>JANRMT010062806.1:25999150-26020319 GCA_026402145.1 Polypterus bichir lapradei
ATAAATAAAATATAATAAAGTTAAGTGTTGGTATGGAATTGTACAGGATGTAATTGAAGGATGATCTGTGCACATGTCTTGGACTTTTAATTCAATCAAAAAGATAGACACACCTAGTAAATAGTAATAAATATTTTGTTATTATATCACAGGGTATAAGGTTTGCTTCAACTTGTTGTGTCATTGTGCCCCCCTTTCCTTATATAAACCTGGTTCCAGTCACCAGGACTACAATATTAGTTTATGCTAATCACTTCATGACATAGCCAGTAAGTGCCATGAAGACTGAAACTTGGTGAGCGCAATGATGTATAAAAAAACACGTAGCTGGCCCTTTTATTTCCCAGATTTATGATTCACAGATCTTTCTATTCGCTGATTTGTTATTGATAATTAAATGAAAATCTTTTTGGTAATTTTGCAACCTACTGCAGAAAACAGCAGGTGACTTTGTTTTATATTTTATATTTTCCACAATATGATGATGCTATAGGAAATAATAGCAAATTTACAATCCTCCTAAAAAAAATCCTCCAATCCAAGTATCACTGTAAATACATGTGAAAGTGTCAATGTTGAGGAGCTAAAACATAGTATTTTTCAACTATGATTTTAAACAAATGCAGTAAACAAGGAAAGATATGTCTAACAAGAAAGAGCAGGAATTGTTTTTCTGTAAAGTGCATACATTTAAATAGCATAATGTTTTGCTTAGTTTTTTTCCCGTTTTGGTAAATTAGGTTTGCTGATTTTTAACGTTAAATGCCACTGTTTTATAGTCCTGTTCAATACTCTCTTAAATTGTTTGTTAATTAGCACACTGAATGGTACAGTCATCTACTGTAGGCTATCACATCATAGGCCAAACCATCTTCCAGAACTTTGAAGAGAAAACCACAGAATGAGAATAGAGATTTTTGAAAAGGCCATCCCTCTTTTTAAATAGTGACAAGCTCTCTATGTGCTGGAGGTAATAAGAGTGGAGCGGCTTGAGATTTTTTTTATTATTGTAGTGATTTATTCTATGCTTTTTCTGTCAGTCCCTCTATTTACAGTAAATCTGAGTATGTTCTGAATGGAAGGTGGCATTCTGAATGTGTACACAATCAAAGTCTCGTCAAGTTAAGTGAGTAGATCAGGGTCACATGGCAGGTAATTTGAACTTGTAGTCTAATGGTTTTAAGGTTAGTTCCACAGCCACTACATCCTTTTAATCAATAGTTAAAATCATCATACTGTACTTTGTAGATTGAGCATTCCATATTTTTATGGACAGTATTGTCAATATAAAAACTATTTAGGTTCAGTAGTGGCAAGGTGTCGAATTCTTCTAAGCCTTCAGAAAAAATAATTTGAGTTTTTGATACCTATTAAACCATAACATATTTTTTTTTTTTTTTTTAAACTGAATTGGATATTCTTCATTTACATGTCATATCTTGTAATTTAAAAGTGAGCACTAAGTAAGTTGATGATCCAGTCAAGGTTTATTTGGCAGTTTGTTGTAAGAATAATCTTTGTAATTCTTACTCTATCATAGGGCTTTAGAGAACAGAATGAAAGTCTCGAATATTATAGTAGATTTTGGGGGTATGGGTGAATTATCTATTATTATTTTGATTTGTAAATGATGAGACCTGTATTTTTTGTACTCTTGCTTCTTCTTTGCCTTTGTAAGGGTGTTTTTGATGATGCAGCATCTTCCTGACAAGCTAGCTTTTTTAAATTTTGAAAATGACATAACATCTGTATCTGTTTAGTTTGTATTGCTATAAAGGATATGGCAATACGCTATGTCTTTGAATTCCTTTTATTTGCTTATTTTTTTAATATTACGGGACACTTCCTAATTCTGTTACTGTCTTTGTACTACTGTATCTGAACCTTAATGTCAGATATGTTTTTATCACAGAAGAAGGAATATCAAGTCAATGTCTTACTTTTTATATAGTGATCCTTCCTAAAGTTTCTGCTTTATTTTTTTTTAAACTTGTCTTTTTCTTCTTCTTAGAGATAATAAATGATCATTTCATTATAGAAAATATTAAGACCATGAAACCCTTATCTCTGTCTGTCAGTCATCTCAGCATATTTCATGGAACAAATCCAAATTACTAACATGGAAGCAAGATCAGGAGTTTCTGAGCAGAAAGCTGCATTTGATGAGTTTGCTGCATCTCTCTCACTTTGATTGACCTCTACAACTTCCAAGTATTGCTGTTGACCACTAATTCCCAATTCAGTCCTGGAAGACACCCATGGCTGCTAGATTTTTTGTAAGGAATTTCACAAAGAGTGTATCATTAGTTTTAAGTGACCTCATGTTTAGAGTTGTTGTTTTTAATTCTCTTAGTTTTATTTTTGCCAAAATTGTGTATGTTTCTTTTGCCATTTTCTTTTTATATTCATCCTTAATTGTATCCAAATGCAGAGAGCACTGAATGCTGAAGTGCCACAATTATTTCAGTGTCATATTCTCTTGTTTGCTTATTTGTAAGTTTCTTTATAAGCAGACAGTGAAAATGGCAGTGAAGTCATTGCTTCTGTTTAGCAAGGTGAATGCACTCCTTTCAATGTTGTTTGCACCCTCGCTAACACTGCACATTTCTAATCTTCAGCATCATGGTACAATTAAGGGTATTAACACCAGAATTACCAGAGCCTACGAAAAAACTCATAAATCCGTCCCACCTTAAATTACTTCGCACCTCTCCATCAGCGTCTTTTGTCCTGTTAATGTGTCGATAAGCAGGAAGCAGCCTACTATCACATCCCCCCACTGCCACACAGTTTTCTCAGCTCAAGTCTATTTACCTGCGTGTCAGTTGCTTAGAGTTGTATAGTGTAAGAAGTCAAGCAAAATGACACCTTTTATAAAAACTGTATCGTTATTTGGAATGCATGCATTTCATGTGTGTTCCGTGTCTACAACAATCTATGTAAACACATCGTTAAAACAGAAACGTTTTTCATGTTTTAATAATAATTGACAAAATGTAGACATGAAGTGTATAATGTGTGAAGCCTGAATTCCAAATATCAAATACTGTAAACACTTTCAAGAATATAACTGCAGAAAAAGAACCCGCGTTAGGGTCGACATTGCCACGTATTTGCTACGACAGCTTCAGTGGCGCAACGGTATCAACTGTTGACTGGTAATCAAGACTTCACGGGTTCGATCCCGGACGAGTCCATTTTGAGAAGTTTAGCTGCTCTTATTCTTACTATCTTAGAATAAAAACATACATTTGATTTCAGTCTATAACAGTTGGTGTAAATGTATTATACTTGTAAAGGTTAGCTTTGTTTTTTTTTTGTTTTTTTTTATTCAGCTTTATTCTCTCAGTCGCGTTCATAATCCTCCCCCTTACTGACCAGGCAAAGCATTATACTGTATGCACAGAAACACACACCAGTTAAAGGCATCTTTTGTCATGTTTTTTTTTTTTTTATATTCCTTTTTCTTTCTTTTACAAATGTTATGGGCATGCCTTAGGGTAAAACATTTTGCGCTTGTATATGCTGCATGCAATGATTTACATACTCCATTATTTTGCATCTGAACCTTTGGGAGCTAAACAAACCTTTTGGGACGGGGGGAGGGGTAGTTTTTTTTATAAGCACTAATAAAGTTTCATAGCAATTTGTTATGACAAAATTATAGGTTTTTTGTATTATTAGAAAAACATTTTATCTTTATTTTTTTGTTTTTTGGAAACAATGGCTGCTATTAAATGACCAACTTATGTTGTCAATTAAGGTAGACATTGCATATTGATAAATGTGTTCCAATGAATAATGTAATTTTTATTATAATAAATCTCCTTTTAAATTGTGGATTGTGTTTTTTGTGAAGTACTATAATAGCTTATAAAATATTTTGCTAAAATAATTTTTTGTGTGTTCATCTAGATAGCTTGTAGGTATCCTTCGTTATTTATATTGCTAAAAATGCCATACACTGCTTTAAGGTCTTATACGATGTAACTCTGTTTCAGTAAATGAGGCAGTAGTAGGCACTCCAATGATGGTGGTTGTTAAATTTAATATTTAAACAGACTGTTGGCCCATGCTGCTTGGGATATACTCTGGCCTTTGTGATCCTAACCTGATGAATTGGATTGTACAGATTTAAAAATTAATAAATGGATGGAACTTTAACAATATTTCTGCTGAAAATTCTGTGTTGTTAAAACTGCATACAACATTTTTTTCATCCACACAACTATTCTCTGGCCTTACAAAGAGCAGTTCCCTGTCTGTCAGGGTACATTCATGCACATGCCCACACTCACTCATACTAGAACCCTTTTGTAATATGTGATCACACATGTCATTGAAACCAGGAAAGAGTTGCAATTATACTTTTTTCATCTACATATTCTATTATATATATGGTACTAAATGAAATGAACAAAAATGTTCTGTCCTGCTCTTGAAATACCCATATGGCTGCTGCCAATATTTATTAATGTCATTGTTCAAACAAGGCTCCATCCCTGGCTTTAGTTTTCTTGATCTTTATTTACCTTGCTTTTTTTAATGATCTTATTTTGTTATATTACCTAATGTAGTCATTTTCGTTAGTTATTTTTCTTTATGGGCTTTTTTTGTTTTTTCAATTATTTTGTAATTTTCTTTAATTATTTTAATTATTTCAGCATTATTTTTTATTTTCTTTAATTATTTCAGCATTATTTGTTATTTTCTTTGTTTCTCATATGTTGTTTCTAAGGGGAGTGGGCCCCAGTAATGACCATATGGCCTATATAAAGTAGTTAAAGGCCTGAGATGTCTCAGGGCAGTACTGAGACATTAGCTCCTGCTTATGCCGTTTGGCTTCTTTGTTTTGGATTTTCCATAAAGAATTTTTGCAAGTTTTTGTTTTGTCTTTGGCTCTCTGTTCACTCTAAGGAGAAAACATTACTATAAATTGGTTTTAATTACTGTTTTTTAATATTAGTACTTAACATTTTGCTTTTTGAATCTTTTTATTGTTAAACTTTTGTTCTTTGGGCCAGATGTTTTTATACAGTTCCCCTCTCCAATTTGGAATTTATAGTACATAGCTCTTTTGAGGGTACAGGCTAATGGAGTTCAAGGCCAGGGTTATTTGGAGTTTCAGGGCTATTTTTTGGATTAGGTCTGTTTTGAAGGTTATATACAGTATAGCACTTAACTGTCATTTTGAATTTGATTTACGTCATTCCGACATAATACAAATGAAATATTTAGTTTCATGTGGTTTTTTTTTTAAATTGGCTACAATCAAAATTATTTGTTATTTGTTACTTGGGTAGAATATGACTTTCTATGTAAAAACCTGTGTATGAGCAATTTGCTCAAAGATGAAACCCACAATGAATGAATTCCAGTTTACCAGTAGAAAATAACATTTTAAATTTGTAAAAACACTGTAATAATGTAGATCTCTTATTATTTAATGGATTAAAATAGACCTCTAAATAAATATGAACTTTGGCATAGTAAAAATAAGATGCTGTTTTGAAATTAATGAAATGGTTCTTGTCACAAAGTGCTTGTACAGTGATTTATTTTGCAATTCATTTGGATTAAGTACTGCAAAGAATAACTGACTGACTTTTCTTCTTCTAAATTCAAGGATTATTTTGCCTGTTATTTTTATGATTGTGATGTACAGTATATTTTAGATATGCATTGTATTTTCTGAAAAGCTGGTTGGCATACTGCCCTAAAGACCTAGGTTTATACCACATACTAATAGTTGTTCATTTTGAGCTTAAATGTTCTCCTTGTGTTTATGTGGAATTTCTCTAGTAATATTATCTTAAGCATAGCATAGTAGTTTAGATGGTTCCTCTAAATTGACATAATATGAGCAAATGTGCATTGTTATGAACTGTCCCCTGGTCAAGGGTTGAGGCCTTACTTCCAAAACTGTTGACAAAAGTTATGGATCCAAGTAACCCTGTAACAAAGCATGTGGTCTTCAAAAATTGATGGATGGATAGTTGGATTGGTCTGTTGAAGGTGCTCACCATAGAACATTTAATATCTAGACCAATTTCAGATCTGTTTTAAAAAAAAAAATGTTCCCTTTTTGCTTAAAATTGACTATTTAACCATTGCACTACTTTTATGATACTTTAAAACATAATTATCAGCTATCCAGATTATTGTTACTAAACCTTAATGCATAATGTATCCATCCAGGGATCCAGAGAGGCAGAGCACTGGAGGATCCAACCTTGAAAGGGATGCTACAGCCACATTTAAAGATACCAGGCTAGTTTACAATTAATGTACCAGTTAAGATATTTTGTACAACTTTCAGATGTGAGAGAAAATCAACACAGAGGAAGAAATTTCAGATTGCAAACTGCGGTAATTGGGCTGTGAACTAAGCATTTTAGAAGAAGCCTACAGACAGTGTATTTATTGAGAGAGCTATGGAGTCTCACAGTGCCTTGGCATTTTAGCAGGTACTTGTCGTAAACTAGGAGTCCCAAAGTGTGCAAGTCCCAAAAAGAAAATTCAAAAATTGACCACTGGGGTAATTTGCCGTCAAATCCTGACTAGATACAAGGGCAAACACAGAGTCTTCATAAAATAAAGTTTATTTTCACAAAATGTTCTGTTACAGTACAAAGCTCCAAAGCACATGGCATAAATGAGTTGCCAGTAAAGGCAATCTTTGGTAAAGAAAGTCCCAATACAGTATCCAAAGAGAAGTAAAAAAACATAGCACATGTTCAAAATATACAAGGAATCACAAAGCACAGAAAAACACAAGTAAATTCACTACTCTCAAGTTCGTTAGAAATGAACCAACACAAATTGAGAGAGATCCTCCGGATATATAGGGTGGAAGGCAAACCAAAACAATACACCAAACTAATAAAAATATGTAAGTAATATAAAATCTCTAACTTAATTCTCAATATTGGCATGAACAAAATAATTACCTATGAACACAGATATAAAACAGACATTTGGACCTCAGCCAGGAGAAACATAATTGTACTGGACCATAAGGCTTTCAGTCATATTATCAATAGAGGTGGCAACTTAACATTCTTCACGTAGTATCTGTACAGTGGGTAAAGTGTAATTTCTCTGACATATCCTGCATATATTTTCCCCTAAAATTAACAGTTCTATGACTATTATTTAGGTCAGTCCATTGAACTTATAATAATATCACTGTTGGGTCATTTCAGCCATCTGTCCGTTTTGTTTAACTACATTCTAGCTATCAGGATCACATAGACCCCCTTAAGCCATTTTCTTTAATAATGGAATTTTATGCTGATTAAGGGGCCCAATTGAAAAGGAAAAAATGCTGGTGTAACAGGATGGCAAATCCAGTAATGAATATGTTGAACTTATAATAACTAATGATTACTTTTGAAATTATAATAATGGGATTTCTTAAAAAAAAAAAAAAGATGAGAGATGAGATGATGATTTCCAGATTATTAGGATGTCTAATAGTTTAACTGTCCCAGTGTTTCACCCAGACAGATTTATAACTAAATTTTTAGATTAAATATGTGTCCAATTTATCTAGTATTTGTTCATAATAAATAAAGTTTAACACACATTAAATGCATTAGTAAAATGTTTAACTCAAATTTCTTTGGTGTACCTGCTAAAATAACTTTGAATTTTGAAGATTTCAAGCATAATTTCAGTGGAGTATCTGTTTCTCACAAGCCCATCTGCACTTTCATCGTTTGCTTTCTTTAGTTTTTATCTTCGGTCATTTGGCTAGTTATCTTCTATAGTTTCAGGAATTCCTTTTGGTCACAAAGTGTTTTCACACCTTTTGGTAACCGTTCTGTTCTTTGAAAGGAGAAATGTGCCAGTGTTTATGATGCATCTCAGAGTAGGAAAATGATCTTAACTGAGTCAAACATCTCAGAGTGATGCAAATTTGATCCTAAACTTAGTTCTAAGTCAGGAACACTGTTAACACTAGAATTACCAAAGCCTCTGAAAAAACTCGTAAATCCGGCCCACCTTAAATCCCTTCACACCTCTCCGTCAGTCTTTTGTCCTGTAAATGTGCCGATAAAGACAAGCAGCAAGCAGCCTGCTATTCCATGACAAAGTGTAGGCATAAACTGTAGGCTTCACACATTATATAGTTTATGCCTACATTTTGTCATTTATTACTAAAATATGAAAAACATTTCTGTTTTAACAAGCTGCTTACACAGATTATTGTAGAAACAGAACATATATGAAATGCATGTGTTCCAAATAACGATCTTCACTCCCAGATAATCAATGCATGTGCTGGGAGAACTTATGTGTATGTTCTGCGGCGGTCGAGGGATGGAATAACAGGCTGCTTGCTGCTTGCCTTTATCGGCACATTTACAGGACAAAAGACGCCGACGGAGAGGTGCAAAGGGTTTAAGGTGGGCCGGATTTACGTGTTTTTTCAGAGGCTTTGGTAATTCTAGTTTTAAAATGCTTTACTCCTAATCTGACATTAAGCAGGATTTAGGAGAACTCCTGAGTTCTCCTAATTCACTAGGTTCTAGCAGAAGATTGCATTCAGGCAGAGATCAGCATGCACATCCTGAGAAACCTATGTATATTCCTGTTGCAGTTTACATATTTGGGAAGGTTTTATAAAGCAGATAGACACTTCCAGAACATTGTGTAAATAGATCCTCACAGAAAATATGATGGTGACATTGAGCACACTAAAAGAGTGAACGTGACTTCAGCAATAGCACAAAAATAACGTTGGCTGGTTTCAATAGCTGTTATTTTACAAGGTGATTCCTGTGGCCATAATAGTGGAAAGGTACTTCTTTTGAAAGTATGGCTATGGATCATTCATTGTTAAACACACCCATTACTGGGCTTTAGTTTAATTCAGTGTGTGTGTCTCTGTCTTTCAATCTCTGCGCTCATTACAGTATTATTCTTGATGCTGTTCCTAAGTGGCATCAATTACATGCAGCTTAGTGCAATATCCTGCCTTATGTTTTCCTTGTTCTTCTTTTACTACTGTATTATTGTTATCTTTGTGGTGAAGATGTAGAGTTAGTATCAGAAAAGTACAATGCATCATCAGGCTTTCCAGGGAAGCTACAAAAGTCATCATGAGCACCCACTTTGCGGCTCAGGCTACCAGAAAATCATGATGTCATTTGTTCTCAAACACAAACTCTTATTCTTAGCTGGGGGTAAGAGTAGGATGCTTTGTAAATGATTCTCATGTACTACTCTGAGGTAGGAGAAATTCTTAGACTAGTTTGATTTCTATCGCAATACCTTGGAGCAATTCTGAGATACATGACAAATATGGGCCCTGATAGATTTTTAAGATTGTGGTCACTTATAATTGTTTTCAGAATTGTTAGACTCTGTCTTAAAATTTCCCACATTATTAAAAACTGCCCAATGATTTCAGTGATATTTTCCAGTACTATTTTATGTCCCTTTAATATTTGGTCTGTTCAAGTGTTTTTTCTCATTTTCTCTATCTGCTGTGTTTGTTGTTTACTCTTTAGGAACTAGTCTATTTGAAGATAGTACTGCACACCAAACCGGTAGGGACAATGAGTGAAGCAAATTCTTAGGAGTTCATCTAAAATGCATAGTTTTCAGATTGTGGATAGGGTCTGTTTGGGTTTTTAATGTGGCATAATGCTTCACTGTTGATACTAATCTTTTTGTCAACTTTCCCCAAGTATTTTCTGCACGGTGATGATTTAATTTCTTATTCTTGTTTGTCTGTTGATCTTGATAAACAGTTACTAGGTTGTGAAATAAAAAGGTAACTGATAGAATATTAGAAACATTAGTTATATGAGTTGTTAAAAATGAAACATATTTTCCCACAAGAAAAATAAAAAATAATTGCTGCACGGAAGCTCTGAATAGAAAGTAAGAATATCCTAATTTGTAAATTCTCAGGTGGAATTAATAAATCCCAATGCAGTAATTTTAATGGGTGTTTGTTTCTATCAGACATGTTCCTGCCAGTGATAACTGTTACCAGTGTCTCTAGTAGGAAGGATTAGAATTTTTCAACACTTTTATTTAATTTGCTGCACTCTTCCTGGCATTCTTAAGACAGCCATGCTATTACCATAAACTCACTTCCACCTGTCTTTTGAGGTTGAGCAGACTCATTTTTCTGCCACATTCTGATAAAAGAAATCAAAGACTTTCTTTCCCTCCCTCCCAGAAAAAGCCTGCTGTTATCAAGCAGACAACTTCTGCTCATTAAGGAGTTAATTTTCTGTCCCCTATCTCTGATTAACATAGTCAACCTAAATCACTGTGAATTCTTTAAAATTCTTCCATGTTATCAAAAAAGGGAGGGGGGAATATTTAATCGTTTAAGTAGTCTATCTGGAGAACTTATATGGCGATGTAAAGAAATCCAGCAAAGCCAAGCTCAATAATTCAGTTTTTAAAGCATGAAGAAAAAAAAAAAGAGTTGATGAAATTCCACTATCAGCGCCGAACCAATATGCAAAATATCTCGCTGGAAATCAAATAGCTATTATGTTTTCATTTCCATTTTGGCGTATTTGCTTAATGAAGAATAGACAGATCAGACCAGCTGAGGGTGCCTGCATGAGATGATAACCGCACAAGGCTCCCAGCAATCCGAGAGGAATGACGCTCCCAGTCACATCAATTTTTTTTTTTTAAGTGAGAAAAGAAGTCTGTTTAACTCATTCCTTACTCTGCCACAGCAGGACAGCTAGTCTCATGTGATGAGAGTATTAATTAGTTAGTTACAGAGTTTAAGTATTTAAATGTATCTAACACACCAGCACCATAATATGAATTGAGGGGTGTAGTGTTCCCTAAAAACATTTTATTCTAAATAGCTTATAGGCTTTATATGGATCGGAGAATGTCTCTTTTATGTTCTTGTTTTCATGCATAGGGGAAAACCACATTAATATTACTTATGAAAACACTTTATTCTTTTAAACCTAACAGTTTTACACAGAATTAATACAAATATATGTCACATTTTCCCATGTAAAATATCTCAGAAAAAATTATAAGGCATTTTCATCAAACCTATATTTAATGAAGGAAGGTCATTAAAGAATATTTAGTTTAGTTTATTTATACCTAATATATAGACTACAAAAAGATAAATAGGGAGGTTAGTAGTACTTCAGTAAATTCCTTTTTAGGCCTAATTCCATTTTTTAATTTGTCAAGCAATTCATGTGAACTGTTCTGATTAGAAATCACAGTTTATGTTGTGAACTTTCTGAAATTGCTACAAAATGTTCAGAAATTCGAAAGCTTAATAATTTCTTGAGGTCAAGTATAAATGTTTTGTTAGTGACTTGAAAAAGGATATGGACTTTATGAAGTTTGTCGGAAACGGAATAGCTATAACAAAGAGAAAAAATGGTCAAAAGGATCACAGAGAATGAACAATTTTGATTATTCAAATATTTAGTCTTGTGTCCTCTCAGTTTAAGAGAAGTAAAAATATAAAATATAAGGGCTCTTTCTTCCGACACGCTTACTTCCCAAAATTCTATATATGGAAGGCTCACAACAATTTCAAGGCTAGTTTTCTTTTCATTAGTTTCAGGAAATATCAATTATAATCTTTTCTGACATTTAAGAAGCAGCATGCATGTGACATCTTTTTAAAAATTAAAGTTATGTTTCTTCTTTACAGTATTGGGAAAAACTGAAAACTTGTATTTGTTTCTAAACCTGACCCTCACAATTACTTATTTAAATTGATGGCACTTTGTGTACCTATTCCAAATTGTTCTGAATGTCAATTTTCCTGATTTTTTTTTTTTTTTCTGCCACTGAATAATTTGAGTACAATACCCAATTTATGGTTAGTATTGTGTAACATTAAAACTATAATTTTCCCTGAAATATTGTTTTACCCTTGTGCAAAATAAACCCTGTGTGTGTGTGTGTGTGTGTGCTAATTTGTAGATGTATTTTTCTTTTTTATTTATATCATGAGTTTCTAATAAATCCAACTGAATAGAATATTTTGCACTAAAATATATTGGCTTTACATTATCATCACTTCTAATATCTGTCACATGTAAAATTGAAAATAATGAAATAATTTTTAGCAGCATAGCACATAGGGAAGGGGTCTGACCAACTATTCAATTTTCAAAGACCTGAAAATACATAGATACTTACTGTATGTTAAGTAAAGTGGTGTGCGTATATTCTGCATTCCATACAGACTTTTCAGTATATTTTTCAATGGCTGATATTTTTAAGAGATCAACATCAGTGTGCCATCTCTGCATTAGTCCTACACTTGAAGGCTCACATTTGTGTGGTCACTGGCCAGAAATTCAACATACACATTTTCTTATTAAGGCTCACACACTGTAGCTTGTGATGATAAGGATACCTTAGAGCGGTGCTTACTGGTGAGCAGAAAGGTGAAATTCTGAAAATTTCTGTATGTACTTTGCATTTTCTCGATGGCTTAAATCAGAGGTAGTTACCAAATGCAAGCCACTTTTTTTCTGGTTTATGATTCAGCCTCTACTTTATAACCATTATTACATATGAGTAACAATGACAAATGATAATAGTAAATTCTGTTTAACTAATAACTCATTTATTTTTCCTGCCCTTTGTGTTTATTATTTTTGTGCTACATGATATAGTATGTTGCATAAATGTGTTATAAGAGTAGTTTCTTCATATAAAGAACTCCTCTGACACCATTCATAGCATGCAATTCCCAAACCTGCTTAATACAATTAAGGGTTCCAACGTACTGGGATGAATTTTGGCAGCATTAGAAGCAAGATAGTTACTAACCCTGGGTGGAGTCAAAATCCATTGAAGGCCTCATCCATGCACACATCCACAATTACCAAGAGTAGGGCCAAGAGTCACCTGTTAATCTAACTTGCTTGTCTTTGTGCATTTGGTAGAAGAAAACAGAATACCTGAATAAGAGCCATGCGGATATGGGATTAATTTACAAACTCCACTCAGATTTTGACTGATCATGGGATTTGAATCCAAGATGCTAGAATTAAGAGTTGTCCACACTTACTTCTATGTCACTGTGCTACCCTGACTGTATTCATAGTTCTCTTCATTTCAAAACATGCAACTGAATTATCTGGCTTAATGGTCATAGGTCAGGTAGAAAAATACAGTACCAATATATAAATTCAAATCAAATTCTAATTTTAGTAACAGTGTCAAATTTGCTTCTATGACTTTTCCCTCAAATAATACAAAAACATAGCGTATTGGCTTTAGAGACAGACCTTTTGTTTATGGTTTTAGGCCAAACATCCGGCACCTCAAATTTTTAAACTGCCGTCTTAGAAGCTTACCTCTAAAGCAAGGCAAATATGAGGAAGCAATAGCATATATATCTCCCCATCTTGATTGCTTGGCACTACACTGGTCTCCCACAAGAACTGATCTTGCACACACAAACACTCATCTTCCTTTGCCTAATAACTTGAAAATGATACAAAGGCTGAAAGTCTCTAGGTCAGTATTAATTCTAAAATGATCACAAATGTTCTACGATTAGAATCTTCTACGTACTGATGGCTTCTCAAAATAGCGTAAAAGACCAGTAATATACAGTTAGGTCCATAAATATTTGGACAGAGACAATTTTTTTTCTAATTTTGGTTCTGTACATTACCACCATTAATTTTAAATTAAACAACTCAGATGCAGTTGAACTGCAGACTTTCAGCTTTAATTTCAGCTTTAATTCAGTGGGTTGAACAAAAAGATTGCATAAAAATGTGAGGCGAATAAAACATTTTTTAACACAATCCCTTTATTTCAGGGGCTCAAAAGTAATTGGACAAATTAAATAACTAGAAATAAAATGTTCGTTTCTAATACTTGGTTGAAAACCCTTTGCTGGCAATGATAGCTTGAAGTCTTGAACTCATGGACATCACCAGATTCTGGGTTTCCTCCTTTTTAATGCTCTGCCAGGCCTTTGCTGCAGCGGCTTTCAGTTGCTGTTTGTTTGTGGGCCTTTCTGTCCGAAGTTTAGTCTCCAACTAGTGAAATGCATGCTCAACTGGGTTAAGATCAGGTGACTGACTTGGCCATTCAAGAACTTTCCACTTCTTTGCTTTAATAAACTCCTGGGTTGTTTTGGCTGAATGTTTTGGGTCATTGTCCATCTGTATCATGAAACGCCGCCCAATCAATTTGACTGCATTTAGCTGGATTTGAGCAGACAGTATGTCTCTGAACATCTCAGAATTCATTCGGTTGCTTCTGTCCTGTGTCACATCATCAATAAACACTAGTGTTGCAGTGCCACTGGCAGCCATGCATGCCCAAGCCATCACTCTGCCTCCACCGTATTTTACAGATGATGTGGTATGCTTTGGATAATGAGCTGTTCCACGCCTTCTCCATACTTTTTTCTTGCCATCATTCTGGTAGAGGTTGATCTTGGTTTCATCTGTTCAAGGAATGTGTTTCCAGAACTGTGCTGGCTTTTTTAGATGTCCAATCTAGCCTTTCTATTCTTGAGGCTTATGAGTGGCTTGCACCTTGCAGTATACCCTCTGTATTTACTTTAATGCAGTCTTCTCTTTATGGTAGACTTGGATATCGATACGCCTACCACCTGGAGAGTGTTGTTCACTTTGGTGGTTGTTGTGAAGGGGTTTCTCTTCACCATGGAAATGATTCTGCAATCATCCACCACTATTGTCTTCCTTGGACGTCCAGGTCAATTTGCATTGCTGAGTTCACCAGTGCTTGCTTTCTTTCTCAGGATGTACCAAACTGTAGATTTTGCCACTTATAATATTTCTCGGAAGGGTTTTTTTTTTGCCACTCATAATATTTCTCAGATGGGTTTTTTCTGTTTTCGCAGCTTAAGGATGGCTTCTTTCACCTGCATGGAGAGCTCCTTTGATCACATGTTGTCTGTTCACAGCAAAATCTTCCACATGCAAGCACCCCACCTCAAATCAACTCCAGGCCTTTTATCTGCTTAATTGATAATGCCATAACGTCAGACTTGCCCACACCTGTCCGTGAAATAGCCTTTGAGTCAATTGTCCAATTACTTTTGAGCCCCTGAAATGAAGGGATTTTGTTAAAAAAATGCTTTAGTTGCCTCACATTTTTGTGCAATCTTTTGTTCAACCCACTGAATTAAAGCTGAAAGTGTGCACTGTCTGTCCAAATATTTATGGACCTAACTGTAAAAGGGCATTTTTCAAAATAAAGAAAGAACATGATGTATTTTTTCACAAAGATGTTTACTTTTCTTAATTGTAGGAAGTTGTATTCTTTGAAATGTTTTTGTAGATACGGAACTTTTTTTTTTTGTTTTAGTTGTAGATGATTTCTACACTGTGTATTTGTTTTTGATGTATATGGATCATGGCTTGTTATCAGAAGATGTATTGACTTATGGTTTGATTAATATGTTTTACACCTCCATTTAGGCTAGCAATTGGTGATCCTGCACCACATGGAAATATTGGATTATATATACAGTAGGTTTATCCAAGGCTTTTGGGAATTTTTATTCTGTTCTGGGACAACACTTTGTCAACTTGAACTGCACTTGTTTAACCAGTCATGGAAAAGGTGATTAAAGGCACATGAAACAATAGCCATTTTGGAACTTTTACACTTGTAAAAATGTGTCTCTTATACTGGCTAAAATGTAGGTGTTAGGATCCTCTGCCTTTTTAATGCTACATGATTAAATATTAATGAAATTATATTGAGAAAGTTACAGTAACTGAAAGATAATATTTTCATTTTTGTGGTTCAAGATATAAAATAATACGCATTAATTTGATTCTCTTGACGATATGACGGAACTGCTGAATATACACAGGTATACACAGTAAATACACATATATGATACACACTAGTAAAACCTACAAATATTTTAAATTTTGCAAATATGCCCAAGATATTACAAATATTTGAAATTGCTGCAACTGATTTATAATTTATGATTTATATAATACTGCAAAGTCCTGTTTTCATCATCCATTTCTCCAGTATCCTAATGGTAAATTCTCTTAGCTTAAATTCTCTTAACTTATACTTAATTAATCAGTTTTTAAAGACATATTGTTGGAACATGATTTACTGTTCAATAATACATAAATTGTCTTTCCTTTGGCTGCAAATTAGTAACCTAAAGTTCAGTTCTGTGGTCAAACATGGCCAAAATGAAACTGCTTGCTCAAGAAGCTCATCAGTCTATTATTGTTTTGCAAAATTAAAGTTATTCCATGCAACAGATTGTACGAAATCTTTACTTTTTTGGCAAAGGTGTCCTCTACTATCTCAAAAAAGAGGGCAAGCTAGATCTAACCAGGATAGAAAAAGAAGTGCACAAGAGAGTAAATGCATTAGCCTGTAGTTTGAGAAGTAGATGCCTTGCAGGCAGTGGCAAAGCAACCACATGGAATGAATGGGAAACCCCATGGGCCCCCTAAGCCCTAACCACCTTACTTTTTATTTTCCAAAATTTACAAAGTTTTTAGTTTACCAATCCAAGCATGTGTGGTCAGGGTTGCGACCTGTGATTTGGAAGCATACACTATTAGACCAGTGACAGCTTCTGTTCTAACAGCGTCTGTCATTGGTTATACTAGGTGTGGGCAGTACAATGATAGAAATTTGTCACCCGATAGAAATTTTGATGCATCATTTCTATTGTGGGTCAGTAGTGTTGGAAGGCAACAATTAAAGCTCTGAATAAGGTGGAGGCATGTTTACTGCTGACGGACGGCAACAAAGCTCAGAATAAGGTGGATCTATGGGTAAGATTGTTAGTATGTACAGTATTGCTTCTAATAATTGAAACTTTATGTAAGGTACAGTAACTTTTGTTTGTGTATTTGGGCCAGCTTCACGCTTGCCTGAAATTTATACTGCATGTATTTTGTTTTTCCTGTAACAGTAGCAGAAGCTCAAAGATCTGTCAGTAAACCAAGACTGATTAAATAAAAAATCTATTTGAGATTAACTGTGTCGCAAATGAGTCTATCAAGCTGGGCAATTCTCCCTATTGAAAAAAAGAAGCAAAAAAATAAATAAATAGACATAAAGTTTTGTCAAGAAATTTGCCAAAAAGAAATCTAGAAAGAAAAACTTATCTGAGGTGATTGCATAATTAGTTTTCCTATATGACTAGCATGTGTGAGAATAACTTTCTAGTTTTGATTGTAATATTCAAGTTATCAGTTGAGAACATTCACTTGAGAATGTGATTAACAAAGATTTTCTTGTTTATTTGTGTGATATCACAGTATCATTTTTTATAAATTGCCAATCATACTTTGTGAAACATAGAAAATAATAAATTGACCTGATATAATACAATTCGCTGTATACTTTCTGTAATTAATTTTACCATACACATTGATTAAAACAGAATAAAATAAAATAAAGGGTCTGTTTTTCCTGAGGTTCCTGTTCAATAAAAATTCCATGCAGGATTAGTTTTAAATCACTTTGCATTAAATGTCCATGCAATTTAATAAATAAATAGCCTACAAATATTTTGCCTAGTTTGTAATTTTAAGTGGCCTACTCATGTTTCTGGGATAATGCATTTACAGTGTCATCTCTTACACAAAAATTAAATATTTCATATGCAAAGATGCTATATTCAATCAAATATATCGACATTTTAATGTTTTTTGTTTCCTTGAAGTCTTTATATTTTTATTTTCCTTAATGTTATATTGGACAACCCTCAATATTTTTTCCCATTTTTTCCACAATGTACTAGTTATTCCACTGCTTACAGGTCCTCAGTTGACTGCTTCCTTAAATAGTACATGCCAAACAACCAGTGTCCATATACTGTATGTAAATATTCATGTACTGATCCAAGACTTAATATTCCATTCATACATTTAGACATTTTAAGAACTCTTGGCTCAAATAGTTAGTATTAGTCCCTCAAGTAAGTGTTTCTGTAACTGTCTATCGGTCTCTGACAGTTTACTGGAAAAAGGTTTTTCCTACTCCTCCAAGCAGAATTTATTCAGCTGTGTGATGTTGGGGGCATCTTGTGTGCACAATCAGTTTTAAATCCACCTTCAGTATGTTGAGGTGCTCGGAATTGGCCAGAACATTCAATTTCTTTCTTTTCAGACATGGTGGATTTACTGGTATGTTGAGGGTCATTCTCATGTTGCAAGGGCTGCTCTCGCTTGATCTTCTGTTTCTAGTCTTAGACATTTGTGTATTAGATGTCATTCTCAAGTCTATCTGAGAGCTCCCATTCTCAGACATCGGTGCATTGCATGTCGTTGTGAAATCCATCTATCTTTCTTGTTGGTGTTGATGGAAACCAAAGATTCTTACAAACAAGAATTTAGTGTTTGTAAGCTGTTTGGCAACATACTGTGAATATTATTTTGGTTAGGGTTTTTAACTTATTCTTTCATCACTTTTTGCTCTCATGGGTCTTTTGGCCCATATCTATTTTTTGACTCTATTTTTTGTCAATTTCTTAAGTTCATTTTCTGGTCACAACTTTCTGTTTGTTGTCATCAGGGTTTTAACAGAGAGAAAATGCAAACTTCACACTGAAAAAGGCAAGTGACCCGGCATTGGAACCCAGGTTTTTGAAGCTATGAGAAAGCATCACTAACAGGTGCACCACTATGCTGCCAGAAGTTGGAAAATGTGTGTTTTTTTTTTTTAATGAGGTCTGGTGCAAATCACACTTAACATGTTTATTCTTTGTGCATTGCTTACTAGATTTTTTAGACTCGTTTCTTAATCAAGGTTTCCTTAATTGCCTTTAAGTTGACCATAATTAAATAAATTGCTTTTCTAATCCTGTGCCTTCTTCATAAATTTAGAAGAAAATTGGTTTGTTATTTTAAATGTGGGTTTATACACAATGTCAGATTTATAATAGAATCGGTTCCTGTAATTCAGATATTTTTTTAAACCAGCCACTTAATTGTGAGCACGTAGGAGCATAAATGACACTGAATTATCTTACATGTTATTTGCTCCTGCTGCTGCACAGTGCTAATTGTCTGCTTAAACTATTTAGAACCAATTAAGGCAGCAAATCTCAATAAACATGTGAATTAAAATTAAGAAAAAACAAACAGATAAAGGAGATGTGCTCATATACACTAAAAGCTACACCGCTAATAAATGTAAAATACACATTGTTATGTATTTCAGGGTCTTCTGGTAGTGATGTAAACACACTGCCTACGTAAATAAATAAAATTACATTTAGGAATAAATCATTGGTTGAAAGAAAGTGAGTGGCCAGGTAGTGTCTTACAAGTAAGGTAGGGAATCCATAGAATAAAGCATTATTGAAAGTTAGGTCCATGTCGAGGATGAAAAGGATTCATTAATCATGAGTTCCTGCCACTTTTTATTTGCCAAAGTTAAGTGAATGACAATAGTACCATCTCAGCTGGAATAGATGTGCATTGTTACACTACATAGTGAGTTGTCTCTGCTCATTTTACTATCATGTATTAGTGCTTATTTAAACTTCTGATCTCTTAATATTTTAGCCAGGAACACTCTAGATGTTTTAACATTATTTTGAAATTTACACTGCATCTTTTTGTTTTTGAACAAGGATTGTTTCTCATACATGTACACAGTGAAGGCCGGGTTTGACTTTAGTTAGTAGTATTCAATACGTCCTGTAATGGAACCGAGGCAGCCAGCAAGCCCCAGATCCCCAACACAATCACACAGAGAGTCCCGGGTTCAAATAAAAAATGGTTTATTAACCAAAATACCTCAAAAGTAGCACAAAAGCACAGGTTCAAGTAATCTCTCTCACAATTTCCTCACAACTCAATTATCCTCTCCTTTCACCACTGTACTGCACTCCACCAGTCAAGTGTTGCTGTCCAGTCTCCCAGCTCTGACTCGTCTAGATAAGGAAGTGCAGTCCCTTTTATTAAGGAACCGGGAGTACTTCTAGTGCCAAGGCCAGTGCCCGATGTAAGTATTTCCAGGTCATATGGAAGTTCCATAAATTGGGGAGTGCATTTCCCGAGAGCGCCCCTGTGCGGCACCATTGGTCTCCAGCAGGGCTGAGTCGCCGGACTACAATTTCCGACATTCCCTAGTGGTTCCCAAATGGGCACCAATATCTAAGGCTGCTGCCATCTCATGTCCTGGGGGAATAACATATCCCATGCATGTAGCGTCTTTTACAACTGATGGGCTATCTGTCAATCCATTCTGGGTCTGGCTCCTTCCTCTCTTAGAATGCCCATCTATCTGCTCAGAGCCTCCCATCCGGTAAGAAACCATGCTCTTTCTGGTCGGGATGCCCGTTCAACTCATGTGGCACTGGCAGCCCTTAGCAATAGTATAAGTCTTTTGTATTTGTGCTCCAACTTTGAATATAAACCACTTCATACATTGAACAGAAAGGATCTAGAAATGCCGTGATTCATTTGATTTGCAGGATGTGTCCCATTTTAACTAGTAACCATTTTTTTAAGAATTAATGGTGGAGTGGAAACTTAGGGTTTATTTGGGATTATTCTTATTTAAATTTAAATTTTTGTTCAATCTTAACTGTGAGTCAGCTCTTTTTTACTGTAAGTGTTGGTCTTGATTAAATGTTTGCCTACCGTTGCATGCTAGTATGCCAATGTGATCTTTTCTTCTGTCTTCAAGATAATACTGAGAAGCCCATCTTCCTAAACAAAGCTTGCACTCAGTGTTTGTATTTTTTTCTTTATTAAATGTAACTGTCATTATTTGCATGTTGAACATCTTTAGAACTGTTTGCCTTCTAGGCAAATCCATTGGAACACTCCCTTGATATTCAACAGAGCAAACATAATTTTGAGCCTAGTAAAATGGTAAATTGATTATCCTTTTTCTCCGTACTATTAGGAAATGAGCCTCAAGACACATTTGCAGCCAGTGCCTAACTGTTTTATACAGTATGCATGGGCAGAAAAGACACTGAAATCAAGTGAAGAGTGTAGTGTAGTGTTTGTCATCTCTTCATCTGTAAGATATTAAAGGCTTGCAGATTTAAGAATTGAAGCCAATTTCCTTTTATAGTGTTGATAAAGTCAAAGTTATGTTTAAAGTAAAATTGAATTAGTGCAGCTTGGGTACCATTTTTAGTTAGAATGGGCACGAAGAATAGGTTTTTTATATATTATATATACAGATA
>JANRMT010062806.1:26020719-26042162 GCA_026402145.1 Polypterus bichir lapradei
TATATATATATATATATATGGGGGGTCGGGGTCCCTAAGGTTAAATTAATTGAAGGGTCCCTGATGTTAAGATCGTGGGGATCAACAATCTTGGATTAAGGTGAGCAAGGTGGCCCTTGGTATAAAAGAATTTTTATGGAGGGGATTTAATATACAGATATGCCTACCCAAATTCTAATCCTAACCCCAGGTGAGGGGGGCCCTAATATATATAATACTACTTTGTATAGCAGTATTTAAATAAAAAAATCTAATTACTGTCACCAGAACTGCTTTTTTTTTTTTCCAAAGTCAGTTTGTCAGAGTTCGTCTTGCTGTGAGTTCAGAAAATTTTGTTGGGAGTTAGTTAGTTGGGAACTTCCCCAATCTGTGCAAAATGTGTGAAGTGAATGGGGAAGGATGAGCTGAAATAGTTTCAAGTGAATTATAATGGTTAAGTGGTCTTTCAAGTGTCCCTAAGGGTTAGGAAAATATCTGTGAACTTTCTGGACTTTCTAACTACTGTGCCACCATGCCCCAAACAACAAAAGACACAGACCAAACAAATACCACAAACAAAATACAGAAAAATGGCCATACACTGGCAGTAATTAAGTAAAATACAGATCATTGCACTCATAGAGTTCCAATCTTGGGTCACAAATTACCTGTGTCAGTGTTTGAAGTTGCTGCTACAGGAACAGAAGGGACATTGTTTTTCTTTCCTGTGTATCTGAGTGAATGCTCTGGAGTGGATGTCTTGTAAATAGTTACATATCTTTCATTATTATTATTTCACAGGGGGTCCTCTGTTTTCTGACAAAGGCAAGACTCCTTTCATGCTGTGTGGCTAATTATGCATGCAAATTAGCAATGCAGTGCTGCTACTGCCAGTACATTGGAGTGAGTGTTACAGTATATATCCAGTGGCAGTTCTCAATATGGTCTGCTAATGTACTCCTCAACTGAAAATACTGTGACTACAATATTGAAGCAGATTGGCAACGATCTTACAATAGCTGTTCTTGAAGGTTCTGCATTAGGCTGGTACAGCTCTGACATTGTGTCATGCTATCCTCGCAAAAAACCATGGTGCACTGGCAGAAAAAATATTCACCTAAACCAGCCCTTCCAGAAAAATATTTGACAAACAAGGTCACCGGTGAACACCACATATTCACTGTGAAAAGCACTTTGGGTAATTTGAGAATTGAACTGTAAGCAGGTACAGTAGGTGTTGCCCATGCTGCGGAAAGCAACCAGGATCTTTTTATTCGGAATTCAATTTGTATTTTCTTTAAGAGAGCACCAAGCTACCATGACAATATTGCCTCTGGAAACCACAAATAGCCATTCAAGTGGCATGGTTTATCAAAACCAACATCTTGTAGGTATTTGGGCATCATTTTTTGAAAGAAAATGAGTTATCATTGTGCCTTCTGCCCTTGTAAACAATGAAAGAATGGCGGTTAACATGCCAATTTAAAGTGGGAAACACCTTCTAAATGTGTTTTTTCACATATTATGATATCTGCATACAAAATGAATATGTAATGTCCATGTGTTTTAGTTTAGGAGAACTGCTTGCAGACTTTTTTGTTTCTTTTGAAAGGGAAAAAATTATTTATTTACTTTGTCTACACTGTGCCTAACCAACTCCATGCCAACTCGTTTGGTCCTGGAGGGCAGCAGTGGTTTCAGGTTTTTGTTGTAACCCATTTGCTTAATTAGAAGTCAGTTCCTCTCTATAATGGAAATTGTTTCTTAATTTTCTGTCTCATTAGTGCTTTTATTCTGCAAAATTGAGTCAATCTGATATTGCAGATTTACCTTTCATAGGAAGTTAGATGTGAGCTGTAAGTTCCTTTGTCATTTGCATGATATTTAGTAACTGGCTGAGAACAGCAATTCAAATTTTGGAATCTTAGCTTAAATGAAGCACAAAGTGTTGAGTAAAAACTGCTTCATTAGCAGTGATTGGAACGAAAACCTGCAGCCACTCTGATCACAAAGGACTACACTTGAGTACCCCTGAGCTAGAGCATGAGTAGTTAACCCTGGACTGGTAAAGTGGCTGCTGGTTTTTTTAAATTAAATAAATGGCAGCTCCTCTGTTTAATAGAGTATGTTAATTTAATTAGGAAGCATGGTTCTATTTCATTTTATAATGTGAGAAATTCCTGCTAGTATATATTTTTATTATTCCCCTAAAAAAACAAATGCCTGTTTTGTGGGCAAGTCTGAATTAGCCATCTTAGTCACAATTTTGTTTTTCACATTAATTTCTATATACTTTATTAAAGCCACACATGTTATAAAGTTATAAAAACTACTTGGTCCTTGCTTCCTATTTTGTTATATCACATGGCTTAACACCTATTAGCAAAATCAGAATAATTTAATGTTAAATACTGCGGTGGGATGGTGCCCTGCCCGGGGTTTGTTTCCTGCATTGCACCCTGTGTTGGCTGGGATTGACTCCAGCAGACCCCCATGACCCTGTAGTTTGGATATAGCGGATTGGATAATGGATGGATGGATTTAATGTTAAATATCAATGCCTTCTCTATATTACTTATTTTTTTATTGTACCTCTACCATTTATCATAATTTGACCTTAGACACACTTTGAAAGTACTTACATAGTGTAGTACACTAGATTATGAGTAGCAATCATACTTCTGTCTGTCTTGCAAGTGACAGTTTTCATGATTTCTTATGCATCAATGAGAAGCAGGTGTGAATGTCCATTTTCAAGTAACAAGGAAGTAAAAATGGAGAAACTCATTAAATTCAAAGTGGAAGGCGCGAATTGAGATGAGGGGAGATTAAACTGAGAAGCAGCAAATGAACAATGGGTCTCTCTATTCTAACCTACATGAAAAGATAGATTGCGCTGATTCCACCTCAATAAGGTGTAAGCCGAAACTTTCATTTAGTATGGTTTAACAGGCATTTTCATTCTCATTTATGGTTCATATATGAATAAATCTTTACGTTTTGATTTGAAAAAGTGTTTGCAGAGGGAGTTTATAATATTTTGACTTGAGTACGTATAGATTGGAAAAAAGAAATGTATGCTAACTTTTGTATTGATGTGAGCATTTACATCATTGCTATGAATGCATGTACGCAACTATTAAATTAATAAAGTCTGTCTCAATTTGTATGTTATGTTGTCCTCCAAAAGTTTATTGAGAAGGAATTTAAAACTTGAATTCAGTATTGCATATTTCTTTCTACAATATGAAGCATAATTGGAATGTTAAATATTAAAAGTCCTTTGTTCGACCATGATTAAAAGAAAATTAATTGTGTAGAAAAGTCTTCATAGATACTGAAAATTGGAGCTTGGTTAAATCATTCTAAAAATATTGTATACAGAATCTTTCCATTTTTTCCCCCTCCTTTTTTATTAAGTTCCAAATCTAACTGTGTTAATTTTATCTAAAATTGCAATGAACCATGCAGGCATGGAAGACGAAATTAGCCTAAAGATGTTTCATTTACAAAGAGAGAAACACTTTGTCAGGCCGCGATTGTTTCTGAGCATTATCACAGCCCCCTTTTTAATTGCTTTGGAAGTGAAATTAGCAGAATTAAAAAAAAAATTGCCTTTCCTTTTTCTACAAGCCTCTTTATTCACGGTTATTGTTGTATGCTTTGTATAGATTATAAGGTCCTTTGTTCTCTCGGCGTAAATATATACGCCTACAGACACAGCATTAGTCTGAAAGAATCTTCCATTCATTGCAGTTAAAATGAAAATTGATAATAATTGAAAAAAAGAACAGTGTGCAAAATGCTCTTTGGATATCTAGGCTTTAAATTTATGCTTATTTATTTTATATTTTTCCTCTATCAAGCTTTACAAAATTGTTTTGAAAACAAAAAAGAACATTAGATCTGAAATCCCATGGGCTTCTGTGAAGAAATTATTACAGCAGCCTTTTGCTGATATACACCATTTGCTGAGATATTAAAGGAAAGAGGGAAGTGGACAAACGAATTTCCAATGAGCCTTTGGATTTTCATTTTAAACTTTTTGCACATTTTTGAAAACAATTTGAATAATCATATCAAACGCTTCACATTTTATCATAAACCAACCAAGTTTTAAATAGTTTAAATAGTGATTTACTCTATGTGTAATTTATAAATCAACATATCAACTTTTTGTACATCTTACCGGTATCAGTCGATTTTTAGGGATTTTTTTGAAGTGCTGGTCCTTTTATTCTAGTGATTACTGGTTTTTTTTTTCTTTTCTTAGTAGTAGTTTAAAGCTTTTTCTATTAGTAGTAGTAGTAGTAATATTGTCACAGAATACAATGAAATTCTTACACATCTGACCAACGAGCACCACCAGTGCATGGCAAACCTGCATATATTAATGTACAGAGAATAATTTTTTAAATGGAAAACACAAATCATTCCTGATGTAACCCTTATAAACATTTTCTCATACAAGCAATAATTCCACAAACTCAGGAAGCTGTGAATGCGCCGATTCAGAGAAAAGAATCTTGATTTAGCACTGTTGACCACTTCCATGCTGAAAATGTATACCATATACATTCTCCAATTAAAGAAAGCCATGCTGATGGTTAGTTTATTACTTTACTGTCTAACTTTAGTCAGTGGTGCCCTCAAAAAAAAAAAAAAAAATCTTTGTTTAGATGTATCATGTTTACCTTAAAAGCTTTGACTGTGCCATTTCTGTCAATTTTTTGTATTAATCTGTCTTTACGTCAGATGCATTTATGGTAGGAATTATTTTTCATTTTATTACATGTATGAATGTTTCTTGCCACAAACTAACACCAGAGAGACAATGTTTGCTCTGCTGCACAAAGTTCAGCAGTCATTGGCTACAAATATGGAGTTTACAAAACTTTATTTTGCTTTGTGTTTTATCCTGTGATTATTAATAGCTGTGCTACCCATTCTAAGCTTCTTTGAAATCTAATTAATCAACATAGACCATTAAACGTAATTTTGTAATGCATGTAGTAATACAAATTTTTCTGATGCACCTTCTGTTGGAATGACAAATGCAATGCATGCCTCTGATATATGCCATGAAGTATGAGATTCATAAAAGTGGTGTTTATTTTTGTGGTGTGCTATTTCTGGAATGACAAATGCAGTGCATTTTATTACCACAAATGTTTGTGATGTACCATCTGTTTGAATGATAGAGTCGCATCAACCAGACAGGAACACACAAACACCCTTGTACTTTTATTAAGGTGGATAAGAAATATAAATGAAATATATTTCACTCAACAGCTGAGATCTTTCATGGAATTATAGAATGGCCCTTTGTACTGCTTTAGATTTTAAATATTTACATCTTATTTCGTATACAAGATTAGACAAAGTAGCTTTAGTTCTTGATAAAGTGTGTGTTGAGAACTTGGACTTAACACTGGAAACTACTTTTTTTTCCCATTCACAGTAGTCTAAAGTTTTATTAATCAAAGTTCTTTATTAGAAGTCTTTCTAGATGAAGAATTAATTTGTTTCTCTTTCTCTTATTCATTTTTTCATCTTAAAGAAAAAAGGCAACATAGTAAATGCCATAGTAAAATATATTAATGTTTAAAGTGTTTAGACATGTGTTTAGACATGTCCTTTAAAAAATAAGACACATTAATTTGCACAAAAGTGGAAAGGGATATTGCAAGGAAGCATAGCATTAACAGTATCTAACTTTGAAAAAGATGGTATGGCTAACAGCATATCTAAATCTTTTTTTGCTTTTTTCCTGTAAAACTCAGCTGATGCAGTGTTACTGTAAGGCCTATTCTCCACTTCAGTGGTTAATGCCATGTGTTTACCTCACTGCACCCATAGCACTGATGCAATAATAATCTCCTTCACACTCTCGTTCCTATGCTTGGGTCTCTTCTTCAGTACTGTTTTTCTTTCTCTCTTTTTTTCCAAAGCTTACCATTTTAAAGCACAACTCAAGAATTTAAGACAACCTACATATAATTTTGATCTGTGTTTAATCTTGCATTTAGCACAAAATATTCACAAATAAATACAAATGATACTTCTACTTAATCAACCTGGTAGTTGTACTTTTGGTGGTATTATACAATATATTATGTATATGTAAAAAGCCAGATTTTTTTCCTTTGGTAAAAATTAAGTTTGCTCTGTCTGTCTTTCTGCCTGTCTATCTATTACATTTGTGAGTCCTGTTCTACCTGGTACCATATTCAAGACATGCAACAGAGTAAGTTGATGATTGAACACTTTGAGAAAGACATGCTCCTGAGCACTCAACTAATCAGCTTCTTGGTAACTCTTTTACTCTAGTCATGTAAAGCAAATATGGGACACTTTTTTAAGTTTGGTTATGAACAAAAAATACTGTTGGAGCTTGGAGTATGTTTTGTATATTTTCAAACTTGTTCATAGTGTTTTATTTATAAAGTTATGTAACAAAGAAATCATTTTCAATGTGAATTTTTTATTGTAATTCTTAACTAATGCCTTTTTGTTCGTTCTTTAAAGGTTCCTTAGGCCCTTTAGAGGAGGGTGAGGACAGTCTTCTTGATGAGCACAGCTTCTCAGAAGAGGAAGGTGGGACCTCAGACCAGGAAGGCTCTTTAGAATGTGATAGTTCCAGTCCTTCTTTTGCACCCTTGAACAATGAAGGTATTTCAGGTACAGTAACTAGAATTAAGCTTATTATACTTTAATTGTAACCACTGTAATTGTGTAAATGTTCCATGAAGGTTATTCATTTAGTTTTGAGTACATCATTTTATGAAATATGATTCTGTCAAACTTTTTCAGTTTGTTCTGGATACCGAAGGCCCATTCATGTTTTTCATTCTAACCATTGGTTTCATTGCATTTTTTTGTAATTGACATTTCCTTTCAAATCAAAAACCATAACACTGTGCAATAGTATTTTTTAATTCATAGAGTGCAACTGACAATATTATGGAAGTAACTGTGCAAGTGAGAATATGATTAAAGATGCATTTTGACAGTATTCCAGTTAAATAAAACTAGAAAAAGCTAGTCGTAAATCTGCAAAAAGATTGTAGTTTACACAGTAAAATATTGAGTGGATGAAACCAAAAAAGATGCAAAACAATGAAGTGAGACACACTAAAACTGATGTCACACAACAAAGTTGAAGAACTTTGCACATTTACTGACTAGAGCTGCTGGATGCCGCTGCTTTGAGTATGTTAGATTACACACCTAAAAATGGCTATGCATGACAGATTACACAACGCCTTCAGAAGTTCTCAACACAGTTTCATCTTTCCACTTGGGCAGCATTTTTTTCATTGTCAGTCTGTCATGGTATGACAAGGTATCAAACAGAACTTTGTACTGACTCAAGTTCCACAAGTTGCAGAGCTATATGATTGACCACTGGGATTTCACACTACACAACTTATGGACACACACATGGAAAACTCTTTTAGTGTGACAGGGCCTTAAGGAGACTAAGTGAAGAAGTCAGCGATCAAGGTTCACAAATTAACTGTTTACTTTTTTTTTTTTTTTTTTTTTTTTTTTATAAAGGAACAAGTCAAATGTTGGGAACTCGTTTCTAAGGATTCCTTGCTTATCTACTAGTGCCATTCATCCTTATATGATGAATATTATTAATGTTCTAACAGGACACTGACTGGCCACTTGTATTTATCATTTGTTCAAAACCATATATGTGGAGATAGTCACATTGTGAGTTTCTTTCTTAAATCACATGACTTGATTTGTATGCTTGAGTGTAAACCATGTAATGCACAAGAGTGTTTGATTTGCATTAATACAGCATTGTATAATAATATAAATATTTTGATTCACTCTTTTTGTAGTTTAACAGTTAATTTTGTGCATTCATCAGAACTAAAATAATGTAATGCCTTCCCCATCCCTAAATTTAATTAATAATAGCACAACTCATTTGATTCAGTATAACTATGCAGTCATGGAATTAAACCTAAATGACAAATAACATACTAAGATGACTGTAACAAGACATGCCAGCATCATTTAATGTTGTGTACCTCTTTCTTTGTGAATATCTAAAAGCTATGGCTCATTTTGACATTGGGAATATACTGTGTAAACTAAAAACATACATTTTTGAACAGTATTTATTCAGCAAAAATATTAGGATAAATTATTATAGGAGCAGATCTCATTAGTACAGAAAACTTATGTATTCCTTTTTCATAAAAAAAGACTTGCGGAAATGTTCACTATGTGGGTGCTGAAGCTGGAAACTCTCAGGTTGAATACAAATATAACAACATATATGTTATCATTGAGTATATGCTAATCTTTAAGTGAGTGAATGAGTCAGTCAACTTTGCATTTTATATAGATAAATTATTTGAATGGCTTATTTTTATTTGAAAGCTTTCCATTTTGATTAACATGTTTTTGTTGTTCCTACACTACCATTTTTGTGTTCCATGGGCAAGTACCATTTTGGGACTTGACGTGGAGTTATTATTGCTGGCTACAACTCCTGTTCCTAATATGTGACAGCCAAAATGTTTTGACCCATGACATGCTAGGATCAACCATATAAAGGTCAGCATTATGGACTTCCAGGTTGGCCAAGGTTGTAGATTCTTCTCTAAGGTAGTTTGTGGTGTGTTTAATAGTGTTTCTGAAAAAATGATATATTAGGGGGAAAAAATGTCAGAGTATTCATTATTTTGAAAATGTATGTGGATGCAGAAAGTGTTCAGACCCATTCACTTTCTGCACAGTTTATTGTGATGTAGAATTAATTTTAAATGGTTAAATTTATGTTTTTTGCCCATTAATCCACAATTAATGGCCCTTAATGTCCAAGTGAAAACATGTTTTCAGAAAGGTTTGCAAATTTATTAAAAATCAAAATCTGAAATCTCTCCTTGATAAAAGTATTCAGACCCTTAATTCAGTACTTTGTAGAAGCCCCTTTGGCATCAATTACAGCCTCATGCCTTCTTGGCTAAGTCTCTACAAGCTTTTCACACCTGGATTTGTGCAAGGTCCATTTGATTGAATGGGACGCATCTGCAAACCGCCATCTTCCAGTTTCCCCACATTTCTTCAATGGTGTTTAAGTTTGGACTTTCAATGGGCCACTCAAGGACAGTTAGAAATTTGATCCAAAGTCACTCCACCAGTATCTTGGCTGGATCCTTTGGGTTATTCTCATGCTGAAAAGGGGAACTGTCACATCTGTCAAAGGCTGAATGCAGTCTGGAGCAAGTTTTTTTGAAGGAACTCTCTGCGCTTGACTGCATTCCTCCTTCCCTCAGTTCTGCTACTGCAATGCTTTATTACAGGTATAGTAAAAGGCAAGCAATGAGCTGTGTCTGGTCCTTTCTAAACACGGTGTTTGGATTTCTGCCCATATAGTTTAATTTTTGTCTCCTGAAATCAGAGAATTTTTTTCCTCCTCCTCTTTAAGTAATTTAAACTGGCATATACCTTTTACTGAAGAGTTGCTCCCATCTAGCTAAATTAAAATTAGCCTAATGTGACTATGTGGAAATGTACATATGAATTTGCTCAGTGATGGACACAAGTTAGATTCCAGGATTGCAGCTGGTGCTCTTGGAATTATAGGTGCCTTCACCATCACCGTGTAATGGAACTATCAGATTATAAAGCCGATTGGGGCAGCATGAACCCTGTACTTCTAGGTAGAAAACAGAGTTCTTAATGAAGATAGAGGTGGGGGTTGTATAGCTTAGTACCAAACTACTAAAATTGCCATTGAATGAGGTAAATACTACACAATAAATCAAGGATAACAAATGTTTCATTTAAATACTATTGGATTATCAGTCTATTAAATAAGCATTTTAAAACCGATACTCATGTTAAAGTACATTTTGCCTTTTGTATCATCTGACATTATTATTCACACTGGGCACCTCCCCTGCATATGAGTGGAACGATGGTAGAAATTATTTTAGAAGTAAAAAAATATAGAATTGCAGAAGTGTGTAGAATTGGTATAATAAAATTTTGCAGATTTTAAACGCAAGGTAAAATCCAGATCCTTTGTAAGCATACAGTATTCAGTTTAAAATAACTTAACAAGTTAATTTCTGTTCTGCTATTTCCTGGAGTTTAGCTGAGAGGCTGATTCTATCTTTTTATTTCAGATTGTTGTGTTAATTGCTCTAATTGAGAATGTAGTATTTTGTGCAATTGAAATACGTGGTGTGTTAATTAAAATGATGGGTTTATTGCTTGTGGTAATCGGCTAAACATTTTATTAACATTCTTGCTGCAGCATTAGGGAATCTCAGCGTCTTGATTGACATTTACCATATGGCAAAGCAGAAGTGTTGACAAAGCAGACACCAAAGCAAAAAATATTACTGCTGAGCCAAGAGCAATAGGATTATCATTTCTTGCAGTGTAAACGTAAACAAATGTGTTTTATAAATTTATAAAATGCATTTTATATATGTCCTTCATATAGTAAGCATTATATTCACAGAACTTTACAGGTACATATTCATGGTAATATTGTACATATGTATTAAAGGAAGACTAACTGATTGCTGAATTGGTAACAGGGAATGAGTTCAGTGTCTCAGCCATTAATGACTGTTATTTCTTTTATACATCCTGCTGACATATACTATTATGTTACATAATTAAATGATCACAGTTATTCTAATAGGTATTGCAACACAGTACTAAGGCTTATTTTCAGCTAAAACCATCTCTGGCTCCAAAGCATTAATATGACACTGAAAGCTTTAATTTTATGGAATGTGTTTAAAAGATTATATAAAATAGTCTTAAAAAATAAACTGCAGGCACAACTGCTGGAAGCTGTGTGGAATATCTATTAAGAGAGACCATATAAAAGAACGTGTCTTTGGAAAACTGCTTTTCATAACTGTCTAAAATGTGTGACCGATGTACATAATTTAAAAACAAATCATAAGTCAAAGATGATGATTAAATCAGTTGAGGCATAATTTTGTAATTAAACTATATTGATAACTGATTAAATGCAGTGTCAGCTTCTTTTCATTGATATTTTTTCATAAAACATTCTCATGGTTTGTCCCGAGCAATCATTTTATAGTCGATTTTAAATATTAAAATAAATGTTAAGACATCGGATCACTGCTGTCTGCCTTACTAAATAGATTTGTTTTAAGCGTATTCTGAGTTGTCTCATTTTTTAAAGTCATTTTTAAGTAAGAATGAACTTTGACTTTAAAAGATTTAGAGAGGTGGTCATTGCCATATATTTTAATTTAATAATATGTTTTTGTTATAACATAGATTGAGTTCAGAGCCTTCTGAAATTGGAGTACCGGTTCTTCACACACTGTAAAGTCAGCATGGACTATAACATTAATATATCTGTTATATACAGGGTCAGAACACCTAACAGGCTCACATATTCACTGCTGTTGCATTATTAACGCTGGCCAGCAGAGGCTTTATTGGAAATTACACTGAAATCAAAAGCAAGAATGAAACAAATGTAAGCTTTTTCCAGGAAATGATGATCAGTTTAATTTGTAGTCATTTTCTCTATGTTTTAATGTTTTAACCTTTTTATTGTTTATTATATACTCACCAAACAAATATTATAACTATACCCCAGGCAGAAATGTGATGGTCATTTTCTACCCAGGCAGCACTTGCAAACTAAGTAAACTTAGGTGTGAGTGCACAAATAACATTTCTGAGTTACAGTTCCCACATGAACAAGCAAATTGGACATGTTCCATAGAATGAGCCAAGACATACCCTCAGTTCACTTTTAGTTTTTTGGTCTTGTAAATAGGTACACTTAAATTTACTTTTATTAGAGCATAAATGTCATTGGTTCATTAAAGAAAGATGGTTGTTCCTAATGTACAGTATTTGTCTGTTACGCCTGCCCTTGTATCCATAAACTGGCCTGCTGTATAACAGAGCTTTTTTTGAAAGTATCAGTTCATCACAGGCCACATATTATAGGATACTGGATGAACTGGGTAAGGCAGATGAAGATATTAGCAAAAACAGAGCCTCCATACAGACGCTTCTTCAGTCATTATGCAAACCATGTTTGTTGGATCTGTCTGGTAGCGATGTTAACAAGAGCAACATCCCTATGTATCAAGAAGATGACTCTAAATAATCTAAACCTTTGTAAGCATTTGAGCATCTTTCATATTTTGCTTGTTAGATAAATAGATAGATAGATACTTTATTAATCCCAAGGGGAAATTCACATAATCCAGCAGCAGCATACTGATACAAAAAACAATATTAAATTAAAGAGTAATAAAAATGCAGGTAAAAACAGGCAATAACTTTCTATAATGTTAACGTGTTCTTCGGAGAGTCACAGTCAGGGCGACTGATGGAACGGTCCTTACGGATGACACTGCAGTTGTGACCCGCTGGGCTGGCTACTTTGAGCAGTTGTTCAAAGCTGATCCTCCGGCTAGGATGTTGGATATCTCTGGGTCCGCGGTTCTTGAGGCTGATCCTCTGATTAGCTGTGCACCACCCAGTCTCACTGAGATTGCACAGGTGAACCAGCTAAGGGGAAGGAAGGCTGCAGGGATCTGTGGTATCCGGGGTGAACATCTCCAGGCTGGTGGTAAGGCTGTCCTCCTGGCTTTGCAAGCAATCTTTGCTTCCATTTGGGAGACTGGCGTCATCCCAACTGACTGTAAATCGGGACTTGTTCCTATCTGGAAAGGGAAGGGTGGTCGCCTGGATTGCAGCATCCAGGGGGAGAACACTGCTCTCGGTCCGGGTAAGGTCCTGGCTAGGGTTGTCCTTAATAGGATCTGTGATCACTTGCTCATCTACCAGCGACCGGAACAGTCTGGTTTTATGCCTAAGAAGTCTACCATCGACCGCATCTCGGCACTGCGGGTTCTCATGGAGTGCAAACACAAATATTGGCAGAGTTTCTTTGCAGCCTTTGTCGATTTTCACAAAGCATTCGACTCAGTTGATCGAGTTGCCCTGTGGGACATCCTGAGGGTTTACGGGATCCCCTCAAGGTTGCTGGATAACATGGCTTGCCTGTACACTGGTACTGTGAGTGCTGTGCATAGTGGAGGCAGGACCTCTGTGTTTTTCCCAGTTGATTCTGGGGTTCATCAGGGGTATATTCTTGCTCCTACTCTGTTCAATGCTTGTATGGACTGGGTGTTGGACAAGGTCGTGGGGTCCAGCGGCTGTGGGACATCTGTTGGTGAAGAAAGATTCACGGATCTTGACTTTTCTGATGATGCTGTGATCTTCGCGGAGTCAATGGTGGCTCTGATTGTGGCACTCGAGAGACTGAGTGAGGAGTCTTGAGTGTCTGGGCTTGCGAGTGTCCTGGATAAAAACCAAGATCCAAACCTTTAATGACCTCTTGGGCACATCCATCAGCAGTGTGTCTGTTTGCGGAGAGAGTGTTGACCTAGTTGAGAGGTTTACTTATCTTGGCAGTGACATTCATGTCTCTGGTGACTCTTCCTGTGAAGTCAGTAGACAGATTGGGAGAGCATGGGGGGTCATGAGGTCGCTGGAAAGGGGTGTGTAGTGCTCCCGATATCTATGCAAAAGGACGAAGGTCCAAGTCTTTAGAGTCCTGGTGCTTTCTGTCTTGCTAATGGTTGCGAGACATGGACGCTATCCAGTGACCTGAGATGAAGAATGGACTCCTTTTGTACTGTTACTCTCCGGAAAATCCTTGGGTACCGTTGGTTTGACTTTGTGTCAAACCAAACAGCCATGTGGCACGTTTCCCTGAGGGTGATCTGGCTCGTAAGATCCTCATTGTTGGGGACCCGAGTGGCTGGACCAGGCCAAGGGGTCGCCCACGTAACACCTGGCTGCGGCAGATAGAGGGTGGGACTGAACAGTGCGTCTGCCTGAGGGTTTGCAAACCGGGATCCCACATTGTTTTGTCGTGTAGTGGGTGGGTAATGCACTGTACCAGTGCATGCTCCCCAACTTTACTTGGATTGACTTGAATTGTGATGTCAAAATTTCAGTATAAAAATTATTTTTCTGTTGATGTGAAGTGAACTTGAATTCTAAAAGTGTTTCTGACTTTCTCAAAAACACACAGTTGGATTAGGAAGGTTAGAGAATATTACATTAACCTTTCAGAGCAATAATACTCTCTAACAGCAACATTTGTTTTATGTAATTTGTTATTAGTGTAATTTTGCGAAAAAAAATTACAATTGTTTAACTAAGTAAAACAGCATACTTTGTGGTTTGGCACTCTTGAATGTACTGTTTTCTTTTCCAAGTTGCCATCCAGTGTGTAAGTTGCTGATTATCAACACTATGCAACACTAAATTCTGCATGTAAGAAAAAAATAACAGCATTGCAATAGTTCTATTTGACTGAGAAAGGCCTGACTAGCTAATTATGAAAGAATATTTTTCCCAGTTTTATGCAATGTGAACAGCGTATTATAATTGTATATAACATTTTCTGCATAAAAAATTGCCAGTTTTCCCTAATGTTAAATTTGTGGACATACACTGAGTAGTTTGAGTCAATACTTTATTCATTCTGTAGTATCATAAATATTAGTAATAGTGATGTTCTGATGCCTGATGGTTTGAATTGTTTTTAACCATTTGCATTAATGAATCACATTCTGCATTCTATTTGTAAAATCTGCCAGTATTTCAATTAAATGCTGTTAATATGTATTTTAACTTACATATCAAACAAGATAAATTTCAAAAAACTTGTCTCCTGCCTCTCCCTTATTCAAAGGAAATATTTAGGTTATTTTGTTTGTATTAGTTTAGTGAATTCATTTTAACTTTATTAATCTTCATAGCCTTGGAGTTTTCATCTGTGAACTGCTTTTCCTTCATTTTTCTCTACCTTCACCTAAGCTTAAGAGGGAAGAGAAAAAAAGTAAAAATAGTAAGGAAATATTTCCATTTTTGAGCTGAGGTGTAACTATATAATATACACATTTGATCAGCTTGGTACTTTTACCAACCATTTATGTTTTCTCCTTTACCCAGCAATGTCTTTTTATATGGCAGTAAAATGTGTAAGGCTTGGAATGGAGAAGGGACAAAAAGCAAAGCATTTGGAATGTGAATGCACCAATAGCACAATAGTAATAAGACAATATAATCTCAGCTGTTCATAAATTTAAAATGTGCAGTGACCCAGTGGAGGTTGCAATCTTGTTGTTGGTATTTGTAATTGCTAACTCTTCATATATCTGGGTTTTTTTTGTAGTTGCTAATGTTACTGTATTAATTTTCTCATTTATTCTAAAGTAATATGTGAACATGATTATATGGTCCATTATTTACTTTCTACCATTGCTGTATTGGAGATGAATTCTTATAAATTCATACTGCTGTGGTTTCTCAAGGTTTTTTCTTTCTCATTCTTTCATTGGGGAGATTGCTGGCTCTGAGGTTAGGGATCTGCACTGGCAACCGGAATGTTGCTAGTTCAAATCCTGTAAATGCCAGAATTAACTCTACTCTGTTGGACCCTTTAGCAAGGCCCTTAACCTGCAATTGCTTTGTCCTGGGTATGACATTAACCTGCATCCAGCCCTTCAAGCAGGTCCTCCAACTTACAGGAAAGGGGGTTGGTTGTTCCATTGTGGTGCTGAGTTGTCACCGGCAGTTCCCGGGTGCCAATTCAAATGGTCATGTGTTGGGTGTCATTGAATGTTATCATTGAATGGTCCCAACCTCTCTCTCTCTTCATGCTGCATTGCTGTTCCACTTTCTCTTGAGTTTTACACTTTGATGTTGGGGTATGTGTTTAGCTCTCATGAAACAACATGTGAATATTTATTATTCATTCATTCAGAATGTTATTTATGCCTCTAATTAAACAAGAGGGCATCGTCATTTTTTTTTCCCTTCTTTGTGTAATGTTCATGCTTTGTTCCTGCCTTTTGCCTAATGATAATGGAATAGGCTCAGATTCCTGGGGCCATGTCCTAGATTAATTAAATTTGGGAGTTTTGGCTCAGGACAAGTTAGTTTGTCACTAAAATATAATATAATAAGGTTATAATAATGATGTTTATGCAGATACATTGCTAACAGACTTCAGCAATATGTATTTTTTATTTTTTAATGTACTCTGAAATAATAAAAATGTAGTTTGTCCTCTGGGACCCAAGCTTCCTATCACAGTCGAAAGGCAATCTTGTAGGTTGATGGGAGATAATAAATGGCTCCTGTGGGTTATGAATTTTCTCTTTGCGATAGTCTTGCGTCAGATTACTGTTTTTCTTCAGGTTTTTTTTTTTGTTATGAAAATGGATCCCATTTTTTCTTACATAATTCAGTAGCAAATTATATTTGTAAGTTACCTTGCGGGTCTAGTCATTTTGCCTATGCTGAAATCACCTGTTGAGGGCCTTGTAATAGTGAGTCAGTATATGTTTGAATTTATCTGTGACCTCTGAGACAGCTCACATAACTTGTGAGATCTTTTTTTTATTGAGTATTTGCTAAAAATTGGCAACATAGTTCACAAATTATTTTGTCTACTTAAGGTTGCTGCCATCTGATCTTGACTAGTATGCAAAAGCCACATTGTGTAATTGCTGAAATTATTTAGAAAGCTGTGTGCTTGGAGTTATTCTCATTGCTTTAGTTTATGTCTATTTTACTATACATGTACTATACTTGATAGTGTGTGTGCTGCTGTCTCCATTTTGTATCCTTAATTTTTCTATACTCCCAACTCTACTATTTTTCTTCCTCTTGAAATGCTATTAGGCTATGTATTGTGCTATTCACAAGCTTTGCTAGCTACCGTGGAAAGTATGTCAGCTGTTAATCAGGATGGTGATACGAGATGTGTCTCCTCGAGATAAGTAGCCATTACAGAGATGTGACACGTCAGCTTGATTCTTGCTTTCTGGTGTTGCCAGGTACTATTATCAGAGATCCATAAATTTGGTCTGTTTGAGAAACCTGTTGTATAAACCTGCAATCAATAAATTACCCTTTATCAGGGTGCTACTGACCAGAGGATTTTTTGAATGTGCTAATCAGAAAAATAATCTTAGTAGAGCTAACTCAGTGTTTAGATTTGTTTTAAAGATTTGAATATAGACAGGCCAAGAACATACCTTATTAAAAATATTTTTTTTAATGACACATATTGTAACTTTTATGAAATGCTTTAATACTGCATGTGAACTTGTGGAGCTTTCTGAAATAATAAATAATCATCTGTAATTGGGATAAAAACATAGATATGCACATAGAGCAATGAGGTTATGCCAGACAGCAAAACACCCAGAAATGTTTCATGTATTTTATGTGTTCAAAATATTCCTTTGTGTCAGTCTGCGTGTTTGTGCGTGTGAGAGTGAGTGAGTGAGTGAGTGAGTGAATGAGTTTGTGTGTAAGTAAAGTAAGGGTGCCCAGGCCAGCTGGCAAGAGGTGCAGGAATACCATAAAGATGACATAGGGGAGAGTAAAGTCCAACACAAGAACTCCAGAGGTTCAACAGAGAGAGAGGCCCATGATGGACAAAGTAAAGGCAATGGCAAAAATGTGTGAGAGAGAGCGTGTGCAGTGGAACTAGAGTGGTAATATAAAATGTTCCCCCAAAGGCATTAGATGCAGGTAAGGATACAAGCACTAGTGATGCACAACCCTTTTTGAAGAGAGAAGGGTGGCAGGAATTTACAGGATCTGACCAATAATTGGGAGAGCTGAGTTATCCATTCCACTATTGGTCACAACACATTCTCTGATTTGGAGAAGAAGGAACCATGCTGCTCCTTATAGGAAATGGACAACCTATGTGCTGCCCTGGAGACCTGGCACTTGAAGACTCAGTGGTGTAGGATTGACACAAACTGCAAAGGAGATCTCTTTCCTTGTGCCCTGTAGCTAAAGAAGGGCTAACACTTAACGCTAGAAATGATTCTACTGTTTAACTGGATGTTACTCCCAGAAGAGTTTTAAAGCCATCTCTAGCCAGGACACTAATTAACTCTGGAGTTGTAAGGAATTTTCAGAAAAAAAGTATTTCTTGTGGAAGAAGGAACCTAGGATTATGTCAGAAAGGGGGAGAGCTACCTCACCAAATACTTAAGACCTGTACAAGTAGTCCCTCAGTGGCAACTGGCTTTCTATTGTATTTCTATTTGCTTTGTATATTGTGATTTCCCTGGGTTTAATTCATACTATTGTACTTTGGAAAGAAAATGTACCTTTTGCATACTTTAGGACTTATTATTCGAAAGATGGAATGCAAAAGGGTACTCTTGTATGTGACAAAACTATAAAATATCTGTTCCCACTTAGGAAAAAATGATATAAAAATACTTTATTTTGATATGTATTAATGTGATTATTTTTATTTAAAGCCAATAGCAAAATGTACTTGTGAAAAAGTAAAACATGAAATAAATGTTTTTCTTTTCAGCATATGTGGCTATATCAAGATGTTATCTTCATTTAAGCAATATCTCAAGATAAAAATGATGTGAAAAAACAAATAGTGAAAATGTGGCTTAGCAATTATCCAATGCAAAATAAACAGATATGTCTTTGACATCTATGTAAAAATTAAGTACCACTTTAATATCTGGTATTGCCCTCTTTGACAGAAACAATCTCAGTTAGGCATTTTAATGCTTACCCAGTGTTAGATTTAACCTGGGAGAAATGTTTTCCAGTATCTCTATGCAGAATTCTTTCAACTATAATGATGTTTGAGGAATGTCTTTTATGCACAGCCTATTTCAAATCCTTTCACAGTATTTCAATTGGATTCAGATCTAGGCTTTCCAAGTCATTTCTTTCTTTAAAGTCATTCCTTATTTGATTTACTGGTATATTTATGGTTATTGTCATGTCGCAAGGTCCACTTTTGGTTGAGCTTCTGATAAATGAAGATTTGATACTGTATTCTATGATGGCTGCCCAGGCCCTGATGTAACAAAGAAGATTTGATACTGTATTCTATGATGGCTGCCCAGGCCCTGATGTAACAAAGAAGTTGCAAACCTTACCATTTCCACCACCATGCCAGGTTGTTGTTGTCAAATGCTGACTTAACATTTCTTCTAGTGCTATGGCTAAATAACAGTCTTTGCCTAATCTGTCCATATCTCATTGTTTCAGAAGTCCTGGTGTTTCAGGAGGTGTTCATGGGCAAACTTTACAAAGAACTGATGTTCTTTCTGGACAGGAGAGGTTTCATCATGGCAAATCTCCCATGTAGATCTAATTTGCAAACCAGCTTGCTAATGGTAGACTCATGCACTATAATATCAACAGTGGCAAGAGCTACTTGTAGATCCAATAATGAAATTCTTTATTTCTTAATGACTTCTTTCAGCATGTCATGTTATCAGGTTGAACTTGGTAGTATGGCCTGTCCTGCACAAGTAGAGAGTTGTTTGAAATCTTTTTCCACTAGTAGATGACCTTCTGGAGGGCGGAATGGTGAATTTCTTATTATTTGGAGATCTTTTTAAATCCCCTGCCAGACTCATAAGTTTGTATAACCTTCATTCTGAAGAATTTTGGAAGTTCTCTCAGTATAGGCGTTGTGATAAATAAGACATGCTCCTCCAAGATCCTCTCTACTATCATTTGTTTCTGATCATCTACACCTGATTCTAACTTTAGGTATTTGAGGTAGTAATAAATATAGGGGTGTGCAGTATATTCACTTGCAGAGTGAAAATGTGGCACGATGTGTGTGTTATTATATCCCATTTACAGTATCTGTAGATACTGTTTAAATGAAGATCATTGATCTGTCCACAAATGTTCAAGAAGAAAATACATTTCCTTGGGTGTACTTAATAGTTACTGTGTCATGTGAAAAGTAAGTATAATTTATTTTAGGTAAAATAAATTATACTTACTTATTTTAGGTTTGTATCCTCTCTTGACAGTGATATAAATCGAATGATAAAATACCAAAGTTTTGACAGTATTAAGTTTGAGGCTGGAAGCCTTTTGTTGTCATTTTGGTTTCTTTTTACTTTGACTTCCAGTCTGCTCTACAGTGTTTATGATTTGGGATGAGAAATTACATCTCCAAATCTGAAGTCATGGTTCACCTACGGGAATGCATAGCTTGCTTAATGCGTTCATTGTGGCTGTACGGTTTAACTACTGCAGGGATTTCTTCACGAGTGAATGTAGATAGGATCATGAGATAGGCAGTGACCTATAGTCACAAACCTTTAGTAATAATAGAAAGAATGGCATTGCAGTTATAAGTGGCTAAAGCTAGATTCCTAGTTGCATCCGTTTGATGCCTTGGGAAAATGTGAAACTCACTAGATGGATAGAAATTACTCCTAAGGTAGCTGAAGTTAAGTATACTTAAATCATACATATTTACAGCATCTTAAACAGGAAAGAGCATTTTAGCCTTCTTAAAATTAAGTCATTCAGTTTGTGATTAGATGTTATGAAATCCTGTTACCAAATCATATGTGATCAATCAAACAGTAAAACATTTCCACTCATCTATTTTTGCATCTGCAAAATCCAGTTTAGATGAATAGTGCAACAGAGTCAATAAGTCTGGGTCAGGAGTAAAACAACAAACAACTCTGGACTGGGCAAGTAAAGACGTTTTCTATGAAAGTATATAAAAATGCCACATTTATGCATTATAGAACTAATGAGAAATATGAGTTTGTCAGAGGACAATTTTTTGTGAAGTTCCTTCAGAATAGTAATGAATTAGCCAAGTTGTGTCATACTGTTGACCTCTCACTTCTTTCAGTATTCTGCAATACATAAATGATAGGTAATTTTTGTGGTTGACAATACAAGTTTAATGTATTTGGTTGTTTTTTGATCTCCATATTGTCACATGGACAGAGTGCATATCCAAACAACATGGAAAGCATTTTCTTCCACTTACTGTAGCAGCACTATGTTAAACACAGCCTTTAATTTTATGAGAGGGTTTTTTTTTTTTTTTTTTGGCCAAACTAAGTAGCAGATCCACAATGATCTTGCCTTTCTTCACATAATGACTTCTAGGAAGGTAAGGTGTCATGAGTGGTAGCTGCAAAAATTCCTACAGCATATAAGCACAGTATTAAATTATCATAATGTTTACTTGTTATGATGGCAGCACATTGTCATGTACAAGGCTTCTTGTGTTTGATTTTTACTTCCTCCTTCCATTTGTATGTGGTGTTTGAGTGTTAATTAGCACAAACTAGTTTTAGGCCCATCTCTTGGTTTTCTGAGTTAGATGGATGAAAAAGACCCTTGAAAATCACTTTGTAAGGTGCCCATTGGCTTTTCTTTGACAAAAATAGAGTTGGGGCTTTCTCAAATCAGCACCTGTTCCTCATCACTATGAACAAACAAGCAGCACAGGTTTAATTTTTTGTGCCTGCTGAATTAAGTTAATTCATCTTACAGACTGTGATGGAAATCCTTTCTTTCTTTCTTTCTTTCTTTCTTTCTTTCTTTCTTTCTTTCTT
>JANRMT010062806.1:26042172-26071504 GCA_026402145.1 Polypterus bichir lapradei
TCTTTCTTTCTTTCTTTCTTTCTTTCTTTCTTTCTTTCTTTCTTTCTGTTGTTAAGAGACTTTGTCCTGCAACTAAGACAGGTGTTGTTGCAGAGAGGTTTTAAGTCTTATCTGGTTCAAGCCTACAGAGATAGGGCAGAGAGCTGGAAGTTTTTGTCTTTGCAGCACCTGGTACCAGCTTGCATGATAAACTTGATTGGTAGATACTATTAAAAGCAATAAATGGTGCTTCAAGCTTCACTATAATGGTTCACTGCTGGAAAGATAAAATCAAAGTGCCATTCATTTTGATTTATAGCTGAAATAATGGTAGCTTTCCTCTAAGTGAGGTGGGGGTTGGAGATTGATTTATTTGATCTTTTAATCACATTTCTATCTAATATTAATAATAGGAGTGCTTGTGACGTCACCTGAGCAAGCTGTTTATGGCAAATATCGATTGAATTATCTACACTTATCATAGAGAGAATGTAAAGACAAACATGCCCTTTGTGCAGTCATCTGTAGCACTGTCATATGCAGATAGGCTTATCATGATAATCTTTTAACTGTTGTTAATGCGTAAAAATAATCATCCTGTTGCCAAATGTACCCTTTTGCATTGTAAAGCTTTATAAATACATTCAACATATCTCAAACCTGCTTAAACCACTTCAGGGATGTAGGAGGGCCAGAGTTTACCAGGACCCACTCTTGCACATGCCCACATGCACTCTTAAACTAACACAGAGAAATTTAACAATGCATGGACATCATTGGGAAAGTGGGAATTAACCCAGAGTACCCGGAGGAATACCAGTGAAGACAAAGGGTGAACTTATGAACTCCAGTCAGACAGTGACAGGGTGTTGTATTCAAACTAAGGACCCTGGATCCATGAGGCAGCAGTGCTATCCATTGAATTAAAGTCCGAGTATGTTCATGTATAAGTGTGAGTTTCTGAACGTGCATAGTTTAACATTGGACACAAACTATTAACATATTGGTCACCACTCATATGAAAAGGAGCTTCCACTTTTAATCCTTTCTTTTGATGAAAGCCCAGTAGCTGCAGAAATTCTATTCAGAGATCAAATTTGCACCAATCTGATTACAAGCCTTAGCAAAGTTTTTTACATTTAGCACTGTGAAAGGAAATTTTTGACTCAAGTACCAGAATTTTTATTTTCTTGTAGATTGCTGCCATTATTAAACAGACTGTTCTACAGTTTTAAACAAGTACTTAATGGTGTTTAATTTTTAGTTGTCTTTTTTTTTTTTTTATCATGGTATCTTGAATATTTTGTAGCTTCAGTATGTTCTCTGATTTCTGTAATTTCTACTTTTTACATCTTGTTAAATACTATATTTAGTATGGAGTGTTTTTCTTTTTTCTGATTGAATTTTTACCTTATGTTTAATTATGTATTTTTAGACATAACTGCTGCTGAACATCCTATGTTGTCACCTACATCACCTACACCTATGGAAGATGAGGATCCTATGGAGAGGCATCAGGAAGAAAAGGAAAATTGGAATGGGCCAGGTAAGACATGTAACTGATTAATTGCTATTTTGATCTTCTTGATTTTTATTATGCTCACTTTTTTTAGTACTTTACTGAAGTTACTGCTATAAGGCATTTATCAGAAGTTTGATTCTACAATCAGAGTGGTTGAGGGCTATTGATTTCTTTTGTTAGCTATTAGCTTTCCTTTGTGTCTTTAGGATGACTAATGTGGTTAAACATTATCTGAACTGTATTTGGAAAGAAAGGTTCCTAATGGAATAAAATATAAAGCAAAAAAAAAGTTAAATCGGTACAATATTGTAGTGTCCTTCTTTGAATTTAATGAACATTATGTGTAACAGAGAAGAGGAAGGCAAAAGGACAGGATATATGAGGTGAATAAAGGAGTGGAAAATTAAAAAGACAGAATTAACAGAAAAATACTTGGGTTTTTATTTCATTTGTAGGCTGCCCAGGAATACAAATGGTAGGCTCTGGCAGCACTGATAGTTAATTAAAAAAACCAAACATACTGCTACACTCAGAAGCTCACCAATGGTAAATTTGTATTGTACACTGATATACATCTCTCTGGAAAATTATAGATAGTGCAGCCAATCAAAAAGCAAAACAAAATGAAAGTACTGTTAGTGTCAAATCCACTTGCGCACTGTGTGACCTTCATCAAGTAACTTAGACAGCTTTTCTTTGTATACATATGTGTCTTATTGAGCTGACTTCTAGTGTAATTCCAAGTTAAACCATTTATGATGTTAGTATTCTTGAAAGGAATTGGTGAACTGATTGAATAACTGATTGAGAAACAGTGATGTGAAAATATACCACAGGGGAACTTTAAAGCAATACTATTAATGGCTAAAAAATGCAACACAAGGAGCATCTATAGGAGGTCTATATATTTTTCTAGTTATGCTTATGTAGATTTTTTTTTATCATTCACTGTAGTTGTAGTAGTTGACAGTACTATAAGGGACAATTACTGCCTTTTATTTCTGTCAGATCTTCTTTGATGTTAGTATGGATATGCTAAAACAGCTTTTTTTGACGTTTTTAGATTAGTAGCCACAAGTAAAGCTCAACAAGATGGTGGTCTATTGAAATAATTCAAGTTTTTAGTAATAATAGACTACCTATATCTTCCTGTACTAAGAGGAACTGCACACTTTCCAAACACTTACCACTTCCGGTGCAAAGGTTTTATACAGTAACCTGAAAACATATTATTTTCTAACTACTACCAATGAATTGAAGACTTCTGATGTTTTTGACTGTAAGTGTATCCAGTCTTTGAAGGAGAAAAAAAAAATACTTTATTAATGTTTAGACCAATAATTGCTGAAATTTTCTAGAACTGCAACAAAATATTTGATTTGATCTTTGACCTATTTATGATCAATGAAGTGTATCCATCCACCCATTAATTCACTTTTCCGATTACAGGGCCACATGAAGCCTATGCCTGTCAAACTATATAACTATTTTATTTTGTGAAACAAAACTTTTGTAACATCTCTATAAATGCATTTAGCAAAAATGTTAGCATTGGCAGCAATTTACCCACATGCAAAGGTATCACTGTCTTATATACACTGAATGAAAGGAACAGCATATCTTTCTCAAACCCATTTAATACAACTTATTGTTCTAGCGAGCTGTAGCTGATCCCTAAAGAAAACAGGCACTAGATGAGATCCATTCCTCAAGAGGGCATCACGTCCACTGCATTAGACACATGCATACACACCCACTATCCCACTCACACAGGGCTAAATAATATTACACACAGACACAGGGAGAATATGCAGTCCCCAAAAAGAACATGTCCAACACACAACTTAAATGCAGAACACTGAGCCTGTAACATTCAGTTTTGTTCTATTGGCAGCATTTAATCACTACTTGTAAGAAGCTATTTACCGGAAAAATAAAAGTTTAGTAAAAAATGTGAGGTCCTGTTGTTTTTTTTTTTTTTTTGTTTTGTTTTTGTTTGGTAAGTGCTGTAGGATCACATTTGCAGAGACTTTAAATTTATTCTCAGTTCATTTGCCGTGTGTTTCTGTGTATGTAGAGCACAGTTGTTTTCTCTAGGTCTTTTTTTTTTTTCTTCTGTTTGTTCTGGTTTCCTCCCACATGTATGTTCAGTTAAATAGTGAACCTAAACTGGTTTTCTGTGATTGAGTTTGGGTGGTTTCTGTCTGGTTGGTTCCTTCCATGCATCAGTTGTTCCGAGGCTTCTTGCACCCCATGATTATAAAGGAAAAAGAAGCTCAGAAAGTAGTTTAATGTTGTGTGTGTGTTTTTTTCCCTGTTGATTACAGTCAGGTTTCTTTTCTCCAACTAAGGATCCCCCTTATTAGTAGTACCAGTTTAAAAATAAATTTTGTAAAATAACAAAGTCCAAGCATTATATGTATTCATTTCACTTGTCAAGCTAATATATACCGTAGTTCATTTAAAAAGAAACTGTATTTTTCTGTATTATGTCAAATTTTATAATAGTAATAAAACAAGATTTAACCAACCAAATCTTCTTGACTATATAGAAAATGAGTAACTTAAGGGTTAAGTGATCGTAGCAAGCAGCTTTCTATCTTCAGAATTTTTTTTTCTGAGTTTGCTGAGTTGTTATTTTTTTCCTTTCTTTATTCTTCATGTGAAGATGTTTCATTATCAACCCTTTCCAGCCTGTCCCTATAACAGTAATTGGAGTGATATTAATTGCTGTGTGGTTGGGAGTTGATGGCAGCCTAGTGATGTTAGTATGATAGGGTGTTCCTTCGAAACTAACCGCCAAGATAGGCATTCTATCAGCTCTTCTGCAGGCTTCGTATTTATCAGGACTAGGATTGGCAAAAGGAAACTTTGACCAGTGTGAATTTTTTTCTTATCTCTGAGATCCCTTCTTCTGTGTCATTGGAAAGAGCTCTGTCAATGTGGACTTGTATAAACCTGGATTTGTGATAATTCTGGTTCTCAGGCAGTAAACAAATTGTAATGCTAGCAATAATCGAAACAGATAATTCTCAGTGTCTCATAAGATTGTGGTATTTTCTTTACCATTTATATTGTTAAGTAGGATTATTCTCTCCTTCACACGTCATCTTATATACTGCCGTACTACTAATAATTAGAAATTGTACTATATGTGTGTATGTGCATAACTTATCTAAGTATTTGTATATTATGCAGTACGTATATATGCATTTATACATATAGTACTATAAATACTTCATTCACACTTTCATTACCTTAAATGTAGAATGATCTGCATGTATAGACAATTGTCTACTGTCATAGATTGACAATCTCAGTCCTTGAGCACTCATATGACTATAGCATTTAATTTCTATCATTTTAGTCAGTTGGTGTCTAATTAGTTGGATTTTATTTTTCTGATTGCATTTTAGAAATGTTTAGGACTATGTGCTTTAGCCTGTTTAAAATTATAGCAAGTATACACAGATATTTTACACATAGAGTAGCAGTTTTTTTCCTTGTTTTCTTCTCTTTGGTACATGTTTTCTTACAATCTACATAAAGGAAAGACCAACACCTTACACTGCTGTTTTAATGTCAAATGCATATTTTTAACAATGTCTATTTATGTGTATATGTATTTATGTTTTTTATTTATGGGCTAATTATTATGTGTGATCTTTGCCTAGCCATTCATGTAATGTAATCACATAAGACAATTATTATGTATGTAAAGAGCAGCATTAAGGTCTAATTACGAATCAACACTCAACAGGGCTCCAGTCCTTCGCATGTCTCACTCCTACACACACCAATGCAGGGCCACTTCATCTTTGGAATGTTGTAGAGTTTTTATTTTAGTACCCAGAGAAACACTCATGAGGATGCAGGGAGAACATGCAGACTTCATACAGACAGTGACCGGACTGGAATTCAATCTGGTCTCCATACCACCCATAGGCATTATTGAAATGAGTACAGGAAATTGAGTCATGGATAGAATGGACTAGATTTGTCTTTCTTTGCTTGTTTAGCGGAGTAATAAATGTCTTTTATATAAATTGGTAATTAATAAATGTTTAAATTTACTGCTGTATTTTCTATTTGTTTATTTTTTCTAATCTACAAAGTCTAGACTTTATACACTCTGCTTGATTAATAATGTTTAGTTTTTAATGTTAAAGCTGCATTTTTCTTGTTTATACCCAAACAACTTAGAAAAAATTCTGAATATTAAAAATATGTCATTTGCAATTGGCATTCTTCAGAAGCAGTGGCCAAAGTATATTGGCCTATTTTCCCTTTAGCTGTTGTATTTTGCTTGAAGGATTAAAAGAGAAAACAGCTTAAAATTCAGCGAAATATCAAAAATGTTTAAAATTGGAAAGCTTAACCATAGTAAGGAAAGATGTGTTTTATCTATACTGGGTCTGGTGCATGATATGCAAAATAAATTGTATATATAATAAAAAAAATTATCTTTAAAATGACCTTGCTCGCTGCAGGGTTTGATATTCTTTCTGCTTAAAATTCTGATATGCAAATGTTCGATAGCTGTAATCCGTAGCCAGTGCAAGTAGTGCTGATGCAATGTCCTTTTTAATTAGATGCTGACTCTTTTATACAGCAAAGGCAACAAACATCTATGATTTACAGTGCCATTATGTGCTACCAGTTTTGTTTTTTTCCCTTATCATCAGCGTGCTGTTAACCTTCCAAAGTTTCTTGTAGTAATTTAGTTAGTTAACCCTCTTAATTACAGTCTTGGGGAAAATTTTAAAATGATGCAGCTTAACAATATAGGTTTCAGAAATTGTTATTAGGTGCATTCATTATTTTATAGATCAAAAATTTATCCTTAGTTTTCCATATTGGACGTGTGGAGTAGTATTATATGCATTAAAAATATTATTTTTTGTACTGTATCTGTTTGGGAGCTGCTCATGTATAGTAGGTGATTTGCTCACTCCATGTGATAAATGCTAAAAAGTTCAATGACCAGTAGCATGTTAAAGTACTTTTAACCAATCAAATAATCAATCATCATCAAAAAATGGTTTATACCATTTAAAAATTAAAATATAGATAATATTTCCTAAAGTATGTAGTGGTGTTGCTAATTCTGTTTTTTGGCAAGGACTGAATGAATGTGTCAGTTGGTCATATGCAAATGGTGAGGTTTGGTTGTGGTTTGCTGCCCTTTAACATTTTTGTAAGGAGATGATCAGTCCCTATTCAGATTTTTGTTAGGAAAATAACATTCTGTGTGATTATTTTTGAATATATTTAATTTAAACTATTGCAAAGCTCTGTCACATTGCCTAAGCCTACAAAAAAACTCCTGTGTGAGCAGGAACACTCAATAAAACTGAATAAAAAAAAGAAATCAAGTGACAGTGAGATACAAATAAGGCAGATTTGCCAGCGTTTGTGTGTGTCAGCTTTTATCCATCCAGATCAGAGAATATCCAGTTCCATTGTCTCAAAACATCACTCACATCTACAGTTATTCCCAGTTTCAGATAAAAAGTAACAGCATCAGATCCCTGGGGTGGTAGTTTGTATCGTGATCGTGACTAAGAGAATAAAAGTGAAAAAAAAATGCTAACTTTTTACAAGTACTATAAATGTTCACCTGCAGTTACAGACACAAACGAAATGTATGTGTTTATTGTATAATATTAACAATAGTAGCAGCTCACTACTCAAAATGGTAAATGTAGGAGGCAGTGAGGATCGAACCGGCGGATTCTTGATTACAAGTCAGCAATTCTTACCGCTGCGCCACGGAAACTGTTGTATTATCCTTGAACCTTTTTATGAAAGTTTTTAGTTGATTTTTGGACTTCAGGCTTCACACATTATATAGTTTATGCCTACATTTTGTCATTTATTACTAAAATATGAAAAACTTTTCTGTTTTAACAATGTGTTTACACAGATTATTGTAGAAACGGAACACACATGAAATGCATGTGTTCCAAATAACAATCTATTATTTTCACTCTAAAACTCCAGCACTTCATTTAGATAATCAAGGCATGAGCTGGGAGAACTTTGTGCATGTTCTGCGGCGGTGGGGGGATGCTGCTTGTCTCGATCGGCATATTTACAAGATAAAAGACACTGACGGAGAGGTGCGAAGGGGTTTAAGGTGGGCCGGATTTACAAGTTTTTTCATAGGCTCTGGTAATTCTAGTGTTAAACGTATGTAAAATAAAAATAGCCCAGTTAAACTGAATCTGTTTTTAAATGAGTTTGAGAATACTGTCTGTTAAAGTTGTTGAGGGCCAGAGGTTGTGTCAAAAAGCAAGCAGGTGATAATGTGTAAAAGCAACATGGTGAAGTGAATGCATTCAAAAATGTCTTTATCATGAACTGTTCATACTTTAATTTTGAAACCCATTTATCCAGTTCTGAGTTGCCGGGATGTTACATCTAGTTTTCACAGTTGGACCTTAGGCAGGTGTTACATGGTTTGCTTATGGTCACAAAATGGGTGGGAAGAAATTTACTGAATATGCAACTTGGTGCTTTAGAGGCAAATTCACTTAGTCACCATATTATACCGCCTTCTGGGTACTAGAGTACCTTTTACAACACTTGCAGGCTATCTTGTTATTCTGCATATTGTTTTAGACACTGCCTGTTTCATGCTTAAGCTATACCATACAATCAAGAAGTACTGAAGACGTCACACAGGTTGGTGTTTGTTTCCTTTTAACATACTGTATTTTATGCAAAAGGATACTTAGATGGATATAACATTAATTTCAACAAGACAAGATTTTCACTTTTTATAAGAATACCAAGTCTAGATTGAATAGATTTGTAAACTATTTTCTGTTTCTTTTATTGTTGATATTTACCATCACTTCCCTTGAAAGCCAGAATGTAACATTTTTGTGTTATACCTTTAGCCATTAAACAGAAAAACAGTGTTGCATAGTTTAGGGCTGTGTCGTATTAGATATTTCCTTTTGTACTGAAAATGAATTGGATAATGGAAGGAATAAACCCATTTGATTATGAAAATAGAATACACTGGTTTTACTGTGGAGACAAGTGTTTTATAATTCCAAATAGCTGATCTGAAGTATTAAATTAATTTCAGATCTGCAGGGCACAATGTAATATCTGAATCTATGCAAGCTTTATTATTTCTAAGCTTGGAGAGTCCTCATTGAAGCTATGGTGGCATCAGATTTTCAGTACTAACAATAATTTATTCAAAACTCATTCTTAATTATTTGACCACACACAGACAGGATCACAATTGGTAATTTATTATATTTAAACTTTCTTTGGCTTGTATTTAAAGTCTAACCCTTTAGTTCCCTGGTTTCAAGTTCAAGTTACTGTCATATAGATGGTACTTTTCTGGATCAATGTCAACTGTAAAGAACAGAAACTGTTCACCTGTTCATGGGCCCATCATTTTAAAAAAAAACAGAGCTTTGTTTTACTCCACCACCCACCCAGTCTCACTACCCCCCTCTGGTTGCTCAGTGACTCCTTGCTTTAAAAAAAGAACATAGGGTTAACAGTTTATCAGCAGACTATTGCATACAGTCAGGAATCTTTAAACAGAAATAAAATTTTGCCACTGCAGTTGAACCCAAATTTTTTACTTCCATTTTAAAATTCTCTTACTTTCTTAATAACTGCTGGCATCAGTTGACCAGTCAAAAACAATCCAAATATTTTAAAGATAAGCTAATACATATTTTAGTGCAATCTGATTTATGATCCAAAGGCAGTGCAGGCACTTGATGTTACAGTCTGATATGAGAAAAACTGAATAGGGGGTGAAGGATTTTGAGTCATTTTGCTTTGAGCTGCAGCAGAAAGGGATGGCTTTAATTTTTATTTCTGATTGATGCAGCAGAAAGTGTTACATTATTGAAGCTGTTCTTTGACAGCAGTGTATACTTTCTAATTAAAATGATGAAAAGTCTTTTCAGTTGATAGTTTTATCTTCTATTTTACTCTCTTTCTGTAATCTCTCTCTCTGCCTCAAGTTTTTTTTTTTTTTTTTTTTTTTTTTTGTAGAAACCTCAAGGTTTGTTATCAGTGGGAGAACAGAGTGGTCCGAGGTGAAACTGTTCAGGCTGATGGACAGGGTGGGAGAGATTGTCTCGATTATTCTCTTGTTTGTTTCATTTTGGTATGTGTGGGTGGGGAAAATTATAGGAGCCATTTTTCTTTATCATTTCATGCATGTTTAGACACAAGATATAATTAATTATCTGCTTGAGGTTATAAGACACGAACAAACAATGAAGGTGGACAGAATCAAGGAAAACATTTTGCTGATGTTGGAACCATAAAGGAACTCACGACCAACTGAAGAAATAGCACAGCCTATCAGCACTACACACAACAGTTGACGTTTTTGAAAAAAATGACACTATCTAAAACTGAGGCTTGCTAATCCTAAAAATACTTGAATAGCCTCATCTACAGTATAAGTAGACCTGTTTTCTACTAAAGTATATTATTTTTAGCCTTGCCCCTTATAGATGCATAATTTTGAACCACTTTTGTCATTCTCCACAACTTCTGTTTAGTGGATTCAAAAATGGATATGTGATTTTTTTTTTTTATTGGTGTTACAATGAAGTTGAGCTATATACAGACATCTCAGAACTGCTTATTCATTAGCTTGTCAGGATGTGTTATAAATCCAAATTCCATTCCTCATCCCACTAAGATAACAACCTGACTGGGAGTAGGAGTTTACAATCTCAGGAACATAAGACACATAATGCAGTTGTTGCTATTTGAAGTTTAATAAGTTTGTAAAGTATAAATCAATATATGCTTTTATCCTTGTTCACTTAGTAAAACATCCTGACCTGTACCTTACTGTAAATACACAGTTGTGTTCAACCTTTTTTTTTTTTTTTTTTGAGTGATAAACATGATATGCAGGATGCAATTGCCATATCTGGGCCCTTTACTGGCAGGGCTGCTAAAGGTAGAAGTTTTTGCACAAAATCTGGATCTTTAAACACTGTTAAAGGATTTAAAGATTTTTTTCCCACAAAATTCAGTGGCTCTGATTTTTCTCTGGTTCATGTCTATTACGATGTTACCAACTATAAAGTTAAAGATGAAGTATCTTATGGTTGATTATTGATGTTAAGAAGCAGTAGTTGCAAACAACTAAAAGTCATTATGAAATTAAGCACTTTAATCTCAGACATTTTGTCTTGGGCAGCAATGCCATTTACTTGTGATGCACTTGTTGCACTTAGGTTTTTTCTCTTGCAGTGATAAATGGAAACAGAGTATCCAGAAGGTAACTATTGACAAATCTGGTTATAGACTGCCTGTTTTAAGTTGCCATTGATGATGAGTTTTTGTTGATGTTACGAGACCTGCAATGACTATCAAGGAGGTCATGTAAGAAGTGGGAATTCCGAACTGTTTTCAACAGTACAGTAAATTGCTGTGCAGTAGGACATATTGAAAGGTGACAGTGTGTTGTATTGATTAAGGCCTTGGACTTTAAAACATTAGGATGTGGGTTCAAATGCTTCTACTGAGCCAGTGTGACCACTTCACCTACCTATATTCCAATTACAGAAATAGAACTAATTGTATCTCAAATTTAAGTCTACTTGGGTAAAGGCTTCAGTCAAATAATTAGTAGTATTAGTAGCAGTAGCAGATGACAGCAACCATTAGTGAGCAATTAAGTAGTTTTTACAGAGGCATTTCAGTTGCTTACTTACATGTCTCATCTTAAAATTGATCTGTACCATTAAACAAAAAGAACTTTAGTTATCTTGTCAAGGTGATTTCTACCAAGGGCTACATGGTAATCACCTGCTACTAAAAATGGTATAGTAGATTTGTGAGGATCACAGTGAGATCAGCATGGATGTAAATAACTGTCCTTTTCTTAAAAGTTTAAAAAATGTAATTATATATTATGAAAAGCTGTTTACTGCGGTGGGCTGGCGCCCTGCCTAGGGTTTGTTTCCTGCCTTGCGCCCTGTGTTGGCTGAGATTGGCTCCAGCAGACCCCCGTGACCCTGTAGTTAGGATATAGCTGGTTGGATAATGGATGGATGGATGGATGGATGGATGGATGGAAAAGCTGTTTATAAAATCCAAGAATTTTACCTCACCCTCATCTGTTTAGCTGTGAAATTGTATGGTGGAAAATAAAATACAGGATGCTTTCTTAAACAATTGCAATCTTTTAAAATTAGTATGCAATGTCGCCTCTGCATCACCCACTAAACACTATAATTTACATTAACATGTTATTTGTAATTATACGTGTATTGATACCATTATCGCAGTTTTTTTTTAGTGTATGTCTTACAATGCCCTTCAGTACTAGCTTTATAATTTACTTAAGAACCTAAAAGGAAAACAAGGCTGGAACATACTGTTGACATTTTCTCTCATGTGTTGGTTTAGCTAAATATTTCAGTCTATACAACAGTACATTGTACTATTTACATTGAAGTACAAAAAACTGTAATATTGGCTAAATAAACTAGTATTTTTCTTTAATGTATAAAATGTAATTATTGATGTACATTTATGGAATTCTTGAGTTTTCCCCAATTAAATCAATGTGTTAATGAAAATAGTACTAAAGTCTTGTATATATAGGTGCTGATCATAAAATTAGAATATCATGACAAAGTTGATTTATTTGAGTAATTCCTTTCAAAAAGTGAAACTTGTATATTAGATTCATTCATTACACACAGACTGATGTATTTTACATGTTTATTTCTTTTAATTTTGATGATTATAACTGACAACTAATGAAAGTCCCAAATTCAGTATCTCGGAAAATTAGAATATTGAAGACACCTGGTGTCACACTCTAATCAGCTAATTAACTCAAAACACCTGCAAAAGCCTTTAAATGGTCTCTCAGTCTAGTTCTGTAGGCTACACAATCATGGGGAAGACTGCTGACTTGACAGTTGTCCAAAAGACGACCATTGACACCTTGCACAAGGAGGGCAAGACACAAAAGATCATTGCTAAAGAGGCTGGCTGTTCACAGAGCTCTGTGTCCAAGCACATTAATAGAGAGGGGCGAAGGGAAGGACAAGATGTGGTAGAAAAAAGTGTACCTAGCAATAGGGATAACCGCACCCTGGAAATGACTGTGAAACAAAACCAATTCAAAACTGTGGGGGAGATTCACAAAGAGTGGACTGCAGCTGGAGTCAGTGCTTCAAGAACCACCACACACAGACGTATGCAAGACATGGGTTTCAGCTGTCGTATTCCTTGTGTCAAGCCACTCTTGAACAAGAGACAGCGTCAGAAGCGTCTCGCCTGGGCTAAAGACAAAAAATTTTGCATTTCCTTTGGAAATCAAGGTCCCAGAGTCTGGAGGAAGAGAGGAGAGGCACAGAATCCACGTTGTTTGAGGTCCAGTGTAAAGTTTCCACAGTCAGTGATGGTTTGGGATGCCATGTCCTCTGCTGGTGTTAGTCCATTGTGTTTTCTGAGGTCCAAGGTCAACGCAGCTGTCTACTAGGAAGTTTTAGAGTGCGTCCTGCTGATGACTAATTTTATGGAGATGCAGATTTCATTTTCCAACAGGACCTGGCACCTGCACATAGTGCCAAAGCTACCAGTACCTGGTTTAAGGACCATGGTATCCCTGTTCTTGATTGGCCAGCAAACTCGCCTGACCTTAACACCATAGAAAATCTATGGGGTATTGTGAAGAGGAAGATGCAATACGCCAGACCCAACAATTCAGAAGAGCTGAAGGCCACTATCAGAGCAACATGGGCTCTCATAACACCTGAGCAGTGCCACAGACTGATTGACTCCATGCCACGCCGCATTGCTGCAGTAATCCAGACCAAAGGAGCCCCAACTAAATACTGAGTGCTGTACATGCTCATACTTTTCATGTTCATACCTTTCAGTTTCCCAGAGGGGACTGGGCGGTCTCTTGGTCTGGAATCCCTACAGATTTTATTTTTTTTCTCCAGCTCTTGAAGTTTTTTTTTTTTTTTTTGTTTTTTCTGTCCACCCTGGCCATCGGACCTTACTTATTCTATGTTAATTAATGTTGACTTATGTTTATTTTTTATTGTGTCTTCTATTTTTCTATTCTTCATTTTGTAAAGCACTTTGAGCTACATTTTTTGTATGAAAATGTGCTATATAAATAAATGTTGGTTGATTGATTGAGTTGGCCAGCATTTCTAAAAATCCTTTTTTTGCATTGGTCTTAATTGATATTCTAATTTTCCGAGATACTGAATTTGGGACTTTCATTAGTTGTCAGTTATAATCATCAAAATTAAAATAAATAAACATTTGAAATACAGTCTGTGTGTAATGAATGAATCTAATAAAATATACAAGTTTCACTTTTTGAAAGGAATTACTGAAATAAATCAACTTTGTCATGATATTCTAATTTTATGACCAGCACCTGTAATGAGTGATAAACTAATAACACAATTTTCCAGTGCTTGCACCCAAATTTACATTTACAAGAAGAAGGGGAAAAACTGCTTTAAGCAGATAGCATTTCTTCTCTAAACTAACCACACCTTTATTTTTTATGAACAGATAAACAGATAACTGTTTATTTTTCCTTACGTTTTGCACACATTTTTTCACACCCACACACAAAATGATAGTTAAATAAATAAATAAAATTAAGTAACATTCTTCTTTCTCCTTAATGACAGGTTCCAGACTATAGTAGATATGAACTCTGAAGACCTACAACTCGCTAAGAAAGCATACATCACCAAATATTGCTTGTTTCATTTGGCTACAGCATACGCTTTATCTCTGGGAATCTTTTTATTGGCATGATCAGCTTATTTTTGTGAAAACATGATGTGGACAATGCCCTAGAGAATGAATACTGTGACCTAAAGTGTATTAGCTTCAGCACCTGTATAAAACGTTTAAAGATTAAGAGGAAGTATTGATAACTTTTATTAATGTAAAGATATGCTGATCTCCATTTTGCTTTTCTGTTGTGTGTCTTTTCATTCCCCTTACTTATGTAAGGCTTCAGACACAGCCTTTTCAACCCATGGTGCACCTGCTTTGAAGGTTTCTAGTAATATTTTTCTCATCTTTCAGAACTGCAAGCTCTACTACCCTAACGTCTTATAAAGCAGTTAATATAACTGCAATAGAAATATCTTCACTGTTAAAAATACTAGGACAAGTTTACTTCCACCTCTTTTTTCCTCATTTTATATGTGTAGTGCCCTTAACCTGATGACCTAATGTGAGATGTAGCATTTTCTCAGCTAGTTCAAATAGTCCTTTCCTTTCTAAAAGCATTACTGTCAAAGTTTCTAATGATCTTACATACAGACGCACAAGAACAGAAGAGATTTTTCAAGGTAAACCTACTTTTCAGTATAACCCTATCAAATTGATTTGGCTGCACTATGTCAAGTCTGAAAAAAAATGTACATGAAAGTACATGAAATACAAAGCTAAGGAAATGGCCATGCAAAGGTCTAAAATAAAACACCAGCTTGTGCAAACAAGAGACGATACACAATAGCTTTATATTTACAGGAAATGAATCTACCTTCCTCTTCACTGTAGGTTCTAGCGTTTACATAAATAATTTTTCAAAAATACTACTAAATGAAAGCATTACATTAAAACTGTATCCCAAAAGGTAGGCAACAGATGTGAACATGTAGTGGAAGACAGCACTAGTAAAAGTAATTCAAGATATATGTATTTATTAGAACTACTAGTCGAAATTCAGATAACCAATAATCTGTACAGAACTGTTTATGTGGTTTAACTTAATTTTTTTGTTTCATTTTTGCAGAGTCTACTCTGGTAAATTACACGTAATGGAGATATTTTGCTGTTATAATTGTTTCTTGGGTTCCTTATTTATATTTTATTCTGTTTGTATAATACAGTCACTGTGTCTAACAAGTGAAGTATGCGTTCAGTCAAGGGGTGATGAAGGTTTTAGCTTGTCTGCTCAGTCACTGGACATCCTCCTGATTGGGTTTGATTTTCATAAGAAGTAGCAAGAAACAATATTACATCTTAAAATATGATGCACTGCTGTACTGTTCCAGTAACTGAAGACTTTTTTTAGGTGTTAGCATTAAGTGCATGGAACATTTGGTAATTTTATATTCTGCTAACTTTGTTAAATCAATGTTACTCAATGAAATATTTGTTGTGAGAAACCTATGTATGTTAGTATCTTTGTCTATGTGGGATGACTGTGTAAAATTTAATGTCCCTAATACCAGTATAATGTATTGTAGCAGTGTCTGTTAAATGTGTTTCTAGTGTGTTTCTTGAGCTGTGCCATTCAGCTCACCTAGATATCGTGTGCCATGTATATATAGATAGATAGACAGACAGATAGATAATACTTTATTTGTCACCAAGGGGAAATTAACACTTTACAGAAGCTCAAGAAAAAGAGATATTATAACAATTGATAACCCTCAAATGAACTTCTAGCTTGGCTAATGATAAGAGATCTGTTGCCCCCTAATAGGTACCCTTGTAGGTAGGGGTATGATAGATCAGATTGTGGTTAGATCAACCCAGTTTTGCCAAATGTTTATATTTAAAGGCATTTAACATTTAAATAAAACAGAAAATGGAACATAATACATACTGATGGAAGTTTGTCATTGCTTCTTCTAGACTCCTATGGTTGAAGTCACCACACAATCAGAAAGATTCATCTTTGGATTGTTGGTAAAAGAGTGAATAATTTCTGCTGCTGAGTTGCAATTCACAGAGGGAGAAATATAGACATTAGTCAGGATGATGTAGCTTATTTCCTCAGTCCCCAAATGCCCTTTTTCCACTTTCTTATGGTCATTTCAGAGGAAGTCCATCCAGCCTAAAATGACATTTGGAATAAGAAGTTTAAGTCATTTCTCCACAATATGTAAAATGCCACAGCACCTGAACACACTGGGACTCACCATGTGTGGTTAGTTTATCTAGTTTATTCAATGGCAAACAAGCATTCCTCATTATATGGAGACAGGGCTGTTCCAAGTCCTTTCCACCTTACCATTATTCTCTTTCTGTCTTCATCATAATAATGTTTAGTCCAATGTTCACTTCATGCATCACAATACTGTGGAAATTCTTGCTTTGCCCTCTCCCAGGAGTAAACTACCAACAATAAATGTATAGTATGTATGTTTGTTCACTTTTCTGAAAAGCTAGAACAGCCGCTCTGTATTTATCTACAGACAAGGCCGAGAAAATGAGTTAACCCAATGAAGTCTTTTATACAGTACAGGTATATAGTATACAGCATTCACTCTAGCAATCAAAATCTCAGCTTTCTTACCTACTGTATCTCAAATATGCTCTGTACTGTAAAATTGTACTCTTTATATTGCATTGAGAGAGCACTATGATTTGCTGCAATCCATTCAAGGAAGCTGTCGTGTTTGTTAGTAATTTTGTTGCATTCCCAATGTAATCTTTTTTGAAAACCATACAGTGTTGGGAATATGTGTACAATTATCAAGGAAGGCACAAAATACCCTAAAAAATCTCCATGTAAGTGCAGGCTTCTGTTGCAAAGATCAGTGTTTATCGCTTTATAATCAGAAAAAAATAGGCAAAAAGGGCCTTATGAGAGAATAACACTGACTGAAACCACTGCTAACCAAGATGAATAGAACTGCTTGTCCTGAATTTGCCAAAAAGCACCTGGATGATCCCAAAGCTTTTTTGAACAATATTTTGAACTTTTTTGTTTCATCATGTTTGATATGCGGCAAGCCACAATAAGATGATAATTTCAGAAGTCAAATATGGTAGTAGTAGTAGTGTGATGACGTATGAATACTTTGCTACCTCAAGATCAGGATGTCTTGCCATAATTACAGAACATGAGTTCTGCTCTGGAAGCTCCAACTTCACTGACTATAAAAGTGATTCATGTTGTATTGTTTTGTTACAATTAATTTATTTCATACTGCCTTGTTTTGCTTTACATTTTCAGTGTTGTAAAGTACCAGGTAATTATACTAGGTAGTGGACATCGTGTGTCACAAGCGCCAAATGAAATGTACATATATTCATGAAACAGTTAAAATAATAAATATGATCTGTGGTGAATCAGGACCTAAGCAGAGGATAGATAATTCTCAGAGTAAGCTTTAAATATTTTGGGCAGTCTTCATCCCCATCTTGACAGTGAAAGAATGATATCAAAAGTACCAAAGCCAAAATTAGGTTCTTGAAGATGGTTTCTGTGTTCATGCCTTGTGAATAGTTGAGAAGCCCAGAAATAAGGAGTACCTTAGAGTAGAACTGCTGAATCTGTGGATGGAGACGCACCATTTGGTTTGGACATGCAGTTAATATAAATCCAGGTACCTTCCATGGAGATTTTACTAGGCATAGTGCAACCGTTAAAGACCCACAGGCAGACCCAGTACATACTTGAAGGATTATATGTCTCATCTGGCCACTGGGCATCTGGGAATAAGTAAGAAGAAGTACCTAGGAATGGAGTTGCCAAGGAAAGCAGTGTGAAAGTCAAGCAATGTTGACAAATTTTTATGAGTTTATAAGTTAGCTTCACTTTGCACATTATACAATTAAATTTCAATAAAAAAATTAGGAAAAAAGCTTTACATAGTTTCTGCCTACAGAAATCTTCAAATCCTATATAAATGGGATCTGTTCACACAGATGTATTTTTGTAATTTTTTAATAAAGTACATCAGCATTTTTGTAAGGCTTTTGAAGCATTAAGCAGATTAATTCTTCATTGTTGAGAAAGACCTATACAATTCTGTAACCCCTTTCTAACCATTTATTTACATATTAATCATTTTATGTTCCTTAGTTAACTTTTAATATAGCATAGACAAGGTCAAGGGACAGCATTTCAGAGGTTTTGGACCAGATTATCTGGCAGCAGTACCATACCATAACTGAGCCTTTCACTCTTCATGAAAGGACAAGAACCACTGAAACATTATGATCTTTCTACCTTTTCCTCTTTTCAGAAGCTTACCTGTTAACCTTCTCCAATGGTACTTGCTTCACAACAGTCTTTCATAGCATTTCTCTTAAGCTGTTGCAGGACACACTTTCTTTCGCCTTTTGCAATCAATTTAGTTTCATTTAGTGTTACATATTGTTATTTTTTTTTTTTTTTACTTTTTAGCCTCAATTAGTATTTTTAATAATATTTAAATGCAACACTACATCCATCCATCCATCTACTTGTAATGCAGTTCAGAGGTGAAGGGTCCGTAGCACACTGGCACAAAGTAGGAACCAACCCCAAACGGGGTGAAAGTCCATCCTAAGGCACAAACATATACATTCTCATAAGGGGCAGATTTAGAGTCATCAATTAAGTTCACATGCACATTCTTGAGACGTGAAAAAATTTGGATTATCATACAAAAGAAGTAGGCTGACATGAGGGAAAAATATATACTCCACACAGACACTGACTGGAATGAGATTGGGCCCAGGACAACAACAGTGCTGACGTCTGCACCATCATACATAGGTTCAATTTATTTTGTGGAAGTTAATTTATCATAGAATAGCCTAATGCAGGGCTTCTCAGTTCCACCCCAGGAATTAAAATGTTTCAAAGTAGCACCTTTGTTTTCAGTCTTAACGTGTTAAGTTCTAAACTGTTATAGGTAAAGGAGATGTTTCTTTATCACATCCCTCCAATGTCATATGGAAGAAAGGGTTTAATAAGGTACTACAGATAGTTTTTTGCATGTCTTAATTTTTCTTATGTATACCTATTTCTTTTACATTTTTAATGTTCAATAATAGTGTGGTTTAATAGGGAAGAAAAATTAGAAATCCTAACATTTCCATACTTTAATTTATAAAAAATATACAATTCTGAGCTTGAATTTCACTTGTAGCTGCGAGAGGGATTTCAGTGCAAGGTATGAAAGAATGGGAGATTGGAATTCATTGGCTTTGGGGATTTCAGTGTGGGATTTATAAAGAATGATATAATCATTTTGAACTGCCTGATTTACCTGTCCATGAGCACATCCTAAATTTATTCACTTATTGTTTCTGTCTATTAACTAAAAATAAGCAATTCCTTAAACCAATAATAAAATACTCTTAACATTATTATATCATTGTCATGAATTAGTAAATACCAAAGTAATTCTGGGTATTTTCATTTACATAAACTTGTTAAACCTGTGCCTTTGCAGCACACGTATCATATTAGATTTGTCAGAAAACCTCTTTGTCAGGTTTGTGAATTTTCCTTTTGTGTGACTGCGCCTGTGTGAGTGGGAGAGACTCTAGCTGGCTAATAAAACTTTCTGAAGAGTAATACATCCATGTCAAATTAACTCAAATTTCAAATGTCTAAAACTCATGATGCTTTAATTTTCCAAATCTTTCCTTCCTTTAAGACCTATCTTTGTGAACAGAATGTATCAATATTAAATGGAAGCTGTTTATTTAATATTGTTTTTCAGAATTCCTTTAAAGCAGCCTTCTTGTATTGCATTCAGTCTGTCTCACCTTACTGATCAGACTTTGCTGTTACTTTTGCTTTTGTACTAATCAAGAATTTTCCATTGAGTTGAACAGAAATAATCACTCATAGCTTGCAGGCTGTGCCCTATTTTCTCCCTACCATCCAAATATGTGTCATTTGTGCATTCACTGCATTCGACACATTTTAGTTGTTAATAGTAATTTCTGAACCAATTCCTTGAACAGATAAACATATATTAATGAAACCTTTGTTTGACTTGAAAACTCAGCAGGATTTGAATGCTTCTTGAGGTGAAACTGCAACTGAGCAGGTGCTCTCTCTCTCTCTCACTCCATCTCTCTCTGCTTTTGCTGGTGTCTACCTCTTCCAGCTTTAATTTTGTGTGTGCATGTGTGTGTGTGTGTGTGTGTGTGTGTGTGTGTGTGTGTGTGACCTCCTGTACCACCTCAAATCTTCTTCAGTACCACAGATTGAGCACCACAGGTCAGGAGTCCTAGAACTAGGAAAGGGTAACAAAGCACAAATTGTTTTTCTTCTTTTACAGTTGCTCTTTTTTTTCTTTTTATTGTCTATAAACAGTGTTATGCTTTTACCTTTTTGGTTGATTGATAGACCTCAGCAGTAATCTAGAAGAATAATTTTATATTTTTTGTCTTTATTCTAAAATTACCATTGCAGCATTATCGGTAATGAAGTTTCATCTGTAATGTAAAATGTCTTTCAGGACAAAAAAAAATCATGATTATTCCACTATCTTACAATGCATGAGCTTCAGAAGCTACCACAGCCTCTCTGTTTCCTGGGATTTAGTACATCTCTCTCTATCTTATTAAGACCAGCTTTCACTGTAGCTCTCCTTTTCATGCTAAATCTAGGGAAAAGTACAGCCTTTTGCCAAATGCTTTTCATCTTTTAAATAATAAAGCAGCTTTCATGTATTTGAAGCTTTCCTTTTTAATTTAAGTGTGGTTGTGTTGTGTTAGGCTGTTTTGCCTGCCTTTGTGATATCTAATCACATGTTAGTGTCAAGTGTAAGTCACCTTGGACTTCAGATCTCCAGTATAGAAGTAAACCTCACTTTTGTGGTACTGGAGTCCTTTTTTTCCCTTCTGTATGAGCTTTTTTTTTTTTTAAGTTAATACTTGCAGTTTTGCAAGAAAATAAGCAGTTAGACATTTAAAGACAATTGTTTAATTAGTTTTATATATTTATATATTTAAAGATGTAAAGAGATATTAAAGAGAGAGAGAGAAGAGTGCCAGTAGGTGGACATAGAGCAGGGTAAAGTCCTATGGACGTTTTTCAGAAACTGACAGCAGCAGAGGTCCTGCATATGACTGTGTGGAATTACAGGAACCTCTAGGGAGTGGCACACCCTATATATGAGCTGCATGTCCCATAACATGCAGGGGCCACCAGTATTAGAAAGAGAGAGACCAAAAGAGACTAGGGTAGAGACCTATAATGCTCCCACAAGATGCCTAGAGGAAAATGTTTCCTGTCCCTTTTTATAGAGCAAGGCCAGGGAGGAAACTCCAGATGTTGCAACACCTTCTGTTCACTAGAAAATGCATAATTTCAGAAAATAAAGTTTTTGAACTATTATATTCTTCAAATAGTTCAGGAAACTGTCTCTCTATGAAAGGCTACAGGATCCAGGGGTACCAGTAGTTCCTAGAGTGATGTCTAGCATGTAGATTGCTGAAATAAATGGGAAGCTGCCATTAGAAATGCGCCCATAAATTGATTTCCCTTGAGGCAAATAGAGTGCAGAGTTAAACAACCAGCTGAAATAAAATAGATCAGCCTGAGTCTATAGAGTAGTGAAAGGCAACCTTTTTCGAGTTGCGGCGCACTAAGTCCAAAAACTTTCTTTCACAGCGCACCTGAGGGACTGCCCATAAATAAAGTCGTGACGACACAATCTATGGACAATTGCCAATAAAAACAGTTAATTTTACAAGTTTGAAAGACATTTTATTAATAAAGGAATCAAAGGATAAATCTTAAATTTAATTAATGTGAACGTTGAGATTGTTTTTCAGCACATATGAAATTGATGCGAGGATCAATTTTTGAAAGACAGACACGCATTTCCTTGTCGATCATTTGAAGTCTCTCGCATTTCTTAGACTTCATTTCTGTAAGTGTTCCGTTATCTGTTTTTCCAACATAAAATATATTTTTTTAAACATTGTTTTTTTATTCAACCAAAAGTTCAAAAACACTAGCAATTTTAAATATTTTACAAAAGTTTTCACAATGCTATAGAGATTGTGGACATTGGGGGACACTCCAGCTCCATAAACCCAACACAGACAGACACTGGGCCCAACTTTAAAATACAAAGAACCTTTTATTGTGGGAAACACTTGTTATAAGAAGTACACAAGTACAGGTATGCACAAATACAGCAGTTGGTCATTGTCTTTTCTGCTCCTCCCAGCAAGCTTCATCCATCTTCTGCCCAACTCTGACTCATCTCAGTGAGGCATTTAGCACATCTTATTCTATCTGCCCCAGTAGTGTTTCCGATCTTCCTTACATGTGGTCCATAAGCACTTCCAGGTAAGGCAGAAACCCCATTCCATAGGGCTCCTCAGTTCTTGCAGCACCCACTGCACCCAACAGGGCTGAGGCAAAGAACTCCAAGTCCCATGATGCCCTTTGCGCTTGTTTTTTACTTTCACTTTTGCGATCGCGCTAACTGTGTATAGAGAGCGGAAGTACTGATTGGTCAGTGACGGATTAATTGCGCACCAATTCCTCTGACATCGTCTTATCACTCATTAGCTTACTATTCAAACGTAACAAGTGAAATCTCCCGCAGCAAGCTTAAACATGTGATAGAGGTTGATTGTGCAGAGAATTTAAAAAATCGCTAACCGTTATGTGTGTGCGTGTGTAAAAATAGATGAATTTACGCAGGTATTTTAGTTCTGCTGAGCCAAATAAGACAGGTCAGGGTGAAGAAGGGACAGCCAAAGAAAAGCCTACCACAAAGCGGAAAAGTTATAAAAAATCAGACTATGGGGCAAAAAGAAAGCGCAGCTTTTTGGTTTCATGGACAAAAGAATTTCTGTGGCTGGAATATGACAAGCTAAATAATATAATGTTCTGCCGGGTGTGTCGTGAGTTTCCCTCGATTTCTGACTCGACAAGCGCCTTTGTTACTGGGACCAGTAATTTTAGGAAAGACCCCATCAGAACCCATGAGAAATCTCTGCATCACAAGAAATGCATTGATGCTCAGTCTGCAGCATCTTTCCCAGAACAAACACCAATTGCAAAAAACATACTAAAAATAAACCAAGCACAACAAGAAGTCCTGAAAAAGCTGTTTAGAACAGTGTACTATGTTGCAAAGTGTGAACTACCATTGGCAAAATTTAGCAGTCTTTGCAAGCTTCAAAAAGGTAATGGCCTAGATCTTGGTTCCACTTACCTCAATGACCATGCTTGCAGAGATTTTATTGGAGCAATAGCACAAACTTTAAGAGACCAGATCAAAAAGGAAATTCAAGAAAGCAGGTTCTTATCCATTCTTGCAGATGGCAGTACAGACACTGGTATAATAGAACAGGAATTGGTTCATGTCAGGTATGTGAGAGATAATGGTGACATATCCACATACATGATCAAATGTCAGCCAGTCAAGAGTGCAAATGCTGCAGGTATTTTAGAGGCTATTGATGAAGCAGTGAACACCATGGGTATCCAAGAAGACACATGGAAAAAGAAAGTAGTGTGTGCAAATTTAGATGGTGCTGCAGTGATGATGGGTGAGAAAACAGGAGTAGCTGGGAGACTGAAACAGAGGAAACCCCACATCATAACAATCCACCGTTTGGCACACAAATTAGAGCTAGCCGTGCTGGATAGCGTGAAAGGCTGTGAGTACCTGGTGAAATTTGAAGATACACTGAAAACCATCTTTAAGATGTACTACTTTTCCCCAAAGAAGCGAAGAGAACTGACAGAAATAAGTGAACTGCTAAATGAGAAACTGGCACATTTCAGTGGCCTGAAGAGCACACGGTGGCTTCCAAGCCGGCTGAGATGTCTGAAGGCTGTGGTAAAAAATTACACTCCCTCTGTTGTTCATATGGAGAACATGGCAGGAGGAAGTGATGTCAAGTCCAAGGATGCAGCCCAAGGCTAAGGGGGTGGTGCAGGAGATGAAGACTGAGAAATCTGTTCACTTCCTGCATTTCATGTTGGACTACAGTACCATCTTATCCAAGTGCTGTACTGATTTTCAGCATGATAACCTAAACATGACACGAACGAATCAGTTAGTTGAGAGCACCACATCACGCTTACTCAGCCTAAAAACAAAACTAGGAGAATACCAGAAAACCTTGGACACAAAGTTCACAGCGAACGAGGATGGTAGCATTTGCTACTGTGGAACTCCGCTCACAAAAAGTCAGGGACCTGCTAGAAGAGGTGAGGGCACAGACAAAGACACCTTTGGTGCAGAGATTCAGAAGATTATTGACAACACAGTCAAGTACATGTTGCTGGTGAAATTAATGCTGACACTTAGTCCATCAACAGCCATCTGTGAGAGAGGATTTTCTTGCATGGACAGAGTGAAGACAACACATCGTACTTCTCTACACCCTGCAACACTGAATGACTGCATGCAACTCTCCATTAATGGGGAAACAGTTGAATCTTTTTGCCCTGACAAATCAATTCGTTTCTGGATGTTTTCTGGAAAAGGTTCAAGACACCTGGATCATAAAACCCTGACAAGAACAAAGAGCAGTGAAATGGAGGCCGATGCACAGGAAGAGAAAGCTGATGAAGGAGATGCTATGCCCTCAACGTCAAGTGGCATTTTCTCATCGGTGACTTCAGTGGAAATTTCAGATTCAGAATCTGACACAGACTGATTCATGTTCTACACATTTCTTACAAGTTCATAGAAATTTCTGTTCAATTAGAACCAAATATTTGAGTTGTTGATTGTAATTTTTATACAATTGTTGTAATTTGTGTTTTAATTTTTTGATGTTTTGTTTCCTTTACAATATTATACATTAAAAATAATCTCTTTTTTTATTCGGGCTACTTAAATTTATTTTGGGCTACCAAAAACTGAAGAGTGCCTGCCCGAAGGGCTACCAGGGATTTTGTAATTTTGCAAGCCCTACCCATCCTTCATTTTCTAGGAGGATGGGACTGGACTGGGTTGCCAGCCGTCCCTTATAAGAGGAAAAGGCAGTGTGAGTTGAGAAAGAGACTACTTTTTGTGGTTCTGTGTTGGGCAAGTGGGTGAGCCTTCCCACCTGGTAGACAGAGGTTCAGCAAGAGATTAGGCAGGTCCAGATAGAGTTGTTGGTATGTTGTATTGACCTTTTTTTATTTGTATTTTGTGTTTTCCCTGTGTTTATCTATCCCTGTAGTTATTTTTGATTAACTATGGAGCCACATTAGTTAACTTGTAACCCCAATGTAACTTTTTCTCAGATCTGGTGTTTGTTGAAAAAAGTATGTTTTACCATTTGAAGGTATAGCAAATGCACATTTTTCAATCAGTTTTCCTGTCTGCCATGGTAGTCATGCATAACTTTATCCCTTTTGATTTAATAAGGTAGTATACATTTGCTGATATTCCCAATGGAGTGGGTTATGCCAAGTTCCAAGTGTTGCCTACACAAAAATAATTTTATTTTTTTTGTAGTGTTTTGTTTAATCAGACTATCTTTATCTAATTTCTGGACTTGTATGATAAATTGGATTACTGCAGTAATACAGATAATTAATAACGGTTTACAGGACCACTACACTCATTTTAATTGATACATGAATTGTGCATTTCTGTCCTATTGCTTTTCAGTTTTCTTATTCTTGCTGAACAAACCATAAATTATACAAGATTGTTGCAGGTCAGCATTTGTGGCTTTGAGGAAGGGTTTTGGCTTTGGTGGGGTGGGACAGAAGAATCATTGGGGAAGTCTTAAAAAAAAAAAAAATCGGGAACAAAGATGTTAACATCTTATATGAATGACCACACAGTCAAATGGTGGGAAAAATCTACAGAAACAGGTATTCCAAGAAAAAAAAATGAACAAACCTATTTATTTGCTATTTTCAAGATCAAACTTGGAAAAAAAATAGAAAATTCAAGTCTGGAACTAATCCATGACCACATACTTATCTCACACTGCCTTGTATGAAAAATTTAAAATGATGTTCCTGCATGTACAAATAATTTCCTGAGTATCTGATTCATATCAATAAATCTGTAAATTTTTCTTATCCTCTTATCAAAGTCATTGGCCCTGAGAGTGCATTGCTGTATTTTCAGATAAGGCAGAGCAATATGATCATTGTTTTACAGGAGGTAGAAGGTAGTAAATGTGGGTTATTTTGATTGCTATTGTAACATTCAAAGTTTCAAAAATTACCAATAATGAAGATATTTGACATATTTCACCACTTTTAAGTGTACTCAGAATCGTGTCTCAGAATTTACAGAAAGTTCTTAACAAGTACAAGTCCCTGTACTTTTGAAGTAGTTGTTTAAATTGACTTCTGAAAGTAGATTTTCTGATTACTAGTATGCAATAACATTGTATTGTTGTTCTTTGCATATATAACAATATCATCTTAATGTATTAGTGTAATAATGACTATAGTCATGGTTTTTACTGAATAAAAATGGGTGATTTCCCCTTCATTATAACTATTTCATGGAAGCTGTTTCAATACTATGTTCATAAGAATTACTTACAACTGCTTTGAAATCACTTCAGTTTTTTTATCCAGTGCCTGCTGACTTACTGGTATGAGAAAAACCCCATATATGCCATTTGTCTCATTTTGATGTCTGTTTATGCAAGACGTTTAACCTTTTGGGGTTACTCCTATTTTTGAACCTCTAGACCCAAAAAGGCTGTTTTTGGACCATATATTGTACAGGAAATTACATCCATAAAAAGTAAACCAATAGGTGTCTTCAGCAAAAATAATCATTTAAAGGACTTGAAGTTGTAAATGTCTCAGCAACACCAGGGGTTAATCCCCCTAATGAGAAACTAGGGGTCAAAGTTATTCCTTTTCACAAAACCTCCAAAAAATGGGTATCGGTAATACAGGCATATGATGTGTATCTTTTATGCTATTTTGAGGTTAATGATCATAACTGTGATACTATTTTTAATATGTGACTCTGTATTGGTTGTCCCAGCCATCTAAGAGCTACTTCTAGAAAATTAAAAATGAAAAAAAGCAAACATTAACATGTGGGGATCATTTTAGACTATTTCAAGGTCAGTGATTATGACTATAATGTTATATCTATCCCTCTATGGACCTTTATCAAAGGGTGAAAAATAAATTTCTATTACTATCAAAATATTTAGACTTTATAAACATTTAAAATGAAGTACACATTCTAATATTTTTTTTAACTATTTGACACAACTATTCTAGTTTATTATGTACTTTTACTTAAATCATTACATTTCCTATGAACATCCTGAATTAAAGTGTCAAGTGTTAATTCAGGCTTTTATATTTTTAAAGATTATAAAACTGTTATCAGTACATGCTCTCAACCTCCTCCTCCTTCTCCTTAAAACTGTACAGTATTCAGTAGTCAGACATATACAAAAAAATCAAAAGCTGGTATGATTTTTAATTTTCATAATTTTTTACCTACATCCCTTTATGCATTTCCAATACATGACTGTTTATTGGCCATGAAGTAACTGGGGGAGAATTTAGGTTAGATTAGATAAATGTTATTTATCCCAAGGGAAATTTCAGATTTATACAGCAGCAGTAACCTAAAAAACAAAGATACACACTCACACCTCAGATAAATAATACAATCAATCAATAATGTATATTGTGCAGAAATTGTGAAATGAGCTTGAGTAGTTTGGGGCTTCATGTGGAAGCATTGAATTTCCTGATAGAAAAGACTTCCGGAGGCACTTCCTAGCACACTCGGGAGGAATGAGGCAGTGGCTAGAAGTGCTGCAAAAGAGTGCCTCCTGGAGGGGATATTTCATGATAGCATCCAATATTGCCACCATCCTCTTTTTCACAAGAAGCTTCCACTGAATCCTGGTTTAGTCCTGTGATGCAGGAGGCTTTCCTGATTAGTTTATTTAGGGATTGTGCATCTTTTGAGCTCAGGTTGCTTCCCCAGGAGAATGTGGTACGTAAATAGACTGACAGCATATTTTGAAATAAAATACTACAATTGAAAACAAACGATTTGATTCAATTTTGGAATTTCAGTACTGATGTGAGGCATTGTTTGAAAGGAAAAACAGAGTCCATGGGGTTGCCCCAGGGTGTGCTCTGAAAGTCACAGTCCGATTATTCCACTGCTGTATAGAAATATGTGTGTTAAAAATAAAGTCGCTCTTGACTTGAAATTCCCTGCGGAATTGCATGGCTTGTAATCTGACAATTATTTAATCTCTTCATTGTATAGTAGTGATAGTAACTTCAAAAAAGCCAAAAATCAGTTAAGTTTGTCTTGAAATTAATAAAAAGAAGGATCAAACACTGAATTTGGAAGCTATATAGAGCTTAAACTATTAATGGAATTTGATGCATTTGATTAGAATTTTTCTTTTCAAAAATGTGTCAAGCTGTATACTTAAATAATAATTAATTCTAACATTTTTACAATATGAAATAAAATGTGGTATGCTTTTCCAGTCTTTATTATTATGGATGAACCAAAATGAAAATAGATAAATGAATACATAAATAATAACAATAAAAAATCCCAACCGTTGCCATTTCTAAAATCATTACTTACTTTTAGCTTGGCAACGATAAATAAGTAATCCCTTACAATGAAATATCCTGACCATTCCCAGTTGTAAACCACAGTCTTGTCATATTATTAATTTGAAGCTGTAACTGAATTCTCCATCTGAAAAGGTGTCCCCTGTTCATCTCAGACACCTTTTACATTTCATGTCACAGTGTAATAGATACAAGGATCTGATAAAGGATTTCGATGAGGGAATTCTATCAATGTTCCCTGAGTAAATTATTGTATGTTTGCTGTCCCTTTTACCCACCTAGATACTTCGGAATAATCAGAGGAAATAGTTAACAATAGACATTTCATATTTTGATGTTCAAATACTGATATTAATTTAATTGGTCAAGTGTACAAAATGTTTTAAGTAATTGCACTGTTAAAATTCAGGCAGCATTATTTGGACATAGAAATTTGCCTTATAAACTGATATTATTATTGTCAAATAATTATTTTAAATTATAGTCCCTATTGACTGCAACATATTCAGCTTAAAAGACAGATGTCAAAACCCCCTCCAGTAATTTAAAACCTTTTA
>JANRMT010062806.1:26071904-26178783 GCA_026402145.1 Polypterus bichir lapradei
TTACATTGCAAACTGGCTGCTCTTATATATATATATATATATATAAATAAAGATGATACCCTCAGGTGAATTGTTACAAGGATTACTGCCCACTTGTGGTGCCTTTCTTCCTGCTGTGGCACAATGATTTCCATCTGAGCTACCAGTATGGCTATTTTTCTCCCAGTGCCTACCCAAGAGCAGCCAGTTTGCAATGTAAAACTTTTATCTTTTCACCTTGCTTACAGAGCAAAACCATCAAAATAGCACACTAGCAAAAACATTAAAAAATAAATAATTAGATAAGATATAATAAATTGGTTCCTGCCTTGTGCCCTTTGTTGGCTGGGATTGGCTCCTGCAGACCCCCGTGACCCTGTGTTCAGATTCAGCGGGTTGGAAAATGGATGGATATAATAAAAATTTCAGATAAACATATACCTAGTAAACCTAACAACTGCCTATGCAATTCTTTTAGTAAGACATCATTTGATTTTTGTTGTGTTCAAGGATATTCTACCGTATTGGACATGACAGTTTCAGGTTCATTATTCACTGGACAAATTTCACTAAACTGAAAAATGTTAACAATTATGATTTGAGTTTCTTGCTACACATATAGTCAAATGTATACTGTATATAGTATGTGTTTTATTAGTGCAGGGAAAAAGCATTTGTATTACTTTAACCAACACATCCAGTGATTTAAAGTTGTTTACTGTTTTCTACATTTCTTTTCCAATGATATAAAAGCACTGTCTTAAACTTCTATCAGTACATCTTAATGTTAAAACAGTAATTTAATGAAATTACCAGAGGCACATGACCTGGAAAAACTGTGCTAGTAGACAAAAATGACATTTTTGTTGAAGTACTTGGCTTATTTAATATTTATCTTACCCCAGGTTTTGTTATTAAGCTGAACATTAGGATCCTCTACTGTAATAAAGAACTGTTTTTTTGCTTTTAACTTTCTTTGGTAACTCTGTCCAGCAATTTTTTTTTTGTAAAGCACTTTGCATGCATGTGTGTATGTATGTACCCCAACTTCACCTCTCACTTCCGGGCTGGAAAGACAGACAGACACACATACTTCCAGTGATAGACATTTATATTTATTTATATTTGTGTATATATATATATATATATATATATATATATATATATAAGATATGAGCTAAGTTGAAAGGTAGCATTGAAGGTATAACTACAGAAACAACTGTAACTTTTCCCTGCATCCAAGAAATGACATGATTTCATAGTCAGTTTTTGAATGCAATAATAAATTATTGACTTAGCTTTGTCAGCTTTTTTGTGCTTCACAGAAATGAAGTTTAAATATATGTTTATTGTCACCACAGGAAACAGTGACATTTTTACATGCATACAACTATACTCAGACATCTTTGTAGCTTGACATACAAGAAAGTCCTTGCAATATTGTTAGTCTTTACTCACCATATATATGTAATAAAATATATACATGTTCTTTTAGATGTGCACAAATTTATATAGAATACATATTTTCTGATTGATTTATGAAGTACCTTTGGGAAATTGATGATTGCAATTAGATCTTGCAAAGTCTGTATCAATATGTGTGTGTATGTGTGTGTGTGCATGTGTGTGTGTGACAGAGAGAGGAAGAATAAAAGTGAAATTGCTGAGTCCTAGCAAATGTAGAATTTGTCATCCAGCTAAGGTGAAACCCCACCTATTAGTGAGGGTTGGAGTGCAGGCTGATAAAGATTTTCTGTTGCACTGTGTCAAAAAATCAATACCTCTTGGAGTGATCTTCTTATTTGATATCAACAATAGTCTTTTTAAAAATCAATTAGCAAGGACAGAAGGGAGGTGTGAGATTTCGAAACTATGTTGAAAATAGAATGATTATTTGTTTAAATGTAGGTTCTATTTTAACAGACTATAGTTTTTGAGGAAAATGAATGATGTTTGATATTATATAAAAGTATATTGCTATTTTCAACTTTTAAAGTGCCCATAAAGCTAGAAATATCAAGATGTTTTCTAATCTGACTTTAAAACATACCCGTAGTCGTTGGTTGAGTGGCTAGACAATGTAGCGTTGACTAAAAAAGCTTTCTCAAAATTTCATCAGTGTCCATAATGTTATTCAGCTCATCAGCTCTCAACTCTGCCACTCCTCCAGTTAAGTATGGAATTTAAACCTTGACCAAGATATGCAAATATCTGCTAATTAAAGTATATAAATATTGATAATGAGTATTTTAAACTGTCTTCGGTGTCATTTGTTGAAATATTCTCAAACTTAGTAGCATCAGTTTTTGACCGGCATCATATAAAATAATTTCGGATTAACAAATAATAATACTGGAGATTGGCTAATGCAACTTGACTGACCTTGCGAGCGGTCATATGTTCAGAATTAATGGTGGTTGCGGGGTTGTAAGGATCTTTGAGTTCCTGTTGGCCTATACTCTAAATTAGTATATTCAGTATATGATTGCAAAAAGACCACTGGGTTTACCAAAATATTTAATGTTTATATTGTTTATATATGTTTTAAATTATATTGATAAAAGTTGTGATTTGCACTTTCTTCTTTGTGTTTACGAGTTGTTTCTAGGTGCCAGTTCTCTCTCTCCAAGACCAAATACCTGTTATTGCTTCTATCTGTTGTGACATGTTGGAAGAAAAGGGATGGTTCAATGTTCAGAAGAATTTAAAATTTTACCTCAAACAGAGAGAATGCTTTTGCTGCTTCACTGGTAAAAGTGATTAATAAAGAAATAAAATTGACCTAAAAAGATTGTTCAATTAATCTATTTATTTTCAAACCAGAATAATCTGATTCTGGGCCAAAAACCAAACCTGGTGGAATTAGGTTCAAGGTAGATTGTCTGTCTGTATCAAGACAGTCTAATGCCAAAACTCACATTTACTTGTACAAAGCGAATTTAAAGTTACCAGTTAACCCATCACCATTTTAATATGGAAAGAAAACTGGAGCTTTATTAAAAACTTAACTCATGCGTCAAACAAGTGAAATAAAACTTTGCTTTTGTTAAGCATTTTATGTTAAAATCCAGTGAAAGCTGGTAGAATATAACTTAAATACAGTTCAGTTTCTTGTTAAGAGGTTTTCTTACCTGTTAGTTATATTCCTTAGTTATGGAACGTTTCCACCATCTATCTGTCCCTCTCTCTGTTTCTACTTATTCCTTGAAAGCATTATTAAGCTTTAGGCACTTTTTACAAATTTAACCTGTTTGTTCTTTACCATTTTCAATTTAGAAAAATAATGAGGATTGTTCAGCAAGTGTTAATACCCAGGGACTTAATACACAAATAAGTCAGAGAGTGCCTTGCCTGTTTATTCGTCATAAGGCTATGTTACATTAAATGGCTTTTCCAGCAATTTTCAGGTGTAGCATTCACATAATCTCAGCAAGTTGGAGGTAGTTGGTGGGGCGTTCCATTGAGTCCATCAAGTCTGTGACTCACTCTGCTAAAATCAAACAGATCTGATTTTGTCTTTAGCCCTGTGTACATGAAAGCTGACAACCAATGAATGCTCATCCAGAAGTGCAATGAAGAGAATATAGTAGTGAGGATTAAGAAACACCGGTGTTTTGAACCTCACAAACAGAAAAAAAGCTCATCTTTGTGATGTGCTGTATCATACTAAAACAAAATGAAAATAAATAAATAAATAAGGGCAAAATATGAGGCTGAACTTGCCATACATGTTATCCAGTTAACCCTTCATACAGTGCTGGCTCTATCAGGCAGCACGTTATTTGCTGTCACAAAAAGGAACAAACATGGGTATTCTGGAAAGTTGGCACTCGGTTGGTATAGTAAACATAGGCAATGATTTTCAGTCATTAAATTGACATAGTCCAATGATGAGATCAGTTACTGTGGTCGGCAAGTCTGAAATACCTCATGACTAAATATCAAGTAATGTGAAGCCAAGTTTACTTATTCCCCTTTCTTTAAGCTGTTTTTTTTTTTCCTTGATACAGCCAATATACATATGTTCTTATATTTTTATTCCGGTTCACTTAGACCTTGATTCATTTTTACTATTGCTTAAGTCTTGTCTCTGTACTTATTGAGCTGTATTAACAGTGAATTTTCTCTGAACTCTCTGGCACCTTGCTCAGAAAGTATTTTACTGGCAAGTTTTTAATACATCTTGCCCTATGAATTGAAGTTAAAACAAAAGAACAATTAAAATTACATAATTAACTGAGAGCATGTTTTTCTTTAAATAATTTTCAAGAGAAGGTAAATTAACCCTTAATGTACAAACAAAAGAAATTGAAAGATGCTAATTTAGATCTATAGTTAAGGCTGTCTTCTCTCTTAAGAATATATTTGTGCACTATCAGGCTAGCTGTTACCAGTAGTTGTTAACATTTGTAGGAGGAGATGGCAATGATTTCACTAATTAAACCTCATCTTTGTCTCTTCTGCAAAATTTAGGACATCCATGATGGTGAAGTTGTTTTCCAAGAAACAGAGTTGTTAAGTGCTGAACATTTAAGTCTTTTCCCATAAAGTTTGAAGTGACAAATGTTATATACCCCATGATTCGTTTAGAGTTTTAAGTACTAACTATGTTGCACTAGGATCTGTTGTTTACATTAAGGAGATCAATCTTTGGGACATTTTCAGTTCTTGATTCTTTTCTCCAGCTTAATAATGCTTCAATATTTTTCCTGAAAAACTTGTCTAAATGTAGAAACTAAGTATTCATTGCATTGCCTTACATTTTTGGGTTTTCTTCCACTGTATCAATCTGGGAAAGGCCTACTTAAAATTCTTTCTTTAAAGGTGCTAAAAAATATGAAATTTATTGCCAGGCAACATAGTTCCAAGGAATTTTCCTGGTGTTACAATCATATATTTAACTAAATAAATACAATTAAAAAACAATATATACAATACATGACACCTTCACAACATTACATACAGTAGTTGTGAAATATATATTGCACAATAACAAATATATAAAACTGAAAACCAGTATACTATTGAATAGCATTTTTCAAATATTTTTCCTTTATGTTTACTGACCCCTGACGTATACAGAACCTTAATGAAGTCCAGATAATAGTCTACAGCAGGGGGCCAGTTCACGGTCCCTCAGACTGTTTGGGGGCTGGACTATAATTTGAAAAAAAAAAACATGAACAAATTCCCATGCACACTGCACATATCTTATTTGTAGTGCAAAAAACATGAAAGAACAATACAATATTTAAAATGAAGAACAATTTTAACCAACATAAACTTTCCAGTATTTCAATGAGAAGTATGGGCCTGCTTTTGGCTGATGAGATAGTCAATGTCCGGTTCCATGTTTGTGACTGCCAGTCATAACAAGTGATGCAAGTGTGCATCAGTTAGTCTGGATCTAGTTGGAGATTTCAGATGTTTCATTCAGGAAAAAGTCTGTTCATAGACATAGGTGCTGCAAAAGACAGTTGACATTTTTGTGCATGGTTCCTGAGATTAAGATATGTCTCAGAGGGGAGAGATGCATAGAAATTAGTAAGGCTGCTTGACTTGAATGCATCTTTCAGAGAGTCACAATTCTGTAGTTCGGCCAGTTCCATTTGGTAAATTGGATCAACAATTTCAATGTCAACAGAAAATGGGTTACGGAAAAGCTATATGTCCTGTTCATGGAGATGAAGCTCTTTAAATCTCATTTGAAACTCCCTTTGCAACATTTCTAGTGAATCCACACATTTTTTGTTTGGGATTGCAACAGTTGTTTCCCAGCCAACGGCTTTTGAGTAACGGGGAGATGGCAGAAGTTTTCCTCCTTCACCAATTTTACTTCAAATGCTACTGTTGAGTAGCTCTATTACATCTGTCAGAAAGGCAAGGTGCCATTTCCATTCTGCATCCTTAAGCTCTTGTACTTATTTGTTTTTTGAATCAGAAACATGTAGAAGTAAGTCATAAAAACATTTCAAAACTCTCCCTTGACTCAGCCAACCGGTTTCTGTGTGGTACAGAATATCTTCATAGGCAACATTTAGCTCAGACAGAAGTTCCTGAAACTGTCTGTGGTTTAGTGCATGAGCTCTAATGAAGTTAATACAGGACACCACAACTTTCATGACAGAGTCCCACTTCAGTGATTTACAACACACCACTTGTTGGTGGATGAGGCAGTGTATGGCAATTGGACGTGAATGGTTGTGTTTGTCCATCTCTTGGTTAATGCGTGCAACCACTCCTTTCATAGGCCCCACCATGCTAGAAGCATCATCAGTTGTCACACTTGCTAGTTTAGTCTAATCCAGCTCCAAATCTTTCACAGTTTGGCAAACCTGTTCATAGATATCCTCTCCTGTTGTTGTACCTTTGATGCTTTGCAGTGCAGCAAGCTCCTCTGTGACTTTGAAGTGATCATTTGTCCCACGAATGAAAATTAGAAGTTGTGCAGAATCATGAACATCATTGCTTTCATCGAGTGCCAACGAAAAATAGCAAAGTTTTTTTGAGGAGTTTTGCAAAAGCTGATGCAAATTGTCCCCCATTTCTTCAATCCTTCATGTAATTATAGGTCCTGAAAGACTCACTGTACTAAATAAATCAGCCTTCTCTGGACACATCTCTTTGGCAACAGAAAGAAAGCATTCCTTAACAAATTCTCCCTCTACGAATGGTCTCCCAGTGCGCGCTGTTAGCTTGGCAACTTGCTGAAATATTTAGCTGCTTCTGCTTCACAAAAGCATTTTGCTCAGTTGTCAATCCATTTTTCAGTTTTAATAGTCTTTTCTCACTTGTCCAACCAAACAATCATATTTGTCTTTGTCGAGTTTCATAGTGTTGACGCAGATTGTATTCCTTGAGCACAGCCACTGACTCCTGGCACACCAGACAAACAGTTCTCTCCTTTCACTGCATGAATAAGTAATCATATGTCCACCGTTCTTTGAATGTCCTGCACTCTGAGTCAATTTTTCTTTTCCTTGATATTATTGTTTCCAAAGGGATGCACAATAGATGTTACTTTTTTGGGGTGGGTGCATCCTCGCTCCTGGTTACTACCTGTCTGCCTCAGCATGGTGAAGGTGGCTCAGCTTGGCAAATCCTCAGCTCCAGCACGTCACATCTCCACATGCTAATGACGCTGGATACAGTGGCTGCCGCAGCCACAGCAGCTCCCACTGCTGCAACGGGGGCCAGGTAAACGACCTTGTGGGGGGGGGGTTGTATCTGGCCCGTGGACTGTAGTTTGAGGACCCCTGGTCTACAGTCTTTTCTGTTATCCTAGTAAGACGCTGCATGTTTTGAGTAAGTGGATGCATTACCATACCAACCATTAGAGAAAATGATGTTATTAATGTTTTTAATAACAGCTCTGTAAAACTGTACCAGTACTGATTAGGACAACTTAAACTTTTAAAATTGATGGAGAAAACACATATGCTGCTGAGCTTTTTTTTTAATAAGAGCAGTTATGTTTTTATCCCAGTTTAGATTGTGAGTGGTAGTTATGCCATGAGATTGAAGTCATTCCACCCTGTCCACTATGATACCATTTATTACTAAGTGAGTAGGAGGTAAGCAGTGTCTCAGTTTCCACTGTTTTCAAGAGATTCAAGTTAAGACTGTTAAGGGTACACCAACTGGCCAACCATTCCACCTCCCTCTGATGTGGCACCTGGGAGACAGGTGCATATGAACAGTTGGGTCACTAGAGGTTCAGTCATTGGTGTACAAAAAAAAAAAATAAGAGGAGAATGAAACACAACCCTAAGGAGACCCTGTGCTCAGGGTCAGAACTGTGACTGATGTTTGCCCACCTTCATTTTCCGACATCTGTTGCCTATTAAGTTAGATATACAGAGACGTGGTGTAGTCCAGATTCATCTTTCATTTTTCTTCAGTTTTTTAAAACAATTTTCCGTTAAGTATATTTATACAATACCCTCCTTGAATGTTGTTTTCTTTTTTAGTATGTGTTGGTTAAATAATTGACAAAAAAAAACAATTTTGATTGAGGAGATGTGACTACCCTGGAAATTTCTTTCAAACTAGAAGATGTAGAAGCTGTATAATTAGCTTCTTGTATAGAAGATAAATTTAAATGGAGGAAAATGGGGATTAGTACTGCTTTTCCATCCAAACAATTACTGCTTTAAAAATCTTTATTCCTTAATTTAATTCACGTGCCTGGGTGTCCTACAGTTAGAGTTGTGTTCAGAATGATAGTAGTGTGTTTAAAAAAGTTAATAAAGCTCAAAATTTTTTATAATACCTTTTAATTTCATATACGCAAATGCGTTGGGAACACTGCACATTCTATTCCAAATCAAAAAATGAAGACAAATTTATCAAATTTGTGTTATTCCTTTACAGAGAGTGAAGAAAAGGAAATATTAGTCTGTTCAAAAAAATAGCAGTGTCTGCATTCTTCTTTACAAACTCAAAACATTCACTGTATAAACTGAAAAATGTTTCAAGATTTTGCTTTCCTTTGAATCACTGAACTAATATTTAGTTGTGTAACCACTGTTTCTGAGAACTGCTGCACATTTGTGTTGCATAGAGTCGACCAACTTCTGGCACCTGTGAAGAGGTATTCTGGAACAGGATGATTGGACTTAATTCCACAGTTCTACTGCATTTCTTGGTTTTGCCTCAGAAACACAATTTTTGATGTCACCCCACAAGTTTTCTATTGGATTAAGGTCAGAGGATTGGGCTGGCCACTTCATAACCTCAATCTTGTTGGTCTGGAACCAAGATGTTGCTCGCTTACTGGTGTGTTTGGGGTCATTATCTTGTTGAATTACCAATTTCAAGGGCATTTCCTCTTCGGCATAAGGCAACATGACCTCTTCAAGTATTTTGAGATATTCAAACCGATCCATGATCCCACCCACCATTGTATGAAAAAATCCCCATATCATGATGCTTGCGCCACCATGCTTCACAGTGTACTGTGGCCTGAATTCAGTGTTTGGGCATCGTCTGCGGCCCCTAGACCTAAAAAGAACAACCTTGCTTTCATCAGTCAACCAAATGTTGCACCATTTCTCTTTAGGCCAGTCAATGTGTTCTTTGGCAAATTGTAACCTCTTCAGCTTGTGTTTTTTCAACAATGAGACTTTGTGGGAGCTTCTTGCCGATAGTTTGGCTTCACATAGGCGTCTTCTAATTGTAACAGTACTCACAGGTAACTTTAGACCTTCTTTGATGTTCTTGGAGCTGATCATTGGCTGAGTCCTTGCCATTTTGGCTGTTCTTCGATCCATTCGAATGGTAGTTTTCCATTTTCTTTCATGTCTTTCAGGTTTTGGTTGAAATTTTAAGCATTTGTGATCATTTTAGCTGAGCAGCCTATCATTTTCTGCACTTCTTTATACGTTTTCCCCTCTCCAATTAACTTTTTAATAAATGTACACTGTTCTTCTGACCAGTCTCTGGAACATCCCATTTTACTCCGATTTTCAGAGAGAAATGCACTATAACCAGCATGTACAACATTTGCTGACTTCCTTCCTTAAATACTTACTTTCTGTAAAGGAATAACACCAATTTAATCAAATGTTCTTCATGTTTTGATTTGGAATAGAATGTGTCACATGCAAAATGCGGAATGTTTTTAAAATGTAATTTTGATCACTCAGACCTGATTGCTGCCATGCAGAGGGCAATACCTCAGCACCACACCAGTCCTGATCCCCAACAAGCCTGTTTCTATTGACTTTCTAACGGCTTTGACTCTGAGGCTCCCAAGGGCTTTCCCCCTTCCTCTTCATAATGCAAGCAGCTTTGCTGTGGGCGGCTGCAGCAGAGCTACTCCCACAGAGAGCAGAAAGGAGTCATTGTTGAGGACCCAAGCAGCTAGATCAGGCCAAGGGGATGCCCACGTAATACATGGCTGCGGGCAGATACATGGTCATTTCCAGAGCATGGGACTGGACCGTGTTTCTGTTGGCGTGGGGGGGGGTGGGGGATGGGGCTGGATTGGGGTGTTTGCCAACTAGGATCCCAAGCTGTTTCGTCCTGTAGTGGGTGTGGCAACGTGATGTACTAGTGCAAGCTCCCCAACTTGACCTGACCTGACCTAGTCCCTTGTTCTTGGAACTTGTTCAGAATTTTACCTTCTTTTATTATTCAAAAGTCTTAACCCACAAGGCTGCATTAATGTCACAATATGGGATATCATTATCAATGGATTGATTTTCTGTTTCAGTGTTTGCCAAGAACAATATGGTATAATCCTACTATTGCCATGTGGTGTGTGTGTGTGTGTGTGAGAGCTTTGTTGTTTTGCTTTTCCTTTTAAAGAGTCCCATTTTCTTTCAATGCAACTCCACTTAAAATCACTACTAATGCCAAAAATGAACCATATACCGAAGACACCTAAACTTGCTAACAAATTCTTAGAGTGGTTCATGCTACTGGGTGGTGCATCTGAAAGGAAAGTGACAACTATGGGCAACATTCACCTATCAGAAGTTGGATGTAAGAAAACTCATGGTCATTTAACTTCCAATGCCACCATGACCATCATAATGCCACCATGACCATCATAATGCCACCATGACCATCATAATGCAATACAAAGAATGGAATGTTTAGGCAGTTTCTTTCTTGAGAAAGCAACTACTGGCAGAAAAAGAAATTAATCAGAGAAGTCACCACATATTCTTATCCAATGGTGAATCTATATGTATAAAATTAGTTAAAGTCAGCAGGTCTCAAAAATTCAGAAGTAGGAAGGTCATCATTGAAAAAGTCCCCATTGAATATTAATTGATTTATTTAAAACAGTAGATTTGGTATTCTAAAGCTATGTGGAAAAACATTTTAGTTGGTGTGATAAAACCAAGGCAGAATTTATTGGGCAAACTACATAATGCTTTGTGTGGTGAAAAATCAGTACAACAAATTGACCAAAGGACACAAATTCAACTGGTAGAGGTAACATTATATTATGAAGATAACATCAGGAGATAACCGGGGCACTTGTTGGGATATGAGGGAAACTGAATGGAACAAAATACAAAAACTGACACTATCTTCAAGAAAGCTGAAATTGGGAAGAACATTTACTTTTCACCTTGATAAAATTGATAAAAATGCTGCCAAAGAAACAAATGTAGTGGATAAAGAGTGAAAAGATAAATGACCTTGAGTATCGAAGTCACAGCCATGACCTCAGTCCAAGTGAAATCATTTGAAATGACTTGCAACCATCCACAGTTGCCTTACAAATTAACTCTGAACTTTCATTCCTGTAGTGAGGAATTTTAAAACATTGCCAAATGCTGCAAGAGTTCAAACCCCTTGTAAAATAGCCTTTTTTTTTTGTTTTTAATTAATTTTCACAAGGACTGGGGAATTTGTTTCTTACTCAGAAGCTGTGTTAACAAATGGATAAATTCATTTTTTATTTGAAATTTCTTAGTTTCAATCAGTCAGACCCTAGCTTGTGTCATCTTCTACATAAGCATGTAATCACTCCATTTGCTGATTTTTTTTTTTCTTTTAAACTTGTACAGCAATACAATTATGACTTTAATACATACTGTATGCGATGGCACAAATCACAGGCTGCTCCTTTTAAGAATGATCCTCATGTTGCTTTGTTTAGATCACTTGCATTCAGTTTTTTATTGAAAAACTGTTCCCTCCAAATGTACACAGACTTAGAGGCTGCAGGCTGTGGTTCTTTTTCACTTTGTGAATCACTGGATATTAAATTTGGTGGAGAAATCATTCATTTGAACATGTGTACTTTACAAAATTTGCTATGTTAAGTTTTTCCAACCACATTTAAAGTCATCAGAGCTTTCGAGAAACATTAGCATCCATCATGTTTGTGACAAATTGATTGTAAATATCTAATTTCACTATGCTGGCCTGATGCTGTTTATTGCCATCTGTGGACTAACAGCATTTATCATTGTCCCATTTGTTAATAATATTAGTTGGGATGTCTGTTGGAGGTGAAAAAAGTTATCTAAAACATCTGCTTTAGTTTAGCAAAAGCGGAACTGATCTGCTGATGCATGATGGAAGGAGAAATAAATCACATCAGGTAGATCAGTTATTTTTTTCTTCCACCATGGAACTTTATCAAACGCAAACAGTCTGATACTTGCACAATTTAGTTAATGATCGTGGAGATAGAAATGATTCTGATAATACCCAGACCAGCTGATGGGCAGCAGCCAATCGGTATGACTTATGAAAGAGTCTGATGGGATGATAAGATAGAGGAATTGTATTAGCAGCAGTGCCTGGTGAAACAAAATGCTAGTGCAGACTGTAGATAGAAAGATACGCAGTGGAATGGACTTTGCTTTGGCTGATAATGAACTGAATCACTTTTAACTATTAGTAAAGCTTGCTGTTAATAATGTTAAAGATAAAAGATTAGTGTTTTTTCACTCTAGTACAAAATATCCATAAAGATTCCAAGCACATACCTTTTAATGTATAAAGGGTCACCTCTACTAATGATTTCTGGACATCTTTCCAGAGTCCTAAGAATAGTAAGACTTATTTGTCATCTTTTTTTTCCTGATTACTTAGAATAATTGCACTTAGCTGTACAGCAGTTGCCTTTAAAAAGAGTTCTTGATTTTATTTCTGGCCTTACAAAAAATGAAATGTTTAGTGGCAGGAATGCCACAAAAGATAAGGGAGTCACCCAGACCCTGTTACTTTTTCAGAACAAAACTTTTTACTGAAAGTTAAACATTTAATATAAATGATTTAACAGTAGGTTCCCTGTATTCTGGGTGGGTCCGGTTATCTGTATCTATATGTTTAAAATACTAAGGGTTGTCAGACTGCCACAGAAAAACTCACCAACCCTTGGCACTTGAAACTTCATCTTCGTTTCAATCAACAGCTCATGCCATTACACATGCAACACTACCCATGAATTGGATGTCCAGCCCACGTCAACGCTGAAACTGAAATGCAACTTCTTCTCACAGCCAACAGAGACACCCCTACAGTGCACCACAACTCCCATATGTTAAACAGCTTAGCTGACATGAAAACAATGGCAAGCGATCGTGTATATTTTTCACTAAATGACACACACAACATGACCCATGAATTGGACAACCAGCTCACAGCAGCCATAAAGTTGGGATGCAAGTTATTCTCACAGCCAGTGGAAGAGCAGCAGTGTACCTTAACTCACAAGCACAACTTTGCTGACTAAAAACAGTGACTGCAGAATCACAACATATGTCTGACAAGAGAACAGAATGGAGGCTCTGGCGTGAGGCATGCGTGTGGCATTGATGACAGAAACCACAACAAAAGCACCACAATTACACAGGCTGCTTCAGGTCCTGTTCATTGCAAGCAGTGGCATGGGAACATGCTGTACTCTCAATGATGGATGTAAAACCCACAGCAATACAGCCACAACACAAGCCAATGACACGAACATCAACTACTGGACACAGAATGTGGTTGTGACAGGCACTGACAGCTTCCTGCACAAGCTTACACCCCAATTCCAAAATGAAGTAATACACTCTTGGCATTGGTCCAAAAGCAGGAACCATTTCACAGATGATGTTTTGTTGCATACACATTTACATGAGTGGCAGACAAAAAAAAATAAACACCACATATGCACACCTGACAATAACTTCTGTTTGTAGTTGTTCAGATGAACCACATAAGCAAATACTTTCATATCTTGAAAATTCAGACATCTCAACCATAACCTATCGTCTATGGGGAAAAAAGATCATCAAAAAGTTCGATCTGCGGTTTTTGACAGATTTCGACGTTTTAAGAGTCCTCTAATACCGAAAACATTGATATCTTGATAATGGGTGTGTGTCTGCCAGTGTGTGTGTGTGTGTGTGTGTGTGTCACAGTCACAGTTTCTTGAGGACAGTCTACAGCTAAAACAGCTGGAAGGAAAAATACCAAACTCGAAACTTAAGTTTGTTATGAAATAACAATGTGCTGATTAGTTTTTGAGACAAATCATGCAAGAGAAAGAGGAACTGTAGGGGAGCCCTCAAATACTGTAATTCTGCAATAAATTATGAGTTCTTCTCGTCAATTGCTATCGTAATGACCTATTTTATGATCAGAAAGATCAGCATCAGAGTGGTAAATAATTGCTGAAATGTTATAGAATAGTTTGGGTAACTTGGTTCCTAGGGCACCAAACATACTCTCGTGTCCGAATTTCTTTTGCTTAGAAAAGTCCCGGGTTTCTTTAATGCAACAGGCCTTAAGAAATAGAAGGCACATTTAGCATGAAAAAAAAATTATACAGACATGTTCAAAGATGTTATAACGCAAAGTACTTTGTAAATTTGATTAACACTACTGAACTGCTAAAAGACATTGTAACTTCCACAAGAGATGCAAGACATCACTATTTACAACATATTTTATGGCATCAACAGCTCCCTATCTTTTGCATCCATGGGAGCCACAGTTGATAATCTCCCAGGACTTAGCTGCAAACATTTTCATATTTTATGATCAGCTTTATCATTTTATTGGAGGACTGCTTACCTACAAAAACCAACCTCAAGCCAGTCTTTACACTATACATCCTAATGGACTTAGGTCAGGGGTGGTGAACTCAAGGCCTCGAGGGCCGCAGTGGCTGCAGTGGCAGCAGGTTTTCATTCTTGCCATCTTCTTAATTAGTGACCAGTTTTTGCTGTTGATTATTTCTTTTAATTAACTTGATTCAAGCCCCTTAGTTGTTTCTTTTTCTTTAATTAGCAGCCAAACAATAATGAGACACAAAACAAGCCACCACATGACCAGCTCCCCTGTGCCCATTACACAATATCTGAAATTAAAGAGAGGTTATGGTCTTGGTAAGGTTGATCTCTCAAGTCACCAAAACATTTTGACAGTGCTCGTAGAAAGAATAGAAAACCAACAGTTTTCGAAATGTGTGCTGTGGCAGAATGAGAGCAGCAACAAGCCATGGAATTAAATAACATGTTAAAGTAACAGCAATAATTGGCTTCTCATTAAGAAAATGATTGGAGTGAAGCTGGTTGGAGTTTTAAGCCCCAGTTTAGCTGGTCATCTGTTAGCTTGTTTCAATTCTCATTTCTGCTTGGCTGTCATTTAATGAAGAAAGGAATCAATTCAGAGGGCTGAACTCTTCTAACAGGGCTATTAAAGTGATGGGGAAAAAGTTAATTAGCAGTAAAAACTGGTCACTGTTTAGGAAAAGGGTTAGAATGAAAACCTGTAGCCACTACGGCACTCCAGGCCTGGAGTTCGCCACCCCTGGCTTAGGTAAACACTTTCAAGGCCCAAAAGTACACCTCTCCTCATTTGCTTTGAACACTACAAGATTTCATTGACACAAACAATTTTTACACCTAAATGTTTAAAAATGACAAAAAATTGATACGTTCAAGAAGTACAAATGTCCTTCCAAACCGATTCTACACAAGATGGACAATTTCTATTGTGTTCTATCAAATACTGTTGCTGTTGTGTTCACTACCAACAACTGGCAAACAACAACATAAAGAGTTACTCATTTACTCCAAAGTAGACAAACTCTGATGCCTGTCCATTTGAAACCATCATGGTGATCAGATTGTTTTCCATTTCCCTTTATTTGAGGATAAGGCCATGCAGTCCACTAGTATATAAGCATAATTAATTATTATTACAATTATTATTGTATTCTCTGATAAAAATGGGAAAATGCTTACATTTTCCATTTATAGACCTAACATCTTTTGGTGTTCCTTTTTATTTCATACTTTTACTATGGAGCTGATGATCAAACTTGTTTTGATTGTTCATTTGTTTTGGTGGCAATCCATTTCCTGTTTATTTGTAATATTCTAATGTTGTGTAGTTGAGTTTTGTTTTTTAACCAAATTGCATAAATGTTCTTGTGCAAACTAATACTGTATGTACAGCAGACATAATGATGGATTAAAATTTGAAGGATGTTATAAATACTTTTATTATTTTCATAAATAAATAGATTCTTAAGACGGATTGATTATGTATGCATATATGCTTGCATGTTATCTAACTCAAATTACAAATCACAGGTGAACAACATTATTGTTTCCATATTCATATTAGTGGAGCTTAAGCAGGTTAACTTGGGGTTACACAGCAAGTCATGGGAGTAGACTGGTAAAACAGACAGTAGCAAGCATGTTGAACGTAAGGAGCTCAGCAGCTTGTTTTATTTTTACTGTGGCTTAATGGTCTTAGAAGCTGAATGTAGAAAGCTTGCAGCCTCATATCTTGCTTGTTTGGCCCTGATAGAAGCTGTATAAAACATTTAGCCTACATGTATGTCTGATAGGGAAAAAATCGTTAAAATGTGTTGCATGGATTAAGGAACAGGGTAACTAGGACCTGTATGTTCAACTATTTGAATTCTGTTTCTGGTTTGTAGTGTCAGTACAGATCTTTGTATATCCGTGTCATATTTGGTGTATAATATGTAAATTGCTTTTGGTTTAGCATAAATGGCAGTTGAGCCTCCAAATCTTCTCTGCCATTTAATAAACCATCAAGAATTGCACACATGTGCACTTTAGCTGATGTCATATGTTTGATAGCATTTTTGAAGTACAGCACTATTTTATCAGCTGCTTTTCTTCAGTAGGTTGTGCCCTATTATGATCTACACTGCCATCTGCTGATCTACCTTTAAATTTTAAGATTTTTTTTTTTTTTTTTTACTACTTTTATTCTTGCTTATAGTACTAGGGTGTTATACCACATTAGCTATTATGAATGTAGAGAAAAGCCAAGCAAAATGACACCTTTTATTGGCTAACTAAAAGGATTACAATATGCAAGCTTTCAAGGCAACTCAGGCCCCTTCTTCAGGCAAGATGTATTCTTACTTAGATATACTGCATTTTTTTGTCAGGGAAGGCAGTACCCTTTATTGTTAGTAATCCTTTATATTTTAAAATACTAAATGCATTTAGATACATTCCACTTACAATACATTAAACTACAGGGTGGGCCATTTATATGGATACACCTTAATAAAATGGGAATGGCTGGTGATATTAACTTCCTGTTTGTGGCACATTAGTATATGTGAGGGGGGAAACTTTTCAAGATGGGTGGTGACCATGGTGGCCATTTTGAAGTCGGCCATTTTGGATCCAACTTCTGTTTTTTCAATAGGAAGAGGGTCATGTGACACATCAAACTTATTGGGAATTTCACAAGAAAAACAATGGTGTGCTTGGTTTTAACATAACTTGTAAATAACTCATGAAAGAATAAAGTTTCTAACCACTTATAAAACTTATAAGTTTTCAACCATTCAACTTATAAGTTAATATCACCAACCATTCCCATTTTATTAAGGTGTATCCATATAAATGGCCCACCCTGTATTTTGTATAAGTTTGATTTGTCAACCATGCTACACCTAAACTAATATTTCCAATCATGTAATCTTGTTTCCTCCATCTTATCCTCTCCTTTTCTCACAGCATTAGTCTACCATAGTGCAGCCTAATGTTAGTTTACATGACTCTGTTTTCCTTTGACAGTTGAGTTCTGAATTTGTATGCATATACATAACACTTTTTTACATCCAGCCATTATCCAACCCGCTATATCCTAACTACAGGGTCACGGAGGTCTGCTGGAGCCAATCCCAGCCAACACAGGGCGCAAGGCAAGAAACAAACCCCAGGCAGGGTGCCAGCCCACCACAGATTTTTTTTTTTTTACATATACTGTATATATTTTTTGACATCTTTAGAATCATTTGTTCTGTTAACGCCCTGAACTTTACAAGCAGCTGGTTTCCTGGTAGTGATGAGCGAACACTGTCGAGTTCACTTCACTGTGAGTTCCCTGACATCACAGAAATATTTGTAATATTTACCAAACTTGGTGAACTGCATTAAAATCAATGGAGTCGGACTAACTGAACTAGATTTGACTGGATTATAATGGTGCAGTCATCTATAAAGTGTCCCTGAGGGCTGGGGAAATATCTGCTAAATATACTGGACCGATTTATTGTGGTCAAAAAAGTGACCTGAGCTGTGCGGCAGCAGTGCCAACCACTGCACCATCGTGCCTCTGTGAGACCAAAGAAGAAAGAACGCAGCAACATTCACAAAGCAGGAGCACACTGCGAACAGGGCACCATTTCATTCTTAGAGATATAACAACTGTGAATAATATTTGCAACTTTCCAAAAATGAGCACAAGCTATGCGAGTCTTTTTTATTTGACATGACATCATTGAATGAGGTAGGTCTTGTGGAAGTCTAATAGCACATGTAGGAAGTGTGAGCCCAGGTAGTACTTCTTTTATGCGATATGCTAGCTGTCTTGCTGATAGTGAAAGAAAAGACTACTATGGTGTTAAAAGCTCAACATTTTTTTAATTTATCTGCTGTGAACATGTAATCAGCATCACATAGAATGGTGGCAGGAAAAAGGTAAAGCATTCATGTGATTTTAAGTAACTTTAGAGTGGCAAACACAAAATGATTTTACTGTTCATCTCTATGTCTGACTTGCATACACACTTGGTGTCCTTTTATTTACATGATAAATATGAATGTTGCAAATTTAAATTTTGTTATTCTTACTTAGATTCATATTTCTATTTCTCCTGCAAAAATCAGGGATTGGAAAGCCACAATAGATGCAATCTGGAGGTATCTCACAGAGACAGATTCCTGCTTGTAATTTAACATCTTAATATCTTCTACAGCTCTGTGATGGCCCGTGCTAGTTTCTATGATGTGATGTGCTGGGCCCACAGAATCAACAACCTGAACAGAAAGACCAGCTTATTTAAAGGATGCACTCTGGTCCCTCTGGAGGTAGTAGCAAAGGAGAGAATTAAAACACAACTGAGTGCCATTATGAATAATGCTGCACATCACCTCTTTGACACACTAACACTGGGTACTTTTAGCCAACTAAATACATATTCAACAGAAGTGTGTCAGGAAACACTGCTGGGGCTCCTTTATACCAACAGCAATACTTCTGCATAATTCCTCACTGTGACAGCCAAGTCAGAAGTTTTCTTTAATTTTTAAATTTTCTTCCCTTTCAGTCATTCTGGTGTGTGTTCAGACCATAGTGTATGTGTACAGTATATATATTTATTTCTTTATCTGTCCAGGGGAAACTTGTCTTTTTAAAGAAGCACTCCAAATAAATAAATATATACATAAAGATCTATCTGTCTATCATCTCGCTTAAGTACAACAGCCTTCTTGTTTTCCTCTTTCTCTACTTATGTTGTACATTTAGGATTGGCATGGAGTTTCACAATTAGCTGCACATCAGTATTGTGACAAGGAAATGTAATGTATGGAATAGTTTGCTTGCTTAAAACCAGTAATATTTCTATAATTCTTCTTTCAATTTTTTAAATGTAAAATAATTACTTTCTTTTGTAATATATGTAAAATACACATAAATACATGCATAGACATATAGTTTTGTTCCACTCTTCCTATCTGTTCCTAATTAGTAATATGACTTAATGCTGTCATGTTACCGCAACGCGGTTATTTCAGTGTGTTACTGCAATATTTCTAATCGTTTTATAATGGCAATTTTGTCTTTTTCTGGTATGATCTTCACCTTTCCTTTTTTATGTGTCTTTTCATGGCTGCAGCCATCTTGCTTATAGCCGCTATGCCCATTGCTGGTCATATGACATAGAGAACACTGGAAGCTGTCTATCATCACACTGTGCCTACATAAAATGGCGGCACCCAGCAGTAAGCCATTGGCCATTGGACTAAAGAAACAGAAGCAGACTTAGTGTCAGAGATGGATTGAAGAATTCTAGTTAGTTTTAGGATCATTGCAATAACAATTTTGACTATGATTTTCTGTTTTTGGGTTTTGGTTCATGATTCAGATGGTTTCATTATTTCAAGTCATGGCCAGTTTCCAGAATGTGATTTGCTGTCTCCTGAAACATTTTTTCCATCTTCTAGCTTTTCCTGCCTCAGTTATAACCCTGAAAACCCTGAGCATATGTTTTCTCCAAAGTGTTGTATTCATGTATGTCCATTTTGAATAGTGTTTCTTTATAGTTTTTTTTTTTATTTTCATCATTAAAAAATGGAAGTATTAACTGCCTTTAAGATTTTCAAGTTTTTATCATGCACTAAACATCAGAATCACAGCCACAATATAAAGTAGGTATTTACAGTGAGTTTTGTGCATACAAGGCTGTTGCTTTTGATTTCTTTTGCTTTATACAGTAAGAACTACACAAATACTGTAGCAGTATTTCCAGGTTCTTGGCTTCTGAACTGAACACTTCTTTTTTTTTTTTTTTTTTTTTTGCCTTCATTCAACTTGGTTGGGAAGTTCATTTTATCTGAAGAGGCATGTTTTCCTCTGGTGGGGATTGATACACAGAAGATAGATGAGTGTTTTGACATGAAGAGTGTTAGGCAAACAGCCTTATCTCAGCAAGTCTGCATCTTGACCCCCAAATGATCATAAGCTGTTAAAATGGGTGGATGGATCTGCAAAAGGACCATTAGGACACACTTTTTAACTTTTTACTTTATATTAATATAATCTTTTCCTTAATATGTATAAAAATAAATCTGATTCCAATATTGGTGTTGCAGTTAAATGAATGGTGAGTGACTTACCATATACATTTTTTTATTTGAAACATTTGCCTTTAGTACATGAAAAAATATTTGTATGTGTATATAAATACTGCATATGTATATATGTGTGTTTGTGTGTGTGTGTGTGTGTGTGTATCATATACACAGTATAATATATAACCTTTCGTCCTAAGTGGAGTTAAAAAAAAAAAAAAGAGAGAGAGATTTGTCTTTTTTGTCTTGGTTGTCATTTTTTTCCCTTTTGGTTACAAGGCAGCTTTGTATAATTTTTTTAAATGAAATTTATAGAGGATTAGAGTCACATTGTTTGTTTAGCTTTCTGCACAGCTTTAGAGTACAAGAACATGTTTTTGGCAGTAATGCATCAGACAAAATATTTGCAATCCTCATTTATTATCATGTAGCATTACACGGTATGATTTTCATTCACTGAAGTCTTTCCAGCAGCTTTGTGATTTTTTTTTTTTTCTTCTTTCATTCAGTTGGAGAAAATTTTAATTGATATTTTGCTTAAGCCAGTCAGCATATTAGTTTAATGCTGTTTGTAGACAAGGAAAGTTCATATTCCTTAACAAATGATTAGACAGGTTTTTTTTTTGTTGGTCTCTTCAGAGCAGAGGTCTTGTCCAGGGTTTTGTTTTTATTGGTAAAGATGTCTGATAGGTTGATTGATGACACTAAATTGACCCCAGTATAAGTGTGTGTATCCTAAGATCCACTGACGCCATTTTCAGGGTTGATTACTGCCTTTCTCCCCTTCACTCTACAGTTGGATTAAGTGGATTTAGAAGATGGATTGATGGACATTTAAAACACTAATGGCCATGCTTAAAAGCACAATGCCTGCAAATGAAATTCAGCACACACATTATATTTAATAAAATATTTTCTAGCAACAAAGAAACAACAAGCTAGAAGGAATCCTTCCATGTGCATTCATGATTTGCCATTTCTCAGTTAAAACTAAGCTAATAATATAAACTTTTCAGGTACTGGTTGCATTTCCAGAGCAGTGTTAGCATTTGCTTGTTTTAGGTGTCATACCCCTTTGTTGTCTGCAACACTTTAGTACCAACACTTTGAAACAGTGAACAGGGAAAGCCAAAGAGGGTATTACTTACACCACATCTAGATAGCCAACACTGTCTGTATTAACAAGAACAGTGTGTAACTCTTCCTCGATCACTTGCCCTGCTACTGAATTCTTAAGTCAGGTCAGTGCAGTGAAAACTTCTTGATGTTCTTTTTTTTCTTCCAGTGAACGATTTGTGAAGGGATGTTTAATTAAATAACCGAATATCCTTTGATTTCTGAAGTTCTACTTGATGTTGCCATCTCCCTAATGTCGAGCTCGCTCATCTGTAGTTACATTAATGATGAGTGTGAACTGTGAACCCTTGACATGAACATGAAATAGTGTGTCGATGATTGTCCAATCACATTAGATTAATAAAACCTAAAACAATACTAATTTGCCATCAATAAACGTGGGAGTAGCCTGGATACAGAGAGTTGTGTCCCTGGAAAAGTCTGAAAGCAACTAATTATAGGGCAGTCTCAGGTCTCTTGCTTGCCAAAAGATCAAGGACATACATCTCGCATACATCTCATTTGGCTAGCACCCTTCACTTGGGAAATGTAGGTAGTCACACAGAAATTAAACAAATACAAGTCTGAACCAGTTTTTAATGGATGTTGACACGCACTGACACCAGGCATGTTATACAAATAAACACATTTATTTTCCTGATTATTTTGCATCAGACTGCACCTTACACAAGTGGTACCTGTTATTCCTGTACACCATTTACCCGAAAAACAAAAATGATTACCATGGCTGTTCTGATGCCCATCCTTTCAGAGGGGCAACACATTCCCTGTTGTCCAAGGTTGTGGTTATGTGTTTCTACCTAGAGGGCCTGATGGCCCTTGCAGTACTTGATGATCCAGGAGTTATACCAACTTTTGTATATATACGTAGTCATCTATATAAAACTATTAACAAGTTGCATGCATTTTACATACTGAACAGTACATTTTTGGAAGTACTAGCACTTAACATGTAAAAACTGTGGGACTCAGCAAAGTGGATGGATGTCCAGACTACCTTTTTGGTGTCTGCCAACAACTATATATATTTATTTAATGGAATTAGTATGAGGGAAACATACAGCCTACAATACAGATGCCCTTTCTGGATGTTTTTTTGAGGTCATGTTAAAACATTATGGCACAACTGGCCCTCTAAGTGATAATATGAATGTTTCCCTCATTGGTTTTTATTACTCAGTTAATCCAATATACAGTCATGGATGGCTGGTGCCCATCCCAACAGCATTAGGTATAAGGCTGGGAAAATATCCCTAGACTTTATGCCTGCTCATTGTAGGACTTACTCATGTGCATACTCACACTGGGCCAGTTTAGAGTTCCCATTCAAACTTACTTAAATGTTTAGGATGTTCAACAAATTATAGAATACCCAGATTGAAAACCAAAGTAAGCATTGTGACAGAAGCCATGCTAACTCCAAGGAGTTAGTGACTGCACCAAAACTGAACTCAGTCTTGTAGAGTTGTAAGGCAGCAGTGTTAACCACTTTAGATAAATCAATAGTATATATGTTTATATTAGCCCTCTTTTCTGATGTTACACACAACAGATTGGAGTGCTTCACCTGGCAATTCTTCTCAGCCTTTTACTGGGGCTTGCCATTTTTTCTTATTCTTCTGAGTTACTTCCAAATTAAAATTTATTCTCCTTGTTCCAGTATTGCTCTTAAGGAAGGTTACCACGTGATAAGTGATATCACAATTTAAAAAGAGTAATAACTTTCTTTATACAATGAAGTCTGTGGTGTATACATGAAATACATCAATTGTTTTAGATCGTTCAAGTCTAAATTAATTTGTGTTCGACTTATGTTTATATACTGTTCATTTGAGCATGACGCATTCTCTATCTAATTTTTAGCACTTAATTAAGCTGTCCGTTATCAAAACCACTTAATCCAGTTCAGAGTCAAGGGGGCCAGAGTCTGTTCTAGAAGAATCAGGCAAATGGTAAAAATAAAGCTGGCTGGGATCACTTGTGTCTAAATTGGATATCTGATGCATTTTCATGATTGATTAAGTCTGTTTTATTTATTTTGTTATTAGCCTGCTTTGTAACCCATAGCCTTTACTTTACTGTTAAAGTTTTGCATTTCAGTAGTTTATTTAACCACACTTTTCCCATATTTTGTTATAGTATTCCTCTCTCCCAAACAGGCCCTAATATTTTTTTTACTGTTTATTTGTCAGTTAAAGAGCTCAACTTTTTGTTGTGAAAATGTTAACTGCTCAAAAGTAATATATTTTTATCATGTAGGTTTGGATTTATCTTTTAAATCAAGTCATTTATTTTCTAGTTAAGAAGCTCTGATATGCCATGATTGTCTGGTTCACTATCAGATTTCATTTTCTGTTGAATCAATGATATTCTTATTGTAGTTTTCTCTTTTGATTGGGATGGTGGAAATAATCAGTTTGTGAAGGGAAATGAATATGTGACTAATCTAGTTTTTCAAATTTAATGTGTTAATTATGATGGCTATTGAGTGTAAAGTTACTGCGGAGCCGAATCCCAAAACAAGACTGCAGATATTACATTTTTGAGGATTTACAGTTTGAGGCAGCATTGAGAAAGAATATATTAAGTCAAAGATAAAGAAAATTAAGGTTTATTCTTAATATACAGTACATGGGTACAGATTAGCACCTGTTAATAAAATTGTGTGTTTTCACTAGTTTCATTTGACTAAAGTTGCCACTATCTCTTGACAAACATTGTTATGGATGAAAATAAATTGCTTTCTATTGATACAAAATCTCTTGATAGTGGTATTCTAACCTTTGAAGATTGTACTGTATAAGCAACATTAATCACGGTGCCTAAACATTGGGAAGAATTTGTGGTGGTAGAGTTCATTCATCTTTGTATCTACACTTTGCCAATGTCTTTTAAAGAGGTAAGAAAAGATCTCCATGGATCGTACTTTGTGTTTTTTCCCCTTAAGTGACATTTGCTTAAGTCTAAATGCTCTTTGAAATGTTCACAGAATTGGATCAAATAAATACTGTATCTGCATATTATATTGTGTTATGCTGTAATATTATAAGGTTGCTGTTTTTTAACTGTTCTTTCTTGACTAAGTTTTAAATAAAAACTATTGTTTATGTTTATGTATTAATGATCATATACAGTAAGGAATGGAGTTTTGAAGCAGATTGTGCTTTGTGACCTTTGAAACTCTATAAATCCATTTTACTCCTGAACCTAAGACTTTTTATGTCCTCTAAATATGGCTTGTTTAAATCATTGTATCAAATTTGCTTTGAAATGAAACCATTACTGCTTCAGGAAAATTTGACCTTACCAGCATTCCAGTGATCACAGGAGTAAAATATAAAAGGATCTTACACTGCCACTATGAATGTATTAATCCTTGAAAATAATTTGGGATTTGCTTTTCCAAGTAGTGATTACCATTTTTTCTGCATTACCGGGTAGATATTGCCATTTTCCATCAATTGATGGATGGTTCCTTTACTACTGAGTCTACTGAAATCTTTAGTTCATGCTGTGTGCATTGTAGCAGGTTGATTAATAACTCCAAACACTGTAATATTTCTCTGCTTGTTAGAATTACTCTTCTCTGGAATTAGCCACATAAGCTCCACCTTATAATTTACACTCTTGTATTGTTGGCAGCATTGTTGACTTTTTGGAGTTCAAGTGAAACAAATAACGAGTTGTTTTTGATTATTTGCAAAATCTATAGAACAGAATAAACAATTGCTGTTTCTTCTGGTTAAAATATAATGTGGCTTTCTATGTATCCTGCCCAGGAAATGTTCCTGTTCATTTAACAGCCCCTGTACACTATTCATTTTCTGTGTAGACTTTGCATGTTCTCTCCATTTTCTCTCGAGGCCTGGTTATCTGATATGAGCAAGTGTAATTGTATGGAAAGGTATTCCCAACAATTGACTGGCAGGTCGTCTTTCTATTGTTCATTTATTCTAATAGTGTGTAGGTGTTCCCATTTAACAAATATGTATTCTATTAATTCAGTATAACTTCTCATATACTCCACTCAACAAAGCCTTACTATTAGTCAGTTCAGTTGGTTATCCTGTGTCTTTTTAAAATATGCTTCACTATGCATTAAAGTTTTATATTTTGTAGTTTTATGAATCATTTGTGCTGATTTTCTTTCCTAAAATGGAAACTTTAGCAAATAGTGCTATAAAAAGTTAAATTGTGTTGTGAGAACTCTATCTTTTAAGTCTTAGGCTGAGATCATTTCTTGAAGACCTAATCCAGGTGTTTGGAATCTGTCCAAGTTAAAGCTAAAGTGAATAAAGCAAATTTAATTCTGCTGAATATCAGCATGACTTCAACATTAACTGTGGAACTGTAGAAAAAGAAGGCATGTGACTATGATACAGAAAACAATGAAAAGAATTCTTTATGCAGTAGAATTCTGGGAAAAGACTGTCCTCTTTTTTTTTTTTTTTTCTTTTTTTTTTTTATATAATACTTTATTAATTTTATTGCAATCCATACAGAGCAATCAAGTTTTTACAAAAAGAAAAATTAAGTTAAAAACAGATCGATCCCCACCCCTGAGTAAGAGAGCAAGCTAAACGGCGTGAAATTTAAGGCTTGTAAACATACCTAAATTAATAAATTCTCTGTGCTTTATGAGCTTATTTTAGAATATTACTGATTAGATCCTGCCATGTTTTGAAAAAAGTCTGTACAGATCCTCTAACTGAGTATTTGATTTTTTCCAATTTCAAATAGTATAACACATCAGTTTCCCACTGACTTAACAGAGGAGAGTTTGGGTTCTTCCAGTTTATCAGAATAAGTCTGCGTGCCAAAAGTGTAGTGAATGCAATCACAATTTGTTTGTCTTTCTCCACTTTAAACCCCTCTGGAAGAACCCCAAACACAGCTGTTAATGGGTTAGGAGGGATTATGAGTCCAAGGCTGTCTGAAAGGTAATTAAAATTTTTTGTCCAGAATGATGTTAATTTGGTGCAGGCCCAGAACATGTGACCCAGTGAGGCTGGGACTTGGTTGCAGCATTCGCAGGTTGGATCATGCCCTGGAAACATTTTGGAGAGTTTTAGTCGAGACAGATGTGCTCGATTATATAATTTTGAGTTGTATAATTGTATGCTTTGCACATATGGAGCTCGAGTGAATTCTATGCATTGCTACTTTCCACTCCTTTTCTGATATATTGATTGAGAGATCTTTTTCCCAGTGTCCTCTTGGATCTTTGAAAGGGAGGGATTGTAAAATGATTTTATATATTGTAGAGATGGAGTCTAAATCCTTGAGATTGAGCAATATTTTTTCCAGCATGGATGAGGGTGCAAGATGAGGAAAATCTAGAAGGTTCTGTTTAACAAAGTTCCTGACTTGAAGATAGTGAAGGAAATGTGTAGCTGGAATGTTAAATTTGGAATGTAATTGTTCATAGGATGCAAAGACGTGTCTATATAAAGATCTCTAAGCAATTTAATTCCAAAGACTGTCCTCTTAACAGTCTGTTACATCACTCGTCCTTCTCTTTCCAGTAAAAAAAGGAAGTTGAAATAAAAATATTATTAATTATTGTAATTCATATGGGATGGAGTTGTTCAATTTTGCATGATGATTTGTAAACTATTTAATAAACACAATCCTAGGCATATGACGGCAGCCATCTTGGATGGGTCACCAGTCCATTTCAAGGAACACTTACAGTTACACTTGTTAAATATTCTTAGACGGTTTTCCACAATGTATTAAGTGATGAGCTACAACCTCAAGACTTCATAGCCACATATTTCCTTTTATTTCTAAGCAAATAATTTTTTTTTTTCTATTTTACATTTTAGAATAACTAACCCTTGGTCTTTGGAAAAATTAAGCAGATCTTCAACACCATAAAATTAGCTATCTACTGTTATATGGTTGTAATTGACTTTAAAATGCTCTTGTCATTCATTCTCTTTTCTTTTTTTAAAATACACTGGTGCTCTACATTAAGGTCCACCCACTGTGTTCATTTTTATAATGATAATGACTCATCTACAAATAATCCTTACTAACTGCACCCTTCCATACAGAAGAAAGCATATTTAGTTAATGCCTGTGTTTCATAAAATGTCTGAACATCATTTCTTTTATTTGATCCATTTTTAGTATGCATTGTCCTTGAATGTGAGCAGCACAACATCTGATGAAATGTGAAAGCTTAATTTACATTTTTGCCTGCCAAGTGTAAGGCTCTGACACATAGTTAACATCATATAAGTCACTGTGCTGTCCGCAGTGTGTTGATGCTACTTTTTAAAACCCTGGTTACTAAGAACCCAACAAACAAAAAGTCTACACTCTCCAGAGACGCAGAGTTGTTATCAGTTGCTTGGAAGAGCTCTTAAAATTCCTTGTCTTCTGCAATCAAGGAGGGTCATTTTTTAAACAAAAACTCAATAAATCTTTCTGGTTTTTAGTTTTCTCATTAAGGGAGAAAATCAGCTAGAAGCGCAACTTTAAAAGTGCCAGTTAATTCAGCTTGTAAATGGAGAGAAGGGAAGCGGATGGCTTTGGACTATGTACAATTATTATTTAAAAGACATTTTATATAACAATAGCAGTGTTCAAAATAAAGTCAAGTCTGTGTAGAAAAGTCTGAGAAAAAATATTTGCCTTTTTTCATTATAGGTATACAGTATTCACAAAACACAACTACACACACACATTTCATTCAGACATAACATTCTTGAACCAATTCAGTTTTGTGGTGGAACAAAGTCTTTCCTGGAAGCAACCAAATAGATACAGGCCCAGTTCATTGCTGGTCCCACTAGTACTCACAGGGTGGCAATTCAGAGCTAGCTATTAATAGACCTGCACACCTTTTGGGATGTGGAAATTCGACTGGAGTATGCAGAGGAAATTCCTTGTAGTTGGGGGAAAAATCACAAACAATAAACAGACAACAGTGGGACATGGGATTTTAATATATGATACTGGATCATTCAGGCAACAGCACTGATATCTACACAAGTTTCTTTTTATTTTGAGGTGAATAATTAATTAGCCTTTGGCCAAAACATAAGTTTAGTTTATTCATTTTTTTGCCATATGTTAATATTTATCCATCCATTATCAAGCCATTCACGTTTGTTGGATCAGTAAAAATTCGGCAGGAAGGTAAAAGGAAATTAAATTATATGATATGTAAAGAAAGTTTCCCCAACTATTCACAAGACCCACTGCATTGTATCCTCAAGGACACTGCTTCTCCGCCTTTTTGGTATCGCAACACACTTTTTCTTGTTTAAGTGTCTTCATGACCCACCTTGGTGCAGTTGGGGCGTCCTTCTTGCCAAATTGAGTGTGATTGTCAGAGAGATTGACACCCATGGCAAATCAAGCATGCTTATGAAAGCGGAGAGATGTCCACCTTGGTGAATAGAGCAGAAAGTGGGTCAAGTGCAATCATTAGAGCCTTGAGCCACTTCACAACCCACTGCCAATATAAATTATACCAACTCGCAACCCACTGGTTGAGAAACACTACTTTAGAACCAAGCCTAAAAAATATTAAGGAACATTTATGTTGGGTAGAATGCCCAGAGGGGACTGGGGGGTCTTTTATCATCTCATGATACTCATCTTCAGATACTTAAAAAAACTATACTATATATAAGGACTCAACCTTTCTACTAATTATATATCTGTTTTGTGTGTATATTATTTTTTATGTTCTTCATTCATTATTATTCTAATCTAATTTTAATTTGTTTTTCTTTTCTTATAAATATTTTTTGACATCTCGTAAAGCACTTTGATTTATTGTATGAATATGTAATACACAAGTAAACAATGTTATTACACTAGACCAGATAATCGTTCTCATGTTCAGTCCTGGGCCTGCCTGTAGCTGTTGGTTTTCGTTTCTACCAGTTTCATGATTAATTGATCTCATTAGCTGATCTGTTTATTTCTTCTAGCATTTTGCTTTCAGAAAGTAAGTTAGAAATACATTTTGAAGAAATTAAGAATTATTTGTATTTTTTGCTAAATCTTTAGATGCTTAGAATTTTTTCTGTTGAGTTTGTTGTCTTAAATGAATCCAAATACTGTCAAATAATGACAAGCATAGCCGACACCAGGGTAGTTAACACACACAAATTAACAACACAAATGGGGAGAAACTGCTTGCTCAGTTAACAGAGGAGTCCAATTAAAAGAAAAAAATTGGATGGGATGGGAACTTGAAGCTACAGGAGGCCTCTAGGACTAAGCTAGAGAACCACCCAATTAGAAAGTAGTTTATAATTAATATTCAGTATGTCTATGCAATGTACAGTATGTTTGGCAACACCAGCATTAGGAGATAACAGTCAGACAATCACGGTGACCTGGCTATTCATGTCATACACCACTTGGGAGTAAAAATGCTTTTAAAACCTACAGGCCAGAAAGTAAAAGGGGAATAGCTGGAATGCTTTACTGTGTTTTTCAGGAATATTCTCTTGTCTTCTCCCAGTTGTGTCAAAGACCAACTTTTCATTTTCTTTTCAGAATGACCTCTGAGGTGTATAACAGTACTGTCTTTAAAATATGCATTTGTAGTGGTGAGAATGACATACTGTGGTATCCAGATTGTCCACATTTTATGTAACATGTGTCTAATGTGTAAAGTCAGAATAGCAAAGTGTGCATTAAAATGTTGAACTGTTTATCATTTATGGGTAGCACATCATTTTTTAGTTGTACATTCTCGTCACCTGTTTATTTCCTTGTCTATTTCTATTATCTTATCTTTAAGGTTTTCTGTACTGCTTATATTTACTGCTTTCTGGGAAATTTAAATATTGTATGATTCCTTTGAAGTGTGTAATTGTAAATTAGTTTCTAAAGTGCCTATTATTTAAAGCAGATGTCAGTTATGATGGATAAATACAGTGACTGTGCCAAATGGATATGGGCTGTTAGCACAGTTGTTAAAAATATTCTGTTATCACTTGAGTTCTTTTCATTGAGATTAATAGGATGGTCCTTAACAGAAATATTTACATGAAATGCCGAAGGAGACCTTCATGAAAATGATATACAGTTAATTTAAGACTTTAAAAAACTGAGAGTGAACATTTTCTTGATATAAAAAGGATTGATTTGGGGTGAATCTAAAATAAGTTATGGTTATTTTGTCTACACTGAATATATGGTATAAATCATCCCTCTAGCCATCCATCCATTATGGACAAGCATATAGTAAAATAGATGGAAGGAGCACAGGCAGATTCATTTATTCACTGAGGTTTGTACATTGAGTCAGTGGTGGAAATTGAACTGAGAGTCTTGTGATTTACAGTCCGATTCCTTAACCTGATTGATGAGTGAAATTTCAGATGTCTAACACGTTCAATCAATTAAGTACTTACTCACAGTACATAAAATCCTGCGCAGTGTAAAAAGGTTGCATTCTACATGGGTATCTTCTAGCTCAGATTTGTAGCAGCCAGTAAGATTATACTGTTGGAGTCTGTACTAAAATTCAAACCCCTGTGATTCATAATTAGATGGCTCTCCATCACAGCACATCCAGTCTTTCCAATTCTTTACAATTTGAATTAAAACAAGTATACCCCACATGGAAAGCACTTCAAACTGAGAGTAACATCCCAAGCAAAATTGCAAAGTTTATCTAATTTTAACTTCAGATGACTCCAACCTCATGATGAACAATCAGTAAACAAAACATAAAGGTTAAGCAAACATCAAGCCATAAAGTCCAGTGTGTAAAGAGGTTCTTGAGAACAGGAGCTTTTCCAAGAACTCCTGCTTTGCATGTAAATTACACAGCCAATACATATAATTTTGAGCAAATAATGTTGTAAATCATTTTCACAATAATGAAGAGAAAGAGAATGAAGGGAGTTTTACATGAAGAAAAAGACTACAAACTTATCCAAATAAATACATATGCGTGTGTTGGATAAAATGTTTTCATAGAAGCAGATTGCTTAGCAAATGCAGATTTTGTAAACTGAAGCAGACAAAGCATATCTTATGGTGTGTGGTAAGTGTAAAAATTCAGTCTTTTATTTAGGAACTGTAATAAAAGAAACATTTTTATGCACTTACCGATTTTTCTTTTTGCATCTCTATCACTTTTATTAGCACTCACCCTGGTTTTCTATGTTGCAAGTAATGCTTTATTGGCATATTGGCACTACAGCGCCCAATATTTTGTATACCTCAGTCTTCCTCTTAAAGTGATAAGTAGACTAAAGCTGGTGGTACATTCCACAGCTTCTAGTTACAAAAGATGTCAAACATAAATGAGTGCAGTGGCTGATCTTATTGCCTTGAGGATATATGGTTACAGAACCAGATTTGCCAGGGATGACAGGTTTCATGATTCCATGTACACTTTTCAGCACACTTTAGCATTTCCAAAGTATTGGGAGCTTGCCACTTTCCAAAGGCCAATAGTGTGCCTATAGTGCCAGTGCCTGTACAAAGGCTTTTCAGGTATAACAAGTTTAATAACAACAATTGCTTTATTTTCCTTTCTTAACTTAGTGTGACAAACATGAAATATCAGAAACACAAGCCTCTTTTCTGTTTGCACGGACAAAACACTGAAGTTCTTTCTTCCCTAGGAAGGATTCTATGCATTGTACATCCAGTTGAGTGCTCATTGATTGTCCACCCTCGCACATACACAAGCCCATCCTTACGACTTAAGTCAAAATCAAACCTGTTTGATTTAGTTGCAGCGAGTAAGAGACTGGCTTGACTAAGTAGCTGGGGATGTTAAACTACATGACCTTTGGTTAGAGGAGTGAATCACAACTTCCACCCCACTGACTGAGAAAATTGCTGGAAAGTTCTGTGACAGGGCTTTAGCTTACTGGGAGCTCTGAGCCAATGCAATGCGAGTAAGAGAGCTAGTGTCTTGCTAGGAAATGGCACCCCATCCGAGGCTGGTTCCTACCTCCACAAAGACTTCTTCACCCCACAGTTCAATGATAAAAGATATGAGCACCAAAGAAGTAAGGATGAATGGATGAATAATATTTTGTGCCATTGACGTTTCATAAAAACAAATGTGAATAGTTTCAGAATAGTTACGAAATTAGTGTGAGCCCCTTGTTCAGGTCAAATAACCTTAATGTCAGAAAATTTGTTTTATGATAGAAATTTGTCATTATGGTAAAGATTATTAAATTGTTTTCAGACCTTAATTGCTTTTGATTGTTTTGATTTAAATTAAAAATGTTGTGTTTTCCTGAACTAAAATGCAAAATGGTATAATTTCTATATCTGTGTGGTTAATTTAAATATTTTGCCAACTTTAAAGGTTCTGACAGCATTATAGCTGACCACATAATCTACCTTTGATAATGGACCACACATTCTTTTATCACATGAAAATATTTGCATTCATTGTAAAACAAATGTTTCACTTTGTTTCTCTAAGATCTGAAAATATACAATCTGTTCATCTGTACATATGGTTTCCAATGGCAATGGCTTGTTCTCTACCCAGTGTCAATTTAATACTAAACCTTGCTGGATGATTCCTATGTGCCATGGTGGTAGGTTGTGTCGCAGTGGATACTTTCTTCAGATTTTTGACCTTTATACTTTTTCTGAAGGTTTCACATAGTCCCAATGTGCTTTCTTCCCACATTCCAAACACATGCTTGTAAGGCTAATTAGCCATTTTGAATTAGCCTGATGTGCAGTGAGTTACTGTGGATATGTGAGTGAGTCAATAAATGTGCCATGCTACCCTCATCCAGGGTTTGTTTCTGCTTTGCTGTCATAGCTGCCAGTTTAGGCTTTGGCTACAAGCAATCCTAAAAACTGTAGGAAAGGTTTTCAGTTTATGGATAGAAGAACGGATGGAGAATGGGTAAATTAATTAATGATTTTCTGACTATGTGGAATTTTACGGCAAGTATTTACTGTCCATCACAGTGGATACATGGACAACAATTCTTGCCATAGTGGATCATCTTCTTCCATATCTTTCTGCCCTCTACATCTTGCTCTGTCACACCCAACATCTGCATGTCCTCTCTCACCACATCCGTAAACCTCCTCTTATGTCTTCCTCTTTACCTCTTTCCTAGAAGCTCTATCTTTAACATCCTTCTCCCAATATACTCAGCATCTCTCCTCTCCACATGTCCAAACCAACACAATCTCGCCTCTCTGATTTTGTCTCCCAACCGTCCAACTTGAGCTGACCCTCTAATGTGCTCATTTCTAATAAAGTTAGTAAATGTTTTCTTCTTGAATCTGTGGACATCTGCTGCATCCGTGTGCCTTGTTTATTTCTCACAGCTCATCTATGAAGGAGGTCATTGAGGGGAACACAAGTGACACATATGTTGAAATTTGTTAGAATTATAATTTATATATGGCAGTGCATAGATCTGTTGCCACATAGCTCTGGAGTCCAGTCACTGTCTCCATGGAGTTTTGCTCAATTTTCCTATGTCTATGTGAGTTTTTCTCCATAATCTGCATTTTAGTGTTACTGTGGGTTTTAAGCTGGTCCTGTTTGAGTGTGAGTGTTGCCTACAATGGACTGCCTTATTTCTGATGGTGTTGGGAAAGTCCTTGAAAGGGTTAATTTATCAGTAGATATACAATTTATATTTTGCATGATAAGACGATCACTGTGTAGCTTCATTTTTTTAGGTTTTTGGTCTAAAGAACCTTTAGAGTTACTTTTGGTTTTCTGTGGTTCAGATGAAATGCTTTAAAGCTGCTGCATAGTATTTTTGTCTTTTTTCACTTTGGACCAAAGTCTTAAAACTGAACCAAATATTCCTAGTTTTAAGAATAAATAAAGTATGAAGCTACAATAATATAATAATTTGTCTCAATAAACACTTCATAAACAGTGAAATTGTGCCTGCATGTTTAAAAAAAAAATCCTTTCTTTTTCCAGGTGAATTGGAGTTGTGCATCAGTGAAGGCAAGATGAAAGTCCGAGCCAGACAGAGTATTATGCCTGAAACCTCTTGGGGACCATACAAAGGGAAGATTGAGGTTGAATCCATGACACTGGATGGAGTAGCAGAGGTACAGCCAGCCAAAACTTAACTTTCTGGCAGATTACTCATCCAGAAAAAGACGTTAAATTCTTGATTTTATTCCACTCTCATTTTCCATATAACTGCAAAGACTTTCATGATTTTAAGAGCTGTAATTTTTGTGTTAATGTTTGTTTGTAGCATACCTGTTCTACTTAATATGATGCTATTAATGTGTATAATATTAATATAGAATTGGGCATCTAGGGAAGCACTTTGAGGTAGTCTGCTGCAAAGGGCAATATATACAGTAAGAAGAAACTACAGAAATGAGCAGAAAGAAAGGTTTCTATGTTCATAGAATGCAGAAAGCAAGTCAGTTGCTTCATTAGCATGTGGCTTGTTGAAATAAACCTCACAAAATGAAGGGATAATTCTTTTTTTATCTCTTATGTGCAAAATTACAAATAAAACAGAATATCTGATCTAACAGCACTCACTGCAGGTTTAGTAATTTAAACTGTTTCCCGAGTGACTTAATTTAGTCTACCGTTCGCAGCAATTCAACGTTCTGTTACTGTGTACTATTTTAACTGCTTTTTGATCCATTTTCAACAAATAGGCATTGAGTCCCTGTGGCCTAGAACTTGATTATATGGGTTGAAAATCAAGGAATGGATGGATACATTAATATTGTTAGACTACTAAACAGTTATTTCATTATATAACTCATTATAATAGCAAATCTTCAGGTGAATGAGAGCTTTTCTTGCCCATATTGTGTTTCATGTCTTTAGAGAAGCGCTCCACCAGATCACAGATCATCACACTTTTTACACATCTCAACCCCTCATTCAGACACTAGGCACCAGTTGCCAGCAGTGATCCCAAAAATCAGACCGGCCTATCAGAGATGTGCTCTCCTTGTCTGGAAAAAAAAATGTCCTGCAAGACCACAGCCAACTTCAAGTTTATCTGAGGTTAGCTGACTTCCTTGTTTACCCTATGTACATTTTTGTTATTATATATTCAACATAACACATCATTTCAGTCATTTGATTTTTTTTACATCTATATACTCCATGCATGTTTCTCTTTGTCCAAGTCCTCTAACACAGTGGTACTTAATTAAATAAAGTCCACCATTTCTTCATCCTTGCTTTTGTAATGTTTGATGGCATTACATGCCAGGCCATATTTCCTTATGTTTCTGATTAGTGTACTACTTGTCTATAGCAGTGTCTTAGTAAATGACTTGCATACTGGTCAGTTAAAAATAAGCAATCAGTTTTGACTCTTGATTACTCATCATACAAGTACTACACAATGATTCATAAAATAAATATGAATAAATAATCCATTATGAATAAAGGACGCAACACAAAAGATTCCTTTATACTGAGTGCATCAAGTTGGCTTCAGAAGTGGTGTCGGGAAAGGTGCTAGGTGTCGATTTTTTAATGTGTCACATTTTTCCATTTTTGCAGTGTGTTGCCTGAGCAATTGCATACTTTAACCTGCTATTTATTTTCCACACCCCAAGCGAATATCATGTATCATGCATCATACTATGCTTGAGCTGTCACTTTGAGAATGTACATCATTACAACAACAACATTTATTTATATAGCACATTTACATACAAAAAGTAACTCAAAGTGCTTTACATAATGAAGAAAAGAAAAATAAAAAACAAAATAAGAAATTAAAATAAGACAACATTAGTTAACATAGAAAAGGAGTAAGATCCGATGGCCAGGGTGGACAGAAAAAACAAAAAAAACTCTGCAGGGGTTCAAGGTCATGGGACCGCCCAGTCCCCTCTGTGCATTCTACCTAACATAAATGAAATAGTTCTCTTTGTAGTTAGGGTTGTCACGGAGTCACTTGATGTTGATGGTCATACAGACTTCTGGCTTTTAATCCATCCGTCATTGTTGGAACATCACGGTGCTTTGAGTAGATGGTGGTGGCGCAAGCCACCACCAAAAGGACACCGGAAAAAGAAACAGAAGAGAGAGTAGGGGTTAGTACAAATTTTATAGCTACCATGAATAGTTATTATAATGAGTTGGATATACAGAGTATCAGGATTTTAATTACAGTGAAGTTATGAGAAGGCCATGTTAAAGTAATGTGTTTTCAGCAGTTTTTTAAAGTGCTCCACTGTATTAGCCTGGCGAATTCCTATTGGCAGGCTATTCCAGATTTTAGGTGTATAACAGCAGAAGGCCGCCTCACCACTTCTTTTAACTTTTGTTCTTGGAATTCTAAGGAGACACATTTGAGGATCTGAGGTTACGATTTGGAATATAAGGTGTCAGACATTCCGATATATAAGATGGGGCGAGATTATTTAAGGCTTTACAAACCATAAGCAGAATTTTAAAGTCAATCCTGAATGACACAGGTAACCAGTGTCGTGACATCAAAACTGGAGAGATGTGTTCATATTTTCTTTTTCTAGTTAGGATTCTAGCAGCTGCATTCTGCACTTGTTGCAAATGATTTATGTCTTTTTTGGGTAGTCCTGAGAAGAGTGCATTACAGTAATCTAGTCAACTGAAAACAAACACGTGAACTAATTTCTCAGCATCTTTCAATGATATAAGAGGTCTAACTTTTGCTATGTTTCTTAAGTAAAAAAATGCTGTCCTAGTGATCTGATTAATATGCGATTTAAAATTTAGATTACAGTTAACAGTTACCCCTAAGCTTTTTACCTCCGTCTTGACTTTTAATCCTAATGTATCCAGTTTATTTCTAATAGCCTCATTGTATCCACTATTGCCAATCACTAAGATTTCAGTTTTCTCTTTATTTAACTTGAGAAAGTTACTATTCATCCATTCTGAGATACAAGTCAGACATTGTGTTAGTGAATCAAGAGAATCGGGGTCATCAGGTGCTATTGATAAATACAGCTGTGAGTCATCAGCATAGCTGTGGTAGCTCACGTTGTGCCCTGAGATAATCTGACCTAACGGAAGCATGTAGAATGAGAAGAGCAGCGGACCCAGGATAGAGCCTTGAGGAACACCATATCGGGTATCATGTGTCTTTGAGTTGTAATTACCACAACTAACAAAGAATTCTCTCCCTGCCAGGTAGGATTCAAACCAATTTAAGACACTTCCAGAGAGGCCCACCCATTGACTAAGGCGATTTCTAAGAATATTATGATCAATGGTGTCAAATGCAGCACTCAGATCTAAGAGGATGAGAACAGATAAATGGCCTCTGTCTGCATTTACCCGCAGATCATTTACTACTTTAACGAGTGCAGTTTCTGTGCTGTGATTTGTTCTAAAACCCGACTGAAATTTATCAAGAATAGCATGTTTATTTAGGTGGTCATTTAACTGCATAATGACTGCCTTCTCCAGAATTTTACTTAAGAAAGGCAGGTTAGAGATGGGTCTAAAATTTTCAAGAGCCGAGGGGTCGAGATTATGTTTCTTAAGTAGGGGTTTAACTACAGCAGACTTAAGACAGTCTGGGAAGACCCCCGTATCTAATGACGAATTTACTATGTCAAGAACATCATCAATTAGCATGCCTGATACTTCTTTGAAAAAATTTGTTGGTATTGGGTCAAGGACACAGGTGGAGGGTTTCAGTTGAGAAATTATTTAATGTAAATCAGGTAAATCTATCCTAGTGAAAGAGTTTAATTTGTTTATAACGGAATGCTGGGGTTTAGGAGGATCCTTAGTGTTGGGGAGATATACTATGTTATTTCTAATATCATTAATGTTTTGATTGAAAAATACAGCAATAGCCTCACAGGTTTTACTGGAAGTACCTAGGAGGCATTCCTTTGAGTTGCCTGGGTTTAGCAGACGATCAGTCGTAGAGAATAAGACTCTGGGATTACTAGCATTGTTATTTATAATCTTAGAGAAATAGCAGCGCCTCTCAAGACGAACTGTGTTATTGTATTCTGTTATTTTAACTTTTAATATTTCATAGTGGACAGTTAGTTTAGTCTTCCTCCATTTACGCTCAGCTCTACGGCATGTTCTCTTTATATCAGACACTCTTTGGGTCTTCCATGGTATAACAATGGTAGAAGATTTTTTAACTGTCTTTTCAGGTGCAACTATATCAACAGCAGCTCTCACTTTAGTATTAAATCTTTCCACCTTACTATTTACATTATCCTCGCTATTATAGTTGGCACTGTAAACGGACTGATTGCTTAGAATATTTGTAAGTTTTAAAGCTGCTGATGAGTCAAAGAAGCATTTTTTAACAATATGCTTCTCATGACTGTTTTCTATCATTATTTCTATATTAAAAAGGAGAAGAAAATGGTCTGATAGACCCGTATCAATGACCTGCTTTATATCAACTTTTAATCCTTTAGTAATCACTAAGTCTAACATATGACCTGCTTTATGTGTAGGCTGATTAACGAGCTGTCTCAAATCAAAAGAGTCCAGGAGGTTCATAAATTCTTTTACTTTTTGGTCACACTGATTATCTACATGAAAATTAAAGTCACCAACTATTAAGAGTGTGTCATAGTTTGTAATTAAAATTAACATTAAGTCAGAGAATTCCTCAAAAAAAGACGTGTTGAATTTTGGAGGTCTATACACGGATAATACTAGAACGTGAGAATCTCCATGGATAACAACGGCAAGATACTCAAAGGACTTGAATTTACCAAAACTAACATCTTTACATTTTAACCGGCTCGAGTAAATGTTTGCCAAGCCACCGCCTCTTTTTCCTTGGTGATCTGCAAAAGTAAAACTGTAATCCGGAGGCGCAGATTCGATTAAAACAGCCGCGCCGTTTGAGCTAAGCCACATTTCACTTAGTGCAATAAAATCTATTTTTTATCTATTTTTTTATTCTATTTTCTATCTATTAGGCCTAGTAACAGATGAGTGACATCCTTCAAAGCACACTCTTGTCCTTGATGAAACTTATATCATTAAAATATTCTGAATATTTTAAAAAGTACAGGACCATATTGGATTTTTGAATGCTTTGTTTTTGCTCTTTCCCCTATTATAGCCCTAGCAAGATGATTGGAACAGTGCACTTCCAACTGGCCACTTAATAAAGCCAGTAATAAACATTTTTTTCAGTTACCTTCCCTAAGGCCATATCACATTACACTGGTTTTCCAGTGATTTTCAGTCATAAACCTTTGTTTACATAATTTTAGGGAGACAGAACCCAGTTGTCAGACTCACTCCAACTAGTCTGTGATTTGCTCTAATAAAATTTGTCTTTAGTCACAGGGCAGACTGTGTGTGCACGAGAGCTGACAACCAATGATTGCTCACCCAAAAGTTCTATTTACAGAATATAGTGATGAGGAATGAAATAAGGAACACGCGTGCTCTTAACCTCAGAAACAGACGAGGGGCTTGTCTTTCTGATGTCTCATGTTTTACTTACTAAAGCAGAATGGAAAAAAAGAATAAGGGGCCAAGATTTCAGCTGAGTTCTCCTGTTAACCTGTTAACTCTTCTTACAGCACTGGCTCCATCAGGCTTTATATTATTGACAGTCACAAAAAGTGTCAAGCACATCTGTGCTGAAAGATCAGGACCCAGTAGGTAAATGTGACGAGAGCAATGATTTTCAGTCATGTAAATTGACATGGTCCAGTGATGAGAACAGGGACCATAGTTAGCTGATCTTTCATATCCCGCAGCTAGAGGTCAAGGTAGGTGGCATCACCTTTACTCCTTGAGTGATCTTCCTTGAACCTACAGTACATTACCCCCAAAAAGGTTGTTTATTTTCACTGTACTATATCAGCTGATACATTCACCAGTGCAGATATTGATACAGTATCAATACCTATACACAAGTAAACAGAATTCTACGTAAACTAAAATACAGTAACAGTGTGTGTGTGTGCAAAAAATCATTATCATTGTCATCACTGTTGTAATCGCTATCTGCAGGGTTTTATCCAGTTTGGCTGTTTGCCTAACAAATGTTTTTCCTCCCCTCTCTGCAGTCCTGGGCATCCTTAGAGACCATTTCCTCTCATGGCAAAAGAGACAAAAATTATATTGTGCTACCTTCACACTTTCAAGATAACAATAATTGTAGACAATGAAACAACTTACTGCTGTTATTACTATTCCTTGCTGTACTTTTGGGCAATTTTGTTACTATATCAACACAGCACTAGCACATTACCAGGTGAGCTCTGCACAGTCAGTGTCCCGAATTGTTCTGGTCCTGGGTATTCATCAGCATGTTTGTCATAGTTCTAGGATATACATTTTTTGTCTTCAATGCTTCCGATCAGCTCAGCCAAAATGTTGCAACAATTAGCAAGAGCAATTTTTGCACTCTCCCAGTACATAAGATGGGCACTGTGCAAATTTTGCTCTCTGCTCTGCTTTATTTTGGACTAAAATAATTTTATGAAAAGCAATTTGAATGTATACCTTGTACCTATACATTAGACATTATCATGCCTTCTCAAGAATAATATGAAAAGTGTAATAAAAAAGAAATTCATTATACCATCTTCTTTTAATAATGACTTCCCATTTTTGCTCATTTCAGCTGTTTATTGATCTCTAGTATAGTATATGAATTTTACCATTTTTTTATTAGGGAAGTAAAAGTGACACCTAAAATATAAAAGTACATGGATAAAACTTGGCATCGTGGTGGTAAACCACAGCTGTCGTAGTTGTCATTATGGATATTATTAATGTATCCAGATGCAGCAGTGTAAGGGACATCTCACTAAGCTCTATGTACTCAATACCAGTCATTTCACCTTCTAAATTTGTCATAAATTATCTCTTTTTCAGATTATCACTAATATTCATTATGTTAAACTGTAATTTGATTTTGACTTTACATGCATGTTATTGCTTAATATGCTTTAAAAACCCAGTGGGGGCTCTTTAATAGGTGTACTGTTGCAAAGAATCACTGGCATGAGGCAAAGGTACTGGCCAATTTATTAACATCTCTCACATACAAGAATGGATGAAACTTTTTGGTCTTTTGGCAGTGATGAATGTAGATGCCTCATCCTGATCACTGTATCATTGTGAAACATATTTTTGCTAAGCTTTTAACAGACCATTACACTCCCACTGTTTTTCTGGAATTCCTAAACTGAAGATATCAGCAGCTGCAGATTAAAATGTGCAAATTGACATAAATACCTCTTCATCTGTTATTAAGTGCAGGAAAATGTTCCAAAAATGCTGTCTTTATTTCCTTAGGAGACAGCTTCTCTATCTGCTTAAAATTCAGTCCTTGATTAACCCTTATCTCCCCCGATTTGTGTTTATCTCCCTCTGGCGCCATCCTTCTGGACACGAAGTCCGGAATGATTGATTTCTGGTTGATATCCGCTCATTTCTCAGATTTCATGTATTATCAGAATTTTCTTTTAACTTTTTGTACTCTTATTCAGGCTTTTTTCTTATCAGGTTTGGTTTATTTTGTTGATGAGTTCCAGCTTTGACCAGCCTTTTCCCACTATCTCTTGAATAGAAACACTGAGGAAGGATTTTGAGTATCTCTTGGAGATAGTAACTAATCACATGTTCAAAATGTATAAGCAAGGCTTTATCCTCTTTTGCTCACTTGTGAACCCGGGTCCTGGTTAGTTTATTCTTTAAACTAAGTCCTTTTTATTTTATAACAAGTAAATGTACTGTAAGGCATGTGCATAAGAATGTTATGACAGGCCAGTCTGGGTGTACTGTACATTGTGTTCATTTTGTTCTTATTGTTTTGATGGTGATACTCTATAATACCTAAAGCAGCGCTGACCAAACATTCTTTCCATATATATGACCTTACACTTTTTATTTTAGGACCATGAATATGTCACTACCTGGAAGTTCATGTCAAATAAAATTAAGCTTCAGTGCACAGTAAACACAAAGCAGTCACCCAGGAAGTAGCTGGTTGGACATGATTTCCAGCGCTGTGCGCTTTCCATTCATGCATGCTGTGTACAAAAGCCGATCGTGTTCAAGCAGACTTTGTCTAATGTACTCTTGAGACTCTAATGTCTGCCAGTTGATGCACTCCAGGTCATGTGGAACTAGGCTTTGAACCAGAAGGACAATGACAGTGACCTACACAATCAGCTTTGACCTTTTCATTCTGCCAGTTTACGCCCTAACCTAGAAGAATGTGACATATTTGGTGTGTAATATTGTGCATATATTACAAGAAATATTAATTAAAAAACAAACTGTAATATAAAATGTATTTAAAGTCACTGGTATAACTCTCAGAAATGTTTGTAGTGGCTACAATAATATTTATTGACAAACAAGGCCATGTTGTGCTCTTTACCTTTTTTCAGGTAGATTATAAGAGAACAGTATCTCAGCATCAGCTGAGATTCAAATACTTATGTATCCTGATGTTGGAAACATTTTGCATTTTTGAACAAACGGGTTATTAGTTCCTAATGTCAGTTTAAATCTGGGAAGACAAAAAGAGGCAAGAAGGGATAATTAGTATTGCAAAACCAGGGAAATGTATGACCCGTTCTCAAAGAGGTTTTGAGAAACAGCATTCCAGCAGAGTGTAGCACCCCCATCCAGCTGAGGCTTTTCATGTGCTTCCTTTAAATTATGTTAGAATGTACATGAAGGAAAGAACTTGAAATTTCAGGATTTAACTTTTTCTAGATCCCACAGATTATTTTTACATAGCATTGTATCATTTCTTTCATGTAAGAAAATTATCATTTACTGCACCTATTTAGAGGGGCACTATCACATAGTTAGGATTAGTTTCTAATTTTCACATTCAATCATTGCATACATGCCTTAATTTTTTGCCAGGGTTATCCAGTTTTTCTCCATGATACTTTAGGGTTAGGGTTTACTTCTGGCTATTGTGAATTGGGTTAAGCTTGATTGAGAATTTAAGGTTATGTACATAGTTAAAATTTGATTGTACAGCCCAGTGCTGTATAAAAGTTGAACATTTTTCCCATTTCTGAAAAGTTTTTATCTCACATCACAAAAGTCATGCTTGTTAAAGGAAAAATTCAGTATTTTTCAAATCAAAGTTATTTTTTTAATTTGCCACATAAAATTGTGTTCTAAAGTGAACAATTTTATATATTAAAAATAATACCTTGTCTGTTCTTGTAGCTTACAATAGGACTGAAGGGTACCAGGGTCCACAGGTGAATGAAAAAGCCTGAAAATTTACCAGAAGCTTTGAAGCAGTGAAGATTTTGATTTAAGAAAACATGCCTTCAATATTTGTAATAATGAAAATAAACTAGAAATAGTTGTTTTATCCCGGATTCTTAGAACTATTTTTCTTGAGTAGAGACATCAATTCACATCCGAGCATAAGAGCAAATGACTGTTGGGGGTTAATATGAAGACCAATTTTTGTCTATCATCATGTTGCTATTATGCAGGCTACAGCTTTATTGATAAATATTCATAATCATGTCCTGGTATCATTTTTGGTTTCCAAGCTAGTTTCTTAAAGCACATAACATTTACACTAACCTTTTGGTTGTTGTCTCATAATTACTATACCAGGTTCAAAATGGAAAGAAAGCACAGGAGCTACCGCAGAGACATATTAACATTGCCCGTGGAAGGTATCAACATCAAGGACCACTGGCACTGAGGTCATGACCATCTGGCATTAATAGGTCCCTTTTGATGTTGGTGCATAGGGTGTGATGTGATATACTTAAGTTAAAATGTGTTTATTTTTCATGTTTACCTCTGTTTTCTGCATGTATAGTGTAAATTATAAATTATTACCCACCCAATGTTGCCCTCTTAAAAAAAGTGGAATCAAGCCAGAGTCTTCCCCAGTATTAACTTATTTGTTTCACAAGCAAGAAGAGGCTGTGATCAAATCTCCAGTTGTTTGCAGAAGTTAAACATGCATTTTATGTATCATGAGATCTGCCAGTTAGCAACTAGACTGATTTTTCTTATTTTCTAGGCTTTTACTTTGACATTGCCAAGAAAGGTTTCTTCTAAATATCAGTGTAAAAATGTCATTATTAATTAAGTTATTCCAATATATTTTGCAAGGCCTGATAAATGTGAAAATATGTGGTTTATTTCTTGTATAGCTATAGTATAGTATACATTCGAGTGTGAGAGTTTGTATGTACTGTATATTTGTTGTGTTTGAATGGATATGTATGTGTGCGTATAGTATATGCACACATGCATGTATATGTATTTATATGTATGCATGTATACATATAAAATGTGCATCTAAGAATTGGGTTACTTTACCTTATTAGAACACAGAGAGCAGCAGCATGGTGCATTATCAGAACTAATCTGAATAATTAATTGTTTAGATTTCCCTTAGTTTATCTGTTTTGACAGTTTTTTTGGTTGCTGTTAAAGCAAGAAACCAAAACATCAAATACACTGAAACATGTTTTGAATACTTATGATGAGAACTTGAAATATGAAATATGAAAATCTTGTCATTTGTATTGTCTAACAAGAATATTTTTTCATTATCCTGGTTGAGTGAAAGAGCACATTTTTAATATATATGAATCTGAATAGTCCAAACTGAAGATAAAAATATTGAATCATATCAAAAAATGAAGAACTGAAAATTCTGGGCTAGTGCACCCAAAAACACTCTATATTTCAGTAATGTCCTAGCAAACCTTTTACATATTAAAGAAGAAACAGCAAACCTGCAGACAGTTGTTGTGCAGTGGACAAGGAGGCAGTGCAACGAACAGTTGCTTTGGGGTTGATTGTTGTCATTGTATCTGTTGGAAAGTATTAGACAAAGCTTATTTTTGTGAGCAGCTTGTTAGAGATTTTGAAGTGGAGATCACCTTGAATATGAAGAACTAATGTCTGCTAGCAAGATATAGCCATTTAAGAACGGCATTTGTGGTATCAATTTCAAAGAATGATTACACTCTTTTTGTTATCATGCTTTTTTTTTGCTATTCCCGTTAAGGAAAGACTTCTGTTTGGTAAATGTGTGAGCGGCCATTTAGCCTAGAGGCAATATACTGTAGGTGGAAAGAAGGGTAAACCAGTGTTGGTAATTGAATAACCATATTTTGTACATTCTGTTTGAAATATTAATTGAATATTATCAGCTGTCTATTTAATGAAATCAGACACAAAGATTATCAGGCTCTTTGTTTATTTAAACCAAATCAGTAATACATCCACAGATTATAATATTGTGACTATCCAATAAATGCATGCTACACACTACCTATCTATACTGCACTGCTAAAGTTAATGAATAAGATGATACATTAGAGGGGTCTTAGTGAGTTTTTGTTATTTGAGGGGGCCAAATTTAAAACACAGCATGCCAGCAGTGTAATAATTGGGTGCATGTGAATTTCCAAAACACCTTAAAAATGTGTTTTGTGCTTTTTTAAGTCTGTAAGTCTGGTATATTAAGTCATAAAGTTTGCCGATTTGTTAATTTCGTCTTAATTTTTGGCCTGTGCCCTTCGCATTGTATATCATCTCAAAGCACTTCACATAATAAGTTAATGTATTAGGTAAAATATTTGGGCATATGTGTAGTAATTTATTGAAATTATACCATCCTGACATCTGCAATCTGAAGAATTCAGTGTTGATAATGAGGTCTTTTAGGGAAAGATCCCAATATCTAGCTTGACTTGTAAACTACAACTACACCATACTCCTTAGATTTCCTGTTTCCACTCAGAGTTTTTGGGGATACTTGTTCAGGTAGATTAGCTGATTAGCCCAGCATGCATGTACTATATGTGTGAGCAAGTCATGCAATAGAATGACTTTTGCACTGCATGTATGAGACAAGCTAAAACCAGGCAACCTTGTAGCAGAAACAGTGGACTTAATAAATGGGCAGATATATGATGCAAATAAATGGTCTACTGTGTATATCAAATAGTAATTGGCCAACTGTTTCACGTGAACCAACCTCCCCCTTTTATTATCTTTGGAAAAGGTTCACAAGGCCTGACTTTTTTGGATAATTTAAAAATCTAAAATGTGACACTGGATTTAATTGGAGTCGGCTACATATCTTTGTTAGGCTATAGATGTCAGTACCTCTAAGTGTCTAGTGTATTAAAGTTATTGGCCTTAACAGCTCACCTCTTAGAGTAATCTCTATAATGAATCCTTGGTTCATATTAAACACTGAATATCGAGTTATAAATGAGTGAGATATTTCAAAGTAAAGGCCGGAAAACAAAATTTTCACCAGAGAATGCCATGTCACTTAGAATTCATTCCATCCTGGCATAACTGGATAATACAAACTACTATATGCCAGGGTACTGTTTATAGACTTCTGTATTATTTAACACTGTTGTACCAACAAAGTTGACTGACAGACTCCTCAGTTTAGGGCTTTGTACCGTCCTGTGAAACTGGATTTTAGTCTTCCTAATTTGTAGACCTCAGCAATTGTGTATTTTCAGTAACACATCATCCACACTGACCATCAGTACAGCCAGGCACTTCAGATGCAGCATGCTGAGCCCCATTATGTACTCCTTGTTCATCTATGACTGTGTAGCCAAATACAAATCCAAGTCCTTTCTTAAATTTCTGTATTCACCAATAATGATAAGAGAACTTAAAGAATAAAGGCATACCATGCTGACTCACTGGTGTCAGAACAATAATCTCTCTTTTAATTTAAGCAAAACTAAGAAGCTAGTCATCTACTTCGGAAAGCAGTAGGCAGACCACACTCCAGTCTGCATTGGAGGGGATGATGTTGATTGGGTAAGAAGCTTAGTATTTCTTGGACTGACAATAAATGAGGAACTGAAGTGAGCAAAGCACAATTCAGTTCTTGTCAAACAGGCTCACCAGCACTTCTGCTTCCTCAGATGTCTCACGTTTCTCCATCTTTTCTCATTGACATCTACAGCTGAGTCTATCCTAAATGGCTGTATCACATCCTGGTATGGCACATGCTTGGCTCAAGAATAGAAGGTTCTGCAAAGGGTGGTGAAGCATTGTCAGCAATGAGCTGCCTTCTATTTAGATATATATAACATTCACCCCTAAGGCCCCAACCATCCTGCCTAGTTGTTTTTTTCACTACTCTCTTTTGGAAAATGGTAGTAGAGAGCAATTGGCACTCACATCAGTAGATTCAGAGACAGCTTCTACCCACAAATAAAAAGGTCTCTGAACAGTCAATCGTAAGAACAATATATTATAACATACACACTAGTATATTCAGAGACAGCTTCCACCCACAAGTAAAAAGGTCTCTGAACAGTCAATTGTAAGAACAATATATTATAACATAACAGTGTATGCATGTATAGTATATATAATACTAAAGAAAATATATATTTTATATACTTTATATATGTTGCATGCATTTTATTTATTTTTAATTTATTTATGGTAATACATCTATCTTCAGAACAGTTCTAGTTCTAATTCAAGTAAGAATTTCATTGCAGCATATACAATGACAACTTAAACTTGTACAATGACAATAGACTTAACTTGAGTTTGTCAGGCAAACTACTTCTGTAATCAAGAGTAAATTAAGACAGTAGCATGGATTTCAACTTCTTAACATAAGGTATCATTTTTCTGCATAGATTTTCTGCTAGAATGCAGTGAAGCAGTCAGGTTAAGTGTTGTTTTCTTCCAAAACCAGAAGAAGTGTTATTGCATAATTTTACATACATGTTTGTGTTTTAAATGCATACATATAAGAAGATAACACATCAAGAAAATGAGAGAAATTAAAATTATTTTCTTTTATTAGGATTTTTCAATGTTACTTTTGCAATATTCCACTGCTCAGTGCTGATTAAGAAACTAATTTAAACAGTATAGACATGTCTGTGGTTAAAAAAAAAAAAAAAAGTATTTTGCTAGGATGAGTATCTCTGCAGTTGACTTGCATCAGTACAGGTATATTTAGTTGGAATTGGGCTGCAGAAACTAAAAGCATTAGCACAATGAACAAAGATTTTTATCTTAATTACGATACCATGCATTTAGGAATGTGAAATTTAATGAATCTACATTCATGGAGGTGCACCTTTATTGTACATAATATTGTGTGACTGCTTCAGCCAGCTATGTGGTTTCTTTCATCTTAACAAAATAATTATTTTCTAATTGGCTTTAAGAATATACAATGCAGTATGCAGTAGGTGTGATTATAGGTATGCTAATACTTGGAAATGGAGAACTTCCACTGTACCTTTTCAGAAAAGAGAAGAGATGTAATTGACTTAATTTGCTCTGTCAGGTACACTGTTAAAAGTGCTAATTCTTATTCGCTGTACCCAATAGGATCTAAAAATGGACAATTATGTAACAATGGTATTTTGGTACTGCTTATTAAAAAAATAGCTTAAAATGAAAAATTGATTCTCACACAATTTTAGTTGCAGTTACTGGCTGCTGAGTCAGTGGACAAGATGGTTAAAAGACTGATTTTTATCTCTTGATATTTATTTTTTATTTGTCAGACTATGTTTAATGGTTATTTGCTGTGTCCAAACATTTCCAAAAAAGTTTCTGTTCAACTTTTCAACATTCAACATTTTTTTCGCCAGTCTACCCCATGTCAAATAATTTTCCTGTAATGACTGGCAAGACCAAATAAATATTTATATGAATGAGATAGTATATGGCATACCAGAAAGATAATAACTTTGATTGCACAAGGTCAAATTTGAACTCCCTCAGAATGAGTCAAACTACAAACAAAAAAAAGGTGCTAATGTGATGTTCATTAGTAAGAATACTTTTTTGTATGCTAGGATCAAAAAACTTAATTTAATTACCAATGATTTGTTTGGTGTTTAGTGGTATAACAGTTACATTTTAAGATAGCACATGAATACAAACATTAACACTAAAAAGAATGCATACTTTACATAAAACCCATTAAAGTGAAGTATGAAATAAAAAAAAAAAATCAAAACATCAGTGAAAGTTATTAGGCTGCTGACAAAACCATGCAACATCAGCAAAGACAAAATGGCAAAAACACTGCAATGCACTCATTTAATAAAAAATATTTTTTGTTGCTTATTTATCTGGAATGGAAGAGGTTACAGACATTAAAATGTAGTTTTTGTGAAGTTTAAATTTTGACTGTGCTAATGTTTTTCCATTTATTTTCAATCTTGCTTTTTTGATTCATGGTGATGGAAGTCCAAGGCTTAGGCTAACAGCATTGGGTACAAGACAGGAACCAACTTTTCACTGGTAATCATTCCACTGTAGCACACACTCTGGTAATCCCACAGTAGCTCACACTGTCCAATTTACAGTTGTCAGTTAACCAACCTTGCACGTCTTTGGTCTGTAACAGGAAACTGTACTATACAGAGGAAAATCGACACAGGACATGGGGCACAAAAATGAGCAGACCGGGTTTCTAATCCAATTTCTTAGCGCTAAGAAGAGCAGAATTAAGCACTGCTTTAAAGTGCTGCTCCTAATATACAGAATTAATTTTTTTATTTTTAAAATTGTAAAGGGCATCACTGGCTGCCAACTCAATGAAACCACTTTCTGCGTTTGCAGACTGCACCAGGTCATTGTTCATGAGGAGTTTGTGCTTTCTTCTCGTGTATATAGTTGTTTTCCTTATATAACCTTGGTGATGTGCTGGTCGAGCTATTTAGTGATTCCACATTGGCCCTGTATGAGTGTGAATGTATATGTGTACATACGTGAGCTTTGTAATGTTCTGTTCTCCGTGAGGCCAGGAAGGCTCCTGCCCCTCCACAGGTTTGAGATTGTTTTGTTATGTGAAAAGTTTTTACAAAAGACTTTCGAAAACCTGCAGTTGAATAATTGTGTTCCAGTAGACTATAAAATAAGACAAGAGTGAGTTCTGTCTTGTACTGTACTTCTTGAGGATAATGTAAGGTGAGTTATAGCAATCATGAATGTAAACTTTACTTTTTTATTCAAACTGTGTATATAAGCAAAAAAGGTAATATTTCTGAAATTGCATAATTCTGTGCTATTGGGTGTTAAATTTATTTATTGGAAGTCTAATTTAAATGAGAGCTGAATATGTTAGCGTGAGTTTTTTTTTTTGTTATTACTCCTGCATTTAGCTTTTGCATGGATTTTTTAAAGGAGTTCTTTTAAGTCTTATGTATCTCATCTCACTTTTAATAACAATTGCCATTGGAGGACAAGTGTTTGTCAAAAGTTTATTATTTTTTCTTCTGCCATAGATACACAAAAGTGAAAGTCTCAGCAGAGGACATCAGAATTTTTTTTCTTTGGAAAATGAATAGAAAAATAAATCAGTCGTGCATCATTAGCATTCCTATTTTATCATACTTAGAACAGGGTGTTTCTCTGTGTGATAAGCTGGAGCTGATGAGGACTTGACAGTCTTGGTTTGTTGGAGGGGGGCGCGGGGGTTAATATCAGACCAAATAATTAGATTTCATATCGTTACCCAGGCAGCAGTTGAGGGATCAGAGAGATTAAAACATTCCTCCCCTGATTAATATTCATAAGAGACACGGGGCCGAAGAGGGGCTTAATCTTCACGTCAAAGTGTTTTTCCACAAGAGCTTAAGATTTTCAAAGTAGTTTAGTTCCGGAGAGCAACTGATGCAGTTCTTGCCAAAAAGACATTTCTGTTTTCTTGCATGGCGTGAACAGCTGTCCAGTAGCTGTCGAGACAATAAAGCACAGCTGGCACAAGAGATGTGAGGAGTCTGCATTCCTGTTTGCTTCTGAAAATACTGTATTTATCCACAGCACATCAATTTATCACATGTACCGTCCATGTCAGCAAATACCTAAAATCTCATGCCACAAATGTAACTGCAGCATTGCACTAATACGTAGGGTTTTAATCCAGATTTAAACTGCAACATGTAGTTTGTGCGAGTTTGATAAGTCAGCATTCAGTTTTTTCAAAGTAAGACTAAATTCTGAGTTATATAAAATCACTCCATAAATTCTGCTATTTAAATGCATACATTTTCAAACATGGTTTCTAATTTTTTAAACAGTTTTCCAAGACGGCATGCTATTCAGTAGATTTAAAAAAAAAAAGGCAAACCCAATTATATTTTTAAAGCCAATAAAACATTTCATTGGCTTTATTTTTTAAAGGAAGGATTTCTGTCTCTGAGGCTGTAAAATCAATCTATACAGTTAAGTTAAATGTGACAAATCAAAACCTGATTGATTCTGTATATTGTTTTTTAAAAGCTATCCTAATGTGGTTCAGAGTTATGAAACTCCAGCCTGATAATTAGTATGCATTTTGTTAGAATTTGAGTTCAGGCAAGTTAATAACTTCCTCAGGGATGCTGGGTAAGTGGATGCCTTAGCCAATTGGCTACACTAAAAAAAGACAAATTCAAATCAGTTTACTTTCTTAAGTTACTATTCCTATACCTTGCCATCAGCTACAACATAAGCAAACTAGGTACACCAGTTGACCTGTCACTCTGTGTGTTAGATAAGGTAAGGCAAAGTCTGAATGGGACTAGGAGTCAGCTGCTGTGAATGAGTACCCCAACACCACCTTGTCCACAAAAAAAAACATTAAATATTTAATAGAAGAGTAGAATCAAATTATTGTGTCTTAGCCAATGGTTAGATGATTTCACTGCAAAGACTTTTAATCAGAGGAAAATGTGTGTTTCAAGGTTACATTGTGGTGCAGTGGATAACACTGCCACCTCATGGATACAGCATCTTGGCTTTCAGGCCTGAGCCCAAATGCTGTACACACATTGCACATTCAGCATATTTCTGTAGGAATTTCCCTCCAGGTACTCTTGTTTTTTTCTCAAATCGCTTGAGACATGTACAGTAGGTTTGATTGACAAACAGTTCCAAACTGGCCCATGTGAAGGTTTGCATGAATGAGCCTTGTGATAGACCTGTTCGGATCTGTTTCTAGTCTTGTGCCCAGTGCTGCTGGGAAAGGATCAAGCCAAATGCAATCCCATGCAAGCTCCATGATTAAACGGGTTATTAATGTTATAAGTATGTTTACTGACTTTGTGTTTTTGAAATGACCCCATATCCTATGCTTCATTTTATGAGTATATTTTTCATTTTATGAGTTGCATTTGCTAAATGAGCATTTAAATGCATCCTAATATGTGTGCAGACAAAGGGACAAGTCACAATTTCAAATGATGATGTTATACGTCACATGTGTCTTTTAATTGCAACTGTGCTCCTTTAAAAATAGAAAATAAAATTACCTTGGAATAATTTCTTAATTGAAAATTCATCAGACAGAATAGATATTTGGACAGACAAACAAGCAAAAAATATTAAGTCACACTTTTGGTCAATCCTGAACTCATAGGTTGAAAATTGGAAAAGTAAGGAATTTAAATATGCATGGAGTTGCCAGAAATATAAGAGATTGTTGTTAAGTAGGTAGGTAGCTGTACAGTTACCTTAAACTCATTCAGTTTATGTTTATAGACAATCTGCAAGGTGTCTGAAGACATATTTCCATACTCTGTGGTGAATTTAAAGGGAGATTTTCTGCCATTCAGGAGTTTAGATTACAAAGACTGCTCTGTTGTCTTTATCTGGGACATGTTCACATTTAATTGGCTATTTAGAGCTTGGAATTGAATTTCTTGGGCTTGAAATATTACCTTGTATCTTACTTAGAATCTAACCTTCTTCTTTAGTTTTAACAGTCTGTTGAATAAATAGAGTTTAAAACAAAATTGTATATCACTCCATTAAAGCTGTGAGCGTATGAATACTTATTTATTTCCTTTATAAATGGTGTAAAGACTTGTTTAAAAAAAAAATGAATGTAAACATTTGCAAGATGTATCATATGAGAAAAATGCTGCTGTGCCAACTTTCTATAGGTGTTCAATGAAAGTTGTCTGTTGCCATATTCCCCATGACTACAATACACTGAATTAGCATCAAGTATTGGAGGAACATTTAAAAGAGCACTTTACGTGAAGGAAGATAATATGAATATAGGACTCATTTGCATTGTTGCCTTTTTATTTTATTTTTTAATGCTTATCTAGATGTATTGCCCTTTAAGAAAAGGAGTCATGTTAAATTAGTCTGAGACAAATTAGTACAACCATGCAGTGCTTGTGGGTGCCTATTGCTGTGATATTAAGTTTCCAATTCAGACAAAGAGAAGATATCTTTAAATCAGAGAGTATTCCTGGTGAAATACAATACAGTTGGTCTTCAGGCTATAACAGCCATAATTAGAAATAAACCTTTTAGCGTGCAACATTCTTTTCCCCTTTTTTCTCAGTTTTAATAAATTTTAGCTCTAGGTTTAAACTATTTCTTTCATTCTTCGTAGTCTGTGAAATCAATTTTGAAGAGATTCTGTAAAATCATCTTAACTTTGCCTCTAGTAAAATAAAGAGCTTTGTAAAAGTGATTGCATATTCAGCAGATGGGACATGCAGGAATTCAAGTGATAAGGCTCGGCTGTTAATCAAGAGCTCCGTATAACGTTAAAAGTGGCTCCACCTAATGGCTAAGTTAAAATCAAGCACTCAGTAATTCTCTGTGCCTTTCACTAGGTGGCCACAATGCATCTGAAAACAAAAGCCATCTCTTTTAGTCTCTGATTTTATCACATGTAAGAAAAGATAATGTAAGGGAGTAATTATTGCATAGAAATTTGAACTTTCCCAGATTCTGCATTCTATTTTTAATACTGATTACATTTGTAGAATTTTTACAAAGCATGCTGAGTTGCTTGTATTTAAGTCTCAATAAAAACATCTCTCAGTTGGCTTGCTTTATAGCAAGCAGCATGTTATTTTACTTCCCTGTGATGCAGATCATAGGAATATATACTGTAATCCTTTAAAGTTGTTATCACCTTGCAAGTCCTGTACAGATTAAAGAAGGAAGGAGGTTAGTTACTCTGTAAAGTACTTTTTAGTTAGTGCTGACTGTGAACAATGCTATTACAATTAAAAAGTAAGTTATTGATTGTTTTCACCTTTATATTTAACATGCAAGGCTGTTTTAGGTAGACCAGAGCCTGTGCACTGCATGCTGAAGAAGAGGACCTGGTTCTTGCTGTTTCTTCCTCACCAAAGCAGACTTTTAACTCCTACATCCCCAAAGACATTCAGATGAGGCTGATTGGTGATTTCAAATTGACGCTGTGATTATGGATGTGTGTGTGAGTGGGCCATGTAGATGGACTGGCACCCTGTCTGTGGCTGTTTCCAGCCTTGCAGCAAGTGCTACTGGTCTGAGCTTCAGCTCCTGTAACTGTGATTTAGATTAAGTGAGTTGATGATATTATGCCATACTATTTTTTCAGAATAATAATTTGGTGTAATCTGCCATCAGTATTAATCTTCAATACGCTGAAATGCTTACTGTCATAGTCAGACTGACCCTTGTTTGTTATCAACGAAGCCATCTTTTTTGACTATGAATATGGATTGTCATTTTCAGAGGAAGAGTTGTGTTTTGTTTACGCCTCATAATTAGAGGCTTATTCCTGCTTGTAATGATATCTAAAAAGCAAAACCTGACTAGATCGTACCCAATCAAAAAACTCAAATAAAAGATTTGTTATGAAATATGGTGTTTACACTCAATAATCTATTGACATTTATCTAATACAGAGCCTTTCAGACCAGAAACTATGGTTAACATGACATGACATTCTTAACCCACTTAGTCCAGTCCCGGGTCTCAGGGGCCGGAGCCTGTCCTGGCAGCAATGGGAGCAACCTAGGAAGCATCCCTGAAAAGGCCACTACTACATCACAATTGTGCAGTATATAAAAACAATTACAATGTAGGAAAATTACAAAATTAAAAGAAAAAACGGCCGTTATAAAATTAAAGATGTCCAAAGTTATCTGTAAAGAATAACTTCAGAAATATATAAGCATCGGTCCATAAGAGTTTAAAAAAAAAAAATTAAGAACTCAAAATTAAATATACTAACCTGAATATGTAAAACTTATACAGTGATCCCAATGTAATTGACCTGACAGTACATACTTAATCATCACAGTGAAGTTCAGGAGAAATTAATTTAAAATAAAAATGACAATACACTGATTGTGTTTGGCCTTAATTCTTCTTATAAGGAAGATGTGTACTAACAAAACCTACCTATGAAGAAAATGTTAGAAAATCTGGACAACCAAGCTGAAAAAGTGCTTGACCAGAGTTGTGCTGCAGGACTTTGGGAAGTAAGGAAAGCTAGTGGTACTGAGCATCTCATCTGTATAACACTTTTGACAGCTAAAGATTTTACCTTTGTTAAATTTTAGATAGCTGATATGAAGACTAATGTCCTGAAGTGACTGAATCAAACCTTTTTGTGGGAACATTCTAAACCTATTGTAATCCAATAATACACCATTTGCTGCAGTCCATCTGACATGATAAAAAAAGTTGTAAAGATCCACAAATCAATTAGTTTCTTAATTTTGGATTTACAGGTGTGTTTTCAATGCAGTTTTCTTCATCTACACAAGCTCATTACAACTGTGAAGGCACCTGATTTCAGCTTTCTTTCTCAGAACTATACCCAGACATCTATTAAGACATTCTATTTAAAATGGTCCTTCTATCAATACCTTTTTATTCTTGACTTTAGTGGGAGCCTAGGGCAATCCAGGTAATAATAGATACACTGTAGAAACCTCAAGTGGTATACCAGTCTATTGCAGGACACATTTGCACACCCACACACACTCAATCTAACTATCAGCTATTCTGAGTGCTATGGAGAGAAACACACACAAACATACAAACTCTACTCAGAAAACTTCTGTCATTTGTGGCTGATGGTTTTCTTCTTAGCAGTTAATCAAAAACTAATCCTGTCTAGTCACATCATTAACACATCATCTTTCAGCATAATGGTGTAGTGTTACAAGGACAAAGCTACATGTGGTTTGCTTTTCTAGGATAAACTGAGGAAAATATGTTTAAGTGGAATGGTTACTCATTTATATATTTATTTTTGAAAAGCAGCCAGTAAAAATGATACAGAATGAGCTACTGTTTATTTTGACGTAGTGCTGTGCATTGATCTCAAACTTCCCTTTAATGCGTATTTAATAAACATGCTTTGAATTAGTCAATAAATTGCAAGAAGTCAGTGAATTCATATGAAGTAGAAAATGAAAAAAAAAATGAAATGTTCAAGATTTTGTGCTTTCTTGCCTTTGAAGTAAAATGGTAAGTCTGGTGTGGCTGCTTATTAAAGATTATCTTTAATCTTTCTTTAAAAGTGGGAATCCATTCTTCTGGATGAAAACCACTGCAGTCATTTGAGGTATAGGAACCTTTTTTTTGAAACCTTCTTTTTGTTTTTTATTTCAGCAACAGCCTATTGCCTCCCTTGATACTGAAGATCAGAATTGCTGGCTTGTCAATCTTTCCATCTCTTCTGATAAAAATGCCACAAATTCTATCATTTACAGCAAAGGTATGTTGGGATGGAGTGTTTAATGTGGGTGTTGAGCAATGAAGTGGAAAAAGTGGGTTTCTAAATATTTGAATAATGTATGAGGAAAGTTAAAACTTAGACAAAGAAAATCCAGTTTTAATTTGTTCAGACTGTTCTCTTTGAAGTAAATTTGCAAGGTGTGATTTAATACGAATGTGCCTGAAGTTGAGTGGTGCCCTTTCCAGGATTGGTTCCTGCCTTGTGCTCAGGGGGTTTGAATCCAGAACAACTTATTTAAAAAATAGTCTATGAAATATAAAAAAATTAGCCATTTAAATTATAATAATTAAAAAAAAAATAAAAGTAGTACTTTCTGTCACACACTTTCAGTGAATTCTCCAGTTGCATTTTATATGCACTGTATGCTTTTAACCTTCTTTCTATTAATGTAAGCTGTGCTTCCACTAGGCACTTAATGATGCAGACCTGCCATAGCTAAAAATACATTCCCATTATCAAAAGCATCATTGTCATGTATTTTCTGTAGTAGACTTTTCCTGTTTTTCTTTGCTACACGTGTTAGCTATAAATAGTAGTCATCTTATAGAAGACTGGGAGGGTAATTTTTTGTGTAAAAAGTACACAATCTAACAAGTAAATATTGCCAAATCTATGAATACTGGATGTATGCTTCAACAGCCTCCCTTCATTTTGTGATGAAATCAGCATAGTAAACAAGCCATCTAAAAATGGTTAATAATGAACTCTCCAAATGCCACAGTATAATTCACACATCATGTTTAGTGGCATATCTGCATGAAGAGTATTTGGGGCACTGCCCATTCATCTCCTAGCAGATGTTGTGCAAAAATTAAATAAGTAGTAAACTTGCCTAAATAATATAACATATCGTTAAAATGTTTATAGCAAGCTTAAATCTGTCATCATAATTAACATTTTAAAATTTTTCTATACTATATTATGCCTGTGCCACCTTGTGAAAATTTCCTTGTGCCTGAAACTGCTGGCCTGACTTTGATTTCTTGGACAGGCCCTTGGACCCTGCAGTTTTCTTGGTATATCTTTGCTAAGGTGTCCATATGTATAGCCTAAATTTTCAGTTTTACCTTGGGGATTGAATGCTTGTACATCTTGCCCTTTTGGAGCAGTCATCATCTTTATCATAAATCCCATCAATCACTTATGTACAATATGAGTTACCACTATGTCCATTGAACTACAATTGGAAATGTATGAAAGATTTTCTCCATTTCTGCTTTCAGTGTTGAGTATTCAGTGCTGATGTTGAGATATCTTTTAATTTATTTTAATAATATATTTTATCTTGTACTGTATGACAAAATAATCTGTTTACAGTAATCCCTCCTCGATCGCGGGGGTTGCGTTCCAGAACCCCCCGTGATAGGTGAAAATCCGCGAAGTAGAAACCACATGTTTGTATGGTTATTTTTATATATTTTAAGCCCTTATAAACTCTCCCACACTGTTTATAAATATTCTCCGCACAGTTATACAGTAAACCCTCGTTTATCGCGGTTAATCCGTTCCAGACTCTACCGCGATAAATGAATTTCCACGAAGTGGGATTCTTTATTTATAAATCTAATATTTTCGCAGTTAGAGCATAGAAAACCTGTTTACCTTCTAAATATGTTTTTTAACATTAGAGCCCTCTAGACATGAAAGAACACCCTTTAGTCAAAAGTTTAAACTGTGCTCCATGACAAGGCAGAGATGACTGTTCTTTCTCACAATTAAAAGAATGCAAACATATCTTCCTCTTCAAAGGAGTGTGAGCCAAGAATGTCAGAGAGAGACAGAGAGAGAGAGAGAAAAGCAAACATTTAAAAATCAATACGAGCTGTTGGGCTTTTAAGTATGCAAAGCACCGCGATAAAGTGGCTGCAAGAAAAAGGGAGCAATGTGAAGGTAGTCTTTCAGCATTTTTGAGAGGAGCATCCGTATCCTCTAAGCAAACAGCCCCTCTGCTCACACCCCCTCCGTCAGGAGCAGAGAATGTCAGAGGGAGTGAGAGAGACAGAGAAAGGCAATCAATCAAAAATCAATATGTGCTGCTAGAGCTTTTAAGTGTGCGAAGCACCACACGGGAAGCATATCGTATATCATTGAGGAGTTTTATTTAATACGTAATAACGTGCTCTGATTGGGTGGCTTCTTAGCCATCCGCCAATAGCATCCCTTGTATAAAATCAACTGGGCAAACAAACTGAGGAAGCATGTACCATAAATTAAAAGACCCTTTGTCCGAAGAAATCCGCGAACCAGCGAAAAATCCATAATATATTTAGATATGCTTACATTTAAAATCCGCGATGGAGTGAAACTGCGAAAGTCGAAGCGCAATATAGTGAGGGATCACTGTATATAGTAGATCTTCATTTTTATGGCATTATTTATCTGAAGTTTTATAATTGCTTGTTCTGGTATATGAATACATTCCCTGCTCCTTTACTTGAGATTTGCTAGAGGCCATCTCCTTCTTCAACCCACCTCCAGCACCTTTGCCTCTATTTTGATCTTCCATGGGTCCTTCTATATGGCTCCAAATGATCTTTTCTCTGCCGCATCCCATGCCTGCATATCCATGCCATTAGCGCAGCCTTGCACTGCTCACTTGTAGTCAAGGGCAATATCATCTGCACAAAATTTACCCAAGACTGTGAGCTGAACCAGACCAGGGTCCTTCCCAAGATTGCTACAAGCCATGCACTCAGCACATTATAGTTTTGATTAATTTGATTTGATTCATTTTACAGACTCTGACAGAGTACTAATATTTGATTTACATCTTCATTCAAGTATTCAAGTCATTTGTTCTCTCAGATGCCATCTGCTGGTGAATGTAGTTAAGGAACATCACAACACCAGGAAAACACAAGCATTTTGCTAGACCTGTATACAGTGGTTTATCGTCGGTTTGACATTGTGTTCTAAAGTGAAGCATTTTTTTTTATAAATTTTGTCTGTTCTTGCAGTCTACCATGAGGCCTTAGAGTACTAGAGTTCAAAGGTAAAAGAAAAAGCATTAATACTTACCAGTTATTTCCTTTATGAAGTAAGAAAGGTTTCAATTTAAGAAAACAATCCTTCTGCGTTTATGAGACATCCTTGTGATAATGGAAAGAAACTAGAAATAATTCTTTTATCACACATTATTGTAGGTTTGCTTTTATTTTCTCATGGTAAGGATATGTTTGTTGTTGTTTGTTTGTCTGCTTGCAGTGGCCATCATGGATGAAGTTATGACAGCCCGTGACAGATAATTTTTAAGGCTTTTCATCACTTTGGGACTCCTGTTCACTTTAGTACTATTATAAAGCAGAAGAGCAGGCTAGTTATTTTTTTAAATTTGTAAAATTTGCTTCACTTTAGAATGTAATTTCTAATATACTAACTAATATACTGTATATCCTGACTGTGAAGAAATAATATCAACTTGAAAAATACTGAAGTTTAACTTTAACTGAAGTTATTTTATTTCCTTCCTCCATTGTCTGCTCTCCATTTCTGATATGTTAATGAGGACTTAAGTTACCTTGACTATATTTAAATTTTAACCAATTAGATGAATTTTTAACTGTCTGATTGTTGTAAGTATGGGTGTTCACCTTATAAATGTTATAAGGGTGTGTGTGCTACAGGTATATTTTATGCATAAATCTATGTAAGGGCTCTGAGCCTATACTTCATAGAGAATGGTAAAGAAGAATGAACTGAATTGAAGTATTTGCAAAACAGAGGAGTACAATAACTTTTGTTTTGCACATCCAGGTGAAGAATTGTATTGTAAGACAACACTTGTTATTTGCAAAGGAGATTTTTTGATTGCTGGTCTTGCAGCTGATCAAGAGGTTGACCTCAAAACCTGCATAAAGACAGAGCCGGTCTATCCAGAGAACTTGCCGGCTGACATTCAGCTCCTTCCACAGCAGGCTGGAATGGCAGCTATCTTGGCAACAGCTGTTGTAAACAGTAAGTGGAAGTCAAAAATTTTTTTGTCTACCATGTAAGCTAACTTTTAAGCATTTTCAATTGCTAAATTACAAACAATGTATGTAATAATTCTTCTGTACCAACATTAGCAAAATCAACCTACTGTCATGAAATATGCTACTATGGTGATACTATGTTATATAAAAAGTCAGGTTGATTTTTTTTCAGTTTTATAATGAAAAGATGCATTTCAGCTTTCAGTCAAAGCAGAAGAAGTAACAGTCAGGCTATGTTTCAAACAAATACAAGAAACAATAAATTATTAAGTTTCATAACCTGTCATACAAAGGGCAGCAACCAGTTGATAAAGATTAAGGTAAGTGCTTTACTTTCAAGTGTTGCGCAGATGCTCTCTGTTACAATGGAGACACTGTGTCAAATAAAAGTTAAAATTTCAAGACTATGCAGAAATCCTTTTCTTGTAATAGACGGGGAGTGTCATGAGTTTTTCACCACAGTGGCAAAAAAAGCCCTAAATCTATCAAAGTTCTTGTGCTCATTTTAAAAAAGCATAACGTATTACATATATATACTCAGCAAAAAAAGAAACGTCCCTTTTTCAGGACTGTGTATTTCAACAATAATGTTTTAAAAATCCAAATAACTTTACAGATCTTCATTGTAAATTGTTTAAACAATGTTTTCCATGCATGTTCAATTAACCATAATCAATTAATTAACATGCACCTGTGGAATGGTCGTTAAGACCTTAACAGCTTACAGAAAGTAAGCATTTAAAGTCACAGTTCTAAAAACGCAGGACACTAAAGAGACTTGTCTACCGACTGTGAAAAACACCCAAAGAAAGATGCCCAGGGTCCCTGCTCATCTGCGTGAACGTGCATTAGGCATGCTGCAGGGAGGCATGAGGACTGCTGATGTGGCTAGGGCAATAAATTGCCATGTCCACACTGTGAGACGCCTAAGACAGCGCTACAGGGAGACAGGAAGGACAGCTGATCATCCTCGCAGTCGAAGACCACGTGTAACAACACCTGCACAGGATCGGTACATCCGAATATCACACCTGCGTGACAGGTACAGGATGGCCACAACAACTGCCCGAGTCACACCAGGAACACACAATCCCTCCATCAGTGCTCAGACTGTCCGCAATAGGCTGAGAGAGGCTGGACTGAGGGCTTGCAGGCCTGTTGTAAGGCAGGTCCTTACCAGACATCACCAGCAACAACGCCTCCTATGGGCACAAACCCACCTTCGCTGGACCAGACAGGAGTGGCAAAAAGTGCGTGAGTTTCTGCATGACAGCAATGTCAGTGTTCTGCCATGGCCAGCGAAGAGCCCAGATCTCAATCCCATTGAGCACGTCTGGGACCTGTTGGATCGCAGGGTGAGGGCTAGGGCCATTCCCCCCCAGAAATGTCCAGGTGCCTTGGTGGAAGAGTGGGGTAACATCTCACAGCAAGAACTGACAAATCTGGTCCAGTCCATGAGGAGGAGATGCACTGCAGTACTTCAAGCAGCTGGTGGCCACACTAGATACTGACTGGTACTTTTGATTTTGAGCCTCCCTTCATTCAGGGACACATTGTGAAACATTTTTAGTTTATGTCTTATGGTGTTGACTCTTTTAGTGTTCATACAAATATTTACACATTAAGTCTACTGAAAGTAAAAACAGTTGAAAGTCAGGGGACGTTTCTTTTTTTTGCTGAGTATATGTTTGTTTCGTTGTCAAGAAGGAGAAAGTCAGTTAAGTATTGAGCAGCAAGAAAAACCTCACTTTTCTTCATTTAATGAATTTTTCTTATCCTGCTGAGTTTTTCTTATTATTATTGTTTATTTTTAGTTTCCTTTTAAATTAGTTGTCTGTTTTTCCTGCCTGATGGTTTTTTTTTTTTTCTCATTTACTTTAGTGTCAGTTTGGGCATTATATTTTAGTAATGGAACTGCCATTTTCTGCAGTTTGTTGGTAGTAATGATATCATCACGTAATTTCTGAAAGTTATTGTGTGTGACCCTTTGTTTGTAATTGTCCACGTTTGTGGATGCAAAAATGAAAGTTTTGCAAGTGTTGCTTTGGTAGATTTTTCAATACAAGAAATGAAGGAAGGATGTTTCTTGATGGTAGATTTTTAGCCCTCTGAAACAGAAGCACATATGTTCTTTGGAGTTCTTCCTGTTTCTAAAGATTAAGATGAGAAATATATGGATGATGCTGCATTTTAAGTGGCCTTGCTTTTTTGTGCCGTCTTCTGTGTTATGCAGATTTCGATAAGCTTGTGAATCTGCACAGATTTCAATATTTTTAACAGTACATTTTTAATGCTTTGTCAGAATATTTTTTCTGTAAAGACTTTAGAAAGTCACATTGATTATACTGTAAATCAATGAGACAGTAGCATGTCATATTTAAAATGTTAAAATTACTATCTGTTCTTGTCACATTTTTAAAATGTGTAAATAGCCCATTACATACAGTACATAAATAATATTCAAACGTGCTTATTTCAGATGCAGCTTTGCATATAATTTTATGTGACTACCGTAGTCTTAATTTACCTTCAGTTTATTAATTTATCTTCCTGACTTTCATGTCCTGCGGTGGGCTGGCGCCCTGCCCGGGGTTTGTTTCCTGCCTTGCACCCTATGTTGGCTGGGATTGGCTCCAGCAGACCCCCGTGACCCTGTAGTTAGGATATAGCGGGTTGGATAATGGATGGATGGATGGATGGATGGACTTTCATGTCGGAGTTGGAGGTAGAACTAGTAAATATTAGTTTGTCATACCAGCTGTTCAAGAATACCAGGTCTTTCCAAGATTTTCAACAAGTCCATTAAACCTTGGCATAACATAACCCATCAGGGTTAAGCACTAACTGTTAGACTGGACCTTTTTAACATTTAAAGCAGCTTGTTTGTCATTTATGTTCCAACCTCTGCCCACTTTGCCCCACTGATCTAATAGCAGTGCTGTCTCATCATGATACTCTGAGGCCTGAAAATATTTGCATATTGCCTAAAACTGATTTATTCGAGCGAACAGTCGAATTTTCATTTCATTTCAAATCATACTTCTGCATCTACAGTATATCTCCAGAAATCTGAGAATATGTTGACATATGTTGTCTGGCTGCAGAATTAAGTTAATATTTTCTCTTTAAGTTCATCTAGACTTTGCCGACATGTTATGAGTTTTGATTGGGACGTAAGGCCTAAAAGCTTGATAGAATCCCCTTGGTAGAATTTATGTTGTAGTCTTGCTTGATTTGACTTGACATCTGCCAAGTTTTCTTTTACAAGAAGATGAGTTTTCTAAGCTTGTCTTACATCTGTGGTCAGGAGTGGTTTGTAGTCAAAGTCAAGAATCTGTTTGAGTTAATTTGTTTCAAAAGTTTATTGCAATACAAGAAATGCTAAGCTAAACTACAGTAGGATAGACTGAAGATTCAGGGAAACCCTAATAGGAGATAAATATTTTTGAACATAATTTTGTCAGCTTTTGCAAGGAACCAAAAGTGAGTTTTACTTGTTTTCTGCTTCTACACTAATAATTGGGCACTAATCTGAAATAGATTATAACTAGTGATCTATAATTTGAGTAACAGTGACACAAGCTCTTTTTTTATTAAAACCTACATTATTTTGTGTGATAGTTGATACCCAGTGTGGGAGCAGTGTTTTTTTTAGTGTTTTTTAATTATGATCATTATTGTATATTTATCTTGTAATTAATTAAAGCAGCATCCTAAATTAAACTATCCTAATGAAATAATTAACTTTAACCAAAAGGATAGTTTCAGTACACATACATGTTTCAACCATATTTGGCCACCAGATGGCAGTACAAACTAAACTATGGCAAGACTCTTCAAAAATGATTCTTCTCTGATTATACACTTGAAAAGAATTTTTTTTATAAACGTCATGAGTCAAGGTAGAAGTAAGAGTGACTAAGTTTTCTGTTTTAAGTTGTTGAACTATCCTGCAATGTTTAGTCTGTCATCTAGACTTGGGCTTAATGAGTTTCTCTAAGGGTTAGACTATATGTCAATGTCAATGATGCACTGTTTCGCACATGCCCATGTGCATTAAGTAGTTACTGAAAAAGATAAAAGCTATTTTTATAATTAAAAAATAACTTCACCTGGCTGTTAGTGGTGTGCATTAAAAGCTGACATCCAAAAACAGTATAACTTTCCCACTTCAAAAGTCATGTGATTGTAGAGTATAGTGGAAGTGAAAGTATAAAACAGAAAAAAGTGGGAACCAAGCCTCAGTAGTTTTTAAAGATGTACATCTTCATTGTTGAAGGCTTACTATAGTATTATGAAATGTATAAGAAACAGTATGAGAAAGAAGGAAACTAGAAAAAGTTGATCATTGATCAAAATATTGGCTTGCATTCCCAGTCCCCAACTATTCCTTTTTTTTGTTTCCCTCAGAACACTCCAACTCTGCCATTTTCTATGTTTCCTTTATTTTCCTACACTCTTACATTTGCAGAATTGCTGTAAGTTGAGACTGTCATAACCCCTGACTGTATAACTTAATTTAATTTTCCAAATTGCAAGTATAACTTTGATAAAAAAAAACTTATGTTAGGGTGGAAACTAAAAAGACCATTATTTCTGAGATTGTTTTCATACTTATTATATTGGAAGTGAATTCAAGCTGCAATTTTTTCAGCACACATATGGATCATTCAGCAGGCAGAATCATTTGACAGAATTTGTGGACATTTGTCAAGTGCTTCATATTTGAATGTATGTGCTGTTCAATTCAAATGCCTGGAAGTATTACTGTCTGTAAAGAGATGATTTCAGTCTTTTACAACACTTGTTTAGCCTCTTCATTATTCCGTACACTGCTTTGTTCAATATTCCAGCCAATTAACAGGTGTTATGTGACAGTAATAGTATCGCATAGCTTGTGAAGAGATTGTTTTTGGCATCCAGAGTGTACCTTGTAGGAAGATTTTATTCTTCATGTCAGGATTGCCCAGAAGCAACATTGGCATGAATGAATAGAGGTCAGAGGTAAATTTGAGTATGACAACAACAGGGAATGGAAAATATCAAAGGAAAATACAAGGAAATGACAAAAGAGACCAAAACAAAAATGCAAAGGCAAGAACAAAGTTAAAGAAAAGGAGATATTAAGCCAAAAGTCCTTAATTCAACCTTGGGGTACTTTTACCTAACTACACCTTATGTGAAGTGTATTTTAATTCGGAAAGAATCTACCATGAGAGTGCTGGAAGCTTTGTGCCAACACCTTGTACAGGCAAAGAACATAACACATACTTCCACCACCACCTAATCAAGGCACCATGCAGTCCCTACTTTAATGGATTGAAGGCCAGATGTCCACATGACCATCATGAAATTCTTCCATATGAAGCCTATAAACCATGAGGACTGACTAAGATCATTTATATTAGGTAGAATGCCCAGTGGGGGCTGGGCAGTCTTGTGGACTTGGAAACCCTGCAGATTTTGTTTGTTTTTTTTTTTTTCTGCAGCCCTCTGGAATTTTTTTTTTCCTGTCCTCCTGGCCATCAGACCTTACTTTATTCTTTGTTATTTGTCGTATTTTTATATTTTTCTTTTTTTCTTTCTTCATCTTGTAAAGCACTTTGAGCTACATCATTTGTATGAAAACGTGCTATATAAATAAATGATGTTGTTGTTGTCATGTGACCAGCTATGGGCATAATGAAAATAAACAACACAAAATAGTGGCAACAATTCAAAAACAGAATACAAAATGACACTGATGTTACATCTGTCTTAACAAAAAAATAGAAATAACCATAAATATAATATTACAAAATCCAAACATGTAATAAAATTGATCCAGGGAAGCCATAACACAGATTCAGACTTGTTATAGTTCCACCTACTTCCTGCAACAAGCTAAAATTGACTGGAAAATTGATTTGATTGTGGGTTACTAACCCAAGATTCATGTGTTAACATTTAAGAGTTTAAAACTAAAGCTTTGTCCATTTTTCTTAAAAACTGCAAATATTATAGTTATGGCTTAGTTTTTTGTTCATTTGACTTATTTTTTTAATGGGTATTTCTAGTGTATAAGTTAAAAAAAAAAAAAAAAGTGAAATTGTGATGTTTTCTATTGCTATTGACATTCCTGCCCCATTCTACTCTCCATTGTAAATATCTGTGACTTGAGAATGCGTTACTCCAAAACCGAGGCAAATTCCTGAGGTCGATAAAAGTGCCTTATCGGAGAGGCACTTTCAGGCCTGGCGCAACCCTCTTTAGCTACAGAGAGCCTTGATGAAAGCACCTTTTAGTGTTTTTTGGTGTCCTCTCTCATATTGCTTCTCCCAATTAGGAGAAGTGGCTTATTTTTCTGACTACCCACATTCCTCATTCTATTTCAGAGAGTAAGCCAGGCAGCAGTTTTTTTGTGAACTTCCAAGATTTCTTTGCTTCAGTTCTTGCCAACGCTTGAAAAATTTGTGAGGTTTTAAAGTACATTCATGTGTTAACTTAGGACTGTGCTGTAAAAGTGTGCTACTTGTCCACCTGGGAATGCCCAAGCAATCCAACCAATGTAGCCCTACAGATATGTCTAGAAGCTGACTCTTGACATACTCATAAGTGGGCCTTATCTGATGCCACTGCATTGGTAGCCATACAAAGACCTGGCTCAGCCATGCACACTTTAAAACTGTGTTCCTGAATCCCAACTGAGATTGTTAATTTCTGCTTTTTGCTCTCTAAGTCCCAATTTCTCCTCATTTTGCACAATATATGATCATTTATAAGGTGTGGAGGTTGGCCCAGACACAGACAGGCAGACACGTTCATGTCACCCACAAACACGTTTATTTACACTATATACAAAAGTCAAGTGCACCACAAAACCCCACAAGTCCCCAAAGTCCTGGCCACACAATGCCTTTCTTCCTCTTCAGGCCGCCTCCTTGCCTCCTCCAGCAAGCTCAGTCCACTCCGCTCCTGACTCTCGCCCCAAATGAAAGGAGGCGGCCCCTTTTATTCACACCCGGATGTGCTCCAGGTGTTTCCCGGCAATCTCCCGCCGACACACCCCGTGTGGAGGAAATGCCGGCTGCATCCCCGGAAGCACTCCGGGTGTCCCTACTCCTCTTTCCCCCAGCTCTTCCTGGTGTGGTGGAAGTGCTGAAGTCCAGGGCTCCAAAGGCATGGGGGCACCCCCTGGCGGTGACCACAGGCCCCTACAGGGTGGAGCTTCAAAGCTCTGTACCCGTGGCCCCCAAAGAAACCAGGGCGGTCTCCACCCAGATGGTCTGGGGAAGGCGCAAGCCCTCCTCCGGTCCTCCTGGGCATCCCGGTCGGGTCGCCACCTCTGACAAAGGAAATAATTTAGTTTCACATGTAAATTAACAGTTATACTGAAACCTTGCCAGCCCCCTGTAAACTGGCATTATTTTAGCAATTATGAATATTTTAACTCTTCATATTTACAACATGAATATATGTCACTTGAAAGTTACTTCAGATACTCTGTAAGTAAACACAGTCATGTTCTCAGGTTTGGCCTAATGTGCTTGTACAAATATCACTCAACTACTTATACTTTATTACTGCTATCATTTTAAACTTTGTCTTTCAGTTTTTTGCATAGTGTACACATGTTTAAATTTACTTCAATTTGTGTCTTAACTGCTTTCCTTTGGTAGAGTTAGTAGAATATTGAAGATGGATTAATTTATCAATATTGTACAGATTTGGAGCTCATGTACAGATCGTGCTGACTTGTTTCTGATACCGTTGTTGTTTTATTTCTTAGAAGACATTTTCCCATGCAAAGACTGTGGAATATGGTACCGCAGTGAGAGAAACCTCCAGGCTCACCTCATGTATTACTGTGCCAGTCGACAAAAGCAGCAGTTATCCCCTTCTCAGGAGAAATCTAAAGACGTCCACCCAAATGAGCGTGTCTGCCCTTTCCCACACTGCAACAAAAGTTGTCCTAGCGCCAGTTCTCTTGAAATTCATATGCGAACTCACAGCGGTAAGTCTAAGGAGAATCGAGCAAGGTTATTGATGAGATACTGTATGTGCTTCTACAAACTGGGGTGTAACTTACATTTATAGTTAACCTTCCACATGTCTCTGTGTACAGGATGTTTGTATGTTATCTTTCCACATTTGTGATCCATGAACTGATTTAATACAGTGCACTATACCAGTACGCCAGAAAAAGATTAGGTTTGGCCATTGTTGCCTAGTATGTAATTCTTTCTAAATTTGTTTACTCCTCTTTGCTCTATATTCTACCAAATCTAGGAGTTAAAATCAAGGCATTTAGATGTAATTTAAGATCTTACTTGTCATATTTGTTAGACTTTAGGTATTGCATATGCAAAACGTTTGTTGAACATAGAGACAAAGTCATATTTTAACATTCAAAGTACATTTGGCAATTTTTATATCCATTTTGTTTTCTTCATAGATAATAGCATAGTTCTAATTCAGATCCTCGTCTTTGTCATTGTTTTTGTTCAGTTAGTACATTACCCTGGTATTTGCACATGTTTTCTTTGGGCATTCCAGTTTCTGCATTTATTCCCGCACTGTGCAAGCCAGATTAATAACTCTAAACTGGCTTATTGTGAGTGTGTGTGTCCTAGGAATAACTGGTGCTATTTTAAGGGTCGGTTCTTGTCTTGTGCCCAATGCCGCCAGGTTAGGTTCTGGCTTCCCCATAACTGAATTCTGAATTGAAATGAATGGGTTCTTAAAATCGGTGGATAAATGGATTAAATATTTTTGGTGGTTATGTTTGGCTTTGGACAAGCTGGAATGCTTACAAACTATCTTCTTTAATATTACAATTTAATATTAGTTTATTTGGTAATGTTATTTGCCAGAAAACATGATAAACACTAAGGTAATATTTACCAGTGTTTTATTTAAATTGCCCATTTGTTGTTCAGCTTTGACTCTGGATTGTTCTTTGTATTGTCTTTTACAGCTGTATAAATTTCCTCTTAGCTTGTGAATGATAAAAGCAGTTCCAGCTTAATAAAAACTGATTGTGATTATTTTTCATCAACCTCATTTTCTTCAAATATATATTTTTATTGACCATTATTATAGGTGATTAAATTCTAATTAATGAAAATGAAACTATGTTTCAGGTGAGAGGCCATTTGTCTGTCTTATTTGCTTGTCTGCATTTACTACAAAAGCCAACTGTGAGCGACATCTGAAAGTTCATACAGACACACTCAATGGTAAGTAACCTAACAAACTTAAATACCGTCCTTGAGTTTAAACTTCAGACACAGCCTTTAGTGATTGATGACTCAAGAAAAGACAGATCCCAAAGTACCACTCTAGGAGGACTGAGTCTGTTTGATGCATTAAGAAATCTATATTTGAGTTCTGTCATTTCAAAGTAGGAGCAAGTTTGTTGTAAAATCATTCCTTTCCAAAAAGCTTATAGATAGTTTAATAATGAACAGAACATTTTCAAATGTGGCCTAGATTTTTTCCTGTTAAGGAAATCTTTCACTGTTAAGTTCACTTGTGCTTTATATAACTGGGTTTCTTTGCTATAATTGGAAATAACTACACTGTACAAACTGCAGTGGCAGAGAAATTCTTCTTCTGGGACGTTTTCTTCAGTGTTGTGTGACGATTCAGAGAGAGTGCTTCCTTCCCCCTAAAAACAGAGAATTAGATTCCTAAGCCGTCACATAAAAGCTTGGGCCAGAGTTGTAAAGGGAAAGTTTTGGCAAAACCTTAGATTAACAATTTCATTTTGGATAAGGAACATTCAGTCAACTCTTTCTCTGTCTGTATTCAGATATTTAAGGAGTTGAATGAGGTTTTCAGTTCTTCGTGTGCTTGGTTTGTGCAAGTGGAGAAGCCTTACGGCAGAGTACTTTGGATGTGAGGTTCAAAATTCATAATTGCATGTCATTCAATCCCTATATTTATGTAACACCTCTTCATTCATTCTATTAATCTATTTAACATGGGAATTAGGGCTTCACCATTTGTGTGTCTGCAGTAAACTGGATAAGAGGATGAATCTGCTTCATGTGGGAGAGTTTGTGTACCTCTGGACCTGGTTCATAAAGTTAAAGAGGCTTCTGATCTTGAGAAACATATTGGTTCAGTACTGGCAGTGCTGCATGTGTTGTATAGGCTTTTCCATTATAATTTTGTATTGGACAGTTGCGTTCAAGTGGGAGCTAAAAGAAATAAGACTTTGATATACTGGTAATTGTACATCCCCATTGTCACTTTCAGACTGTAGGAATAAGACTGCAGTTACAATAGCCAAACTATTTGAATGACTACAGACCAGTGGTACTTACCTCTGTTTCAATGATATGCTTTGAACATTCAAGATAACAACCAATTTGCTTACTGTGCCAAGAGAAGTGTTGAAGATGATCTGCTTGTTATCTTAAATCAAATTTACATCTTTGTCGATCAGCCTGGTTCATATGTCTGCGCAGTATTTTTGTATTTTTCTTCAGTGTTCAATGCCATCCAGCCTCACATGCTGATTGAGAAACTGAAATTGAATGTTAACCCATTTATCACATTATGGATTCAGAACTTTCTTTTAAAACATTCACAGACAGTCAAAGTACAGGACACTTTCAAAAGTCATTCAAACACAGTAAGCACACAGGGGTGTGTCTTATGACCATACCTGAGATGGAACAAATGTCACTACCCTATTATCAAGTATGTTGATGACACCATGCTCATAGGCCCTATATCTGGAGAAGATGAAAGCCATTATCTAAATCAAGTGGACTTTATGGTAAACTGGTGCAATAAGAACTATCTCGCTTTGAATGTAAAAATGACCAAAGAAATTGTATTTAATTTTAAGAGACAGAAATCTGTATGTTCGCTCATTGCTGTTCATGGGGAGGAGGTAGAAATAACAACTGAATATCAATACTTATGAAATAACCTAGATAACAATCCTAACTGGAATACAAATACAATAAAATATTCTCTAAATGCAATCAGCGCTTATTTCTCCTCTGTAAACTCAAAATATTTTAAAGTAGACAAGGACCTCATGTTGTTCTTTTATCACAGTATGATCCAGTCTGTTTATCATTTTCAGTTTCATTGGCTGGTTTAGTAGTCTTACAAACCAAAATTTAAAAAAGATCCAGCAGATTACTAAAAATGCAGCAAAACCTATTGGGGCTGATGTAGATGATTTGGCAAGTGTGTCAGAGGACAATGCTAAAGAAACTGTAGAACTTAACTTCAGTAAAATGAAATGTAACGCACATGCACACGCCTGCCACCCCACCCCGAGTCCTCCCAGAAGTACTCACCTCTGAATATGCAATTAACATAATTAGCCCCTTATGTTCAGCGTTTTGTGAAAAGACAATGGCAAAAGGACAGGGGGAAAAGAATTTCAGTGAATGCGAAGTGGACGCAAGGAAAAACGTAATATTTGATGGCATAAGCAGTGGTATAAACAATAAGAGGAAGTTTATCAAGTGATGCAGAGTGGCAGAGACACTTGAAAGTTCAAGTTCAGAAAGTCGCACAGTGTCCAAAGTAAAGAAGAAGTGATCAGGTATCAAAGCCCACCATTTGAGAGACATAAGGAAGTATATTAGGATACAGAGAAAAGAAAATAAATAGAGATACAGTGAAGAAAAAAGGTCAAAAATGTCAACTTTAATCTCAAAATTTCCTCTTTAATCTTGTAGTTGATTTTGTCATTAAAGTAGAACATTGTAAACTTCATCTTAAAATCGATAGTTAATTTACTAGTTTCTCAAATCTCATCATAACTAAAATAGCACATTAAATGCTTTCTATTCTATGAGTTCTATGTGTGATAATCAATACGTGCTTCTTAAATGGGCTTTCTCTTTCGTAGACAGGAGCGTGCAGGTACTGATCTTAACGTAACATACATTACATTCATGATATTACAGCTCTATGAACATTTTAGAATACTTTTCATGATGAAATGCTTTAAAGCATGTATTAAACATGGGGAACCATGGTGGTGCAGTGGTAGCAATGAGCTGGTGCCCTGTCCAGGGAGTGTTCTTTCCCATGTGGGGGGGGGCCCCCCCCAATCAAGGAATTGTTCCTGTCTCAATTAAATAATTTATTGCAGCAGTAATGTGTCTGTCAAACATACCAATCCTCAATTTCTGTCCCTCCATTTTCTTTCTCCACATAACCAATCACCACACAATGAGCTCTGTAATAAATGTTAAACCAGCTGTAAGCTTAGAATGCTGATTATTCAAAACTTTTAAGAAATATTGAAAAATCTTCCAAATAAATGTTTAATTATTCAATCCGTCTATCCATCCACGGTCATTCCAGTCCCAGAAAGCAAACAGCGCCAGGCAGGAACAATCCCTGGACAGGGCACCAGCTATACATTATTTAAATTAACAATTTATCTGTATAATGTAATATACATACTTTAATACATTTCATCTTAAAAATGACATCAAGTATACATCCTAATATTCTAAGTACAATATGCAAATGGTTCATGAAGTGGATGAGGTTGTGCAATATTAACAGCTGTAGTGCAGGTTTACAGTGAAGTAATTGTAGTTATAAGTACAAACACTTCTTCCATGAGCACTTGATGGACTGATTGAGTGTGTTTAAAGCTCTTGGAATGAAACTTTCTGAGCCTCGAGGTCTGTGAAGGAAAGGCTCTAAAGTGTTTGGCAGATGGCAGAAGTTCAAATAGACTGTGCACATGGCTGAGTGGAATTCAAGCAGATGCTGGTGGCCTTCCTGAGGCAGCATGTGATATAAATGTCAAATGTAAAGGGCTGTAGGCTGTATTCCAATAATCCTCTATACTTTCTACACAACCCACTGTAGAGCTTTCCAATCAGCTGCTGTAAACACTCAAATACAATGGGTTAAAATACTGTTTCACTGAGAGTAATAATGCTAAAGCAGCTATGGTATTTAGAATAGCTTGGCCATTTTGTACAGCATTATATTGTTTCAGGTTGATTACAATTAGATGCCTTAAATTTATAAACGATATGCGGTTAATTTCAGTGTATTTGATGTAGCCTGCATCATGGATGTGAATCTAAAAAAGAAAGGGAAACCACACAGGAACAGGAGCACTGCTTTGATGCTGGGTACTGGCAGTTTGTAAAACCGAGTAGAAACGTGTGTATGCAAGGGGAGGGAGCTACCGTGAGAATGTGTGTGGCTTTTACACAGTTTTGTTTTTATGTATCGCGATGTGAGCGTGGAAATGGGCGTATGCAACATTTTTGTGCATACGCACTATTTATACATGAGGCCCCTGGTGAAGATGCCCTCTTGTGGCCTCTTCTGAGAAGTTCTGCTTGGGCTAAGGATAGTCGAAACATTCTCCTGCATGGTGCTAGAAAAACAAACATTAATTATACATTCCTGTTTTTAATTTAATATTTGCATCATTTTGAATTTGTTTCCGGCATCACCATTTTGTGCTCCTTGCTCATGGATGCCAGCATACCTGTATTGTGTACTATTGCCACAGCTATTAAACATGGTGGCACAGAAGTCGCCTTAATCATAGTATTTGGATAGTGACAACCTCTTTTTCATGTTCATTTTGCTTTTCTTACTGATTTTGACCATCGACCTTTGCTTTGTTTTTGATTTTGCTTTGCGTTGTGTTCTGTTTTGTGGTTTGATTTCCTTTAGACTTTTTGGCTTACTAATGGCATGTTCTGCATTGATGTTCTGAATGACCTGAATTTATTCAATCAATTAATAGAATAGCTATTTTCATCATAAAATCTAAAAAAAAAACAAAACAATTTTTTGTAATTCCTGACCATGCTAAACAAGTTTCAAAAATTGTTTGAATCAATTAGATTATGTGTGCCCCATAATTTTATTTAATCATATATAACCAAGAAAAATGTATTTTTTGCTTTTTAGTGCATTTATAACTAAAGTAAATAAAATCGTTTTACTTTATAAAAAAAAAAAAAAAAAATGTTTATATACTTTATTTTTTTATGTCTGGTAGACACCAAGTAAAGAACTTCAAACTAGCCTTTGGAATTCCAATAATTCCTACAATTTTTGCCTTACTCTGTTTTTAAAATCTATTAGAGTTTTAGATTAATTTTCATAGGTAGCAACTCTGTCTGTTGCAGTTGCCATCCGCCCCTGTTGTTTTATATTGGATGTTACCATGTATTTCACATCATTGAAGGTAGACACCAGTTGTTTTAATCATTTTACTCTCCATTTTTCCTTTTTTTGCTTGTGACATTAATTTAAGCATTTCATTTTCTCTTTGAAATCCTTTAGTATCATCTTTCATTTTTTATGCTCATTTCCAGCTTAATTATCAAATTCTTTCATTTCAGAAGTAAATCTGTATAGTTCTCCATGCAATATATCTGAGGCATCTTATTAAGATTCAGTGTTGGTGGTGAAAATAGAGATGGTAAATGAATCCCTTTTTTTTTGTGCAAGATGTATGCGAGGGGTCCTCACTGCTATCCTTAATGTTAACCTGGCTACCAGCCAGGATAGCAACTCGGCTGCTATCAGCTTGGCGCAAGCTGTAATGTGTCACTCATTTTGGTTTTGGTGGCACTTTAGGAGGCTGTCATTTTGAAAACATGCAGTTTTCCGTTGGAAACTCTACTGGGCATATTAGAAAGCATAATATGTCAAGTAATTGAAGTATGATGTAACAAAAGCATTGCTGCTAAAGGGGAGGTTGCTTCATGTGCCCATTCCTGTCAATGGATGAGGTAGACTCCATTGAATTGGTTACAAATTGTAGCACAGATACTGCTGTATATTGTACAAAAGAATAGTATTCAGAATATTCACATTTTAATAATAACCTACATGGCTTGCTTAATAATGTGGATTTGTGCATAGTGAATATCACTTGTTCATGATAAACACATCTCAAGCTAAAAGCAAAGGCACTGTCTACATAATATTTTGAAAAAGAAATCTGGGTGAATTAATTTACATTTCATTATCACTAAATTGTCACTGGTGCTCTATTGTAATATGCCTCATAGATGACAAAATTTAAAGATTGTTTCTATGAAAAATCATTTTTCAAACCTTTACCAGACGTGCATTAGTATTTTTCATAATTTTTTTATTCCATCTTCTTGTGTTTGCAGGAATATGTCATGGCTGTGGATTTATCTCCACCACTAGAGATATTTTATATAGTCATCTTGTTACCAACCATATGGTGTGTCAGCCAGGGTCAAAAAGTGAAGTGTATTCCCCAGGATCAGGCCTTCCTGCTTTACCTTTCAGCAGAAGTAAGCAAGTCATTTTTTCATTAGCCCATTTTCACTTTTTAACAGATTTTATTTAAAAAGAGTTCAGCTTTTAGGAGAGTATTAGCATTTTTTATTTTTCTTTTCAAGATAAGTTAATGAAAAGCATCATTTATTGCTACAAAAATAAAAATAACCTGATAATTTTATCCTAATTTTCTACTTCACCTAATCTTACAATTGAGTCAAGCATTTTGTTTCAACTGTAATCTATAGTACAGAGTGCTATGCAGGTTTGTGATCCCATAGTTCTTTAAATGTTACATTTTTACTGTGAAATCCTAGCTGAATAAAACACAGTTCATTTTGGAAATTGTATTTATGATTTTGAGCAGTAGTTGTCAACATCTAGTGTTGTACGCTAGGAGTTATGGGGTTGTACATAAGAGAACACAAAAAAAAGACAGAAGTGGTAACCATGAGTGAAGGCAAAGAAAGAGAAAGACTCCCACCTTTACAAGAGAAAGAAAAAAGCTGTTGCTGTTACAATTACACACCAAGAAACATAAAACATTTGCTGCATTTTCGTGGCAAAAAAAAACATTTTATCATTTTATGAAATTGATTAATTTTTTTTAATGAAATGAAGAAACACTTGATTTGCACTCACTTAAAGAGTGTGAGGTTGTGACCAATCAACTGTTAGTTGCATTCATTGTAACTTCTAGTGTCAGAGTTTGAATGATGGGCAGATTAATCACCTTTTAACACTAGAATCTCTGAAGCCTATGAAAAATGTTGTAATGCTGGAGCATTTTAAATCCCTTTGCACCTCTTCATCAGCGTCTTTGTTGTGCAAATGTGTCAATCAACACAAGCAGCAAGCAGTCTGCTATTCCATCCCCCACTGATGCAGCTGAAGTTCTCCCAGCTGAAGTCTCTGTATGTGGGTGTGAGGTGCCTGGAAATGTATTGGGTAAATAATATATTGTTATTTGGAATATATACATTTTATGAGTGTTCTGTGTCTACAGCGATCTGGGTAAATGTAGGATGACAGGAAATGCAAGGCAAGAAATGTTGAACACATGAAAAAAGTTTCTGCTTTAATTAAGTTATAGTAATAATTGACAAAATGCTGATGTGAAGTGTATAATGTGTGAAGACTGAAGTCCAAATATAAAATAGTGTTAAAGCAGCACCACATACACTCACTAACTTCTTTATTAGGTACATCTTACTAGTACTGGGTTGGACCCCCTTTTGCCTTCAGGGCTGCTGTAATTCTTTGTGGCATGGATTCAACAAGAAGCTGGAAACATTCCTCAAGGATTTTGGCCCATATTGACATGATAACGGTGGAGGCCATTTGACTACAGTGAGCTCATTGTCATGTTCAAGAAACCAATTTGAGGTGATTTGAGTTTTGTGAGAATGGCTAATTATCCTACTGGAAGCAGCCATTCAAAGATGGGTACACTGCGGTCATAAAGAGATAAACATGGTCAGCAACAATACTCAGGCAGGCTGTGTCATTTAAATAAGGTTCAGTTGGTACTAAGGGGCCCAAAGTGTGCCAAGAAAATATGCCCCTCCCCATTACACCACCACTAGCCTGAATCGTTGATACGAGGCAGGATGGATCCATGCTTTCATGTTGTTGACACCATATTCTGACCCTACCATCCCAAGTGTTGCAGCAGAAATCGAGACTCATTAGGCCAGGCAGCATTCTTACAATCTTCTATTGTCCGTTTCTGTTGAGCCCATGTGAATTTTAGCCTCAGTTGCCTGTTCTTACAGTAGCTGACAAAAGTAGTACCCGCTGTGGTCTTCTGCTGCTGTAGCCCATCTGCTTTAAGGTTCAACGTGTTGTGCATTTAGAGATGCTCTTCTGCATACCTCTGCTGTAATGAGTGGTTATTTGAGTTACTGTTGCCTTTCTATCAGCTCGAACCAGTCTGGCCATTGTCTTCTGACCTCTGGCATCAGCAAAGGATTTTTTTTGCCCAGACAACTGATGCTGTATTTTCCCTTTTTTAGACCATTCTTCATAAATCCTAGATATGGTTGTGTGTGAAAATCCAAGTTGATCAGCAGTTTCTGAAATACGCAGACCAGCCTGGCTGGCACCAACAACCATGCCACCTTCAAAGTCACATAAATTGCCTTTTTTCCCCATTCTGATGCTTGGTTTGAACTTCAAGTGGTTGTCTTCACAATGTCTACATGCCTAAATGCATTGAGTTGCTGCCATGTGATTGGCTGATATTTGTGTTAATAAGCAGTTGAACAGGTGTACCTAATAAAGTGGCTGGTGAGTGTGTAGCCCCAGTAAATGAACTTGGACTTTGCATTCTTCTACTGATTGTAATAAAGATTTCTGAAGCTCTAGTCATATAGGTGTTCTGTACTATTTTAGAATATGTCACAATGCACTTAAGTCACAAAGCTAAAACATTCCTCTGTTTTTATCTTTTAATTTTAAGTATCTCTCATTTTTCCTTTGCTTATTCAGTATTCTGCATCAGAAAGTTTGCAAATTTTATGAATTATTTTTAATGAACATTTACATTTTCTGAAAGTAGTGTTCTGGTAGTATGTTAGGGAAAGGTAAAATGGCCCTGGTTCTGTATCTCCTAAATCACTTCTTTAGTAGTGTTAGCCAATACACTGGTGTTCATGTCAGCAGCTTAAAGAATAGTACTATAGATATGTTTAAAAAAAAAAAAAAAGCCCATTGAAAGAGTGACATTTTTAATAGCCATAATGATTGATGTTTTAGTGTACTAGAAGCAGAAGCAGGAATTGCTTATTTTTAACAGGACCCTTCTTCAGAGTCAAAAAAAATCCCTGCATATTAATGTAAAATTCTCAGACAAGGCACCTATCTAAACTGATGTGTTCCACCTAGAGCAGATTATCAAGCTGGCAGAGAACATCTTGCTCTCAGTCATATAATCAGTATATTGTATAACCAACCGGACTCAAACAACAGCTCCTTTGACATCGATGTGAACATTTTAAATAATGCTAACCACTCACACAATGCGGGAAGGATTTGCAGTGGATTCTGTAAGTCTTCAGACCCATCACTTTGTGCAAACATTATTCAGTTGTAGGTTTAATTTTAGATGGATAAATGTGACATTTTAACCCTTCAGTCTACACTCAATAACCCATAATGATAAAATGAATACATGTTTTTAGAAAAGTTTGCAAGTTTATTAAAAATCTAATTCAGATAAATGTTCTGATCTTTAATTTAGTACTTTGTAGAAACCCCTTTGGCAGCAATTACAGCTTCAAGTCTTCTACAGTGTATGTATCTACACATCATTTACACATCTGGATTTGGACATTTTATTCCAATTTTCCTGGCAGATCCTGTAACGCTCCAATAGATTTATTGGGGAGACGTCTGTAAACTGCCATCTTTAGGCCATCTTTAGGCCTCTCCACAGGGCTTAAGTCTGCGATTTGGCTGGGTCACTCAGAAACAGTCAGAGATTTATTCCAGAGCTGCTCTGGTTGTACCGGCTCTATGCTTTACATCATTGATGTGCTGAAATATAAACTGTCTCCCCAGCATCTGGTTGCGTGCACTCTGGAGCAGGTTTTCTTTAAGGACCACTCTGTATTTGGCTGCATTCATCCTTACCAGAATTTTGACCAGACTCCCTGTATACATGTGCCCTTTGTCATGGAGAGATATTTACGACAGTTGTATTATCGTAAAGGAAGGTGTGTGTTTGTATGTGTAGCATTCAATTAAAGGGTTCCTGTGTTCCAGATACCTCCGACTGGACATTCAATGTTATGACATGGTGTCGGAAGTGACTAAATGCGCATGACCTTCCATTAACGGAATAATAATAAAGTAGCAGAAGAAGAAAGAGAAAAAAAGGCATGGCAAAGTTTAACCCACCGCCAAACTTTTCCTTTGACAAGCCGGCAGAATAGCTGGACTGGAAGCAGTGCTTTCAGAAATTCAGGATGGCTACTAAGCTCGACAAAGATGACAGAGACATGCAGGTCAGTTGCTTAATTTACGCGATGGGCAGCAAAGCAGAAAATATTTTCCGGTCGTTCTCGTTTGCAGAGAAGAGAGAAAAAAAGGACTTTAGCATAGTGCTACAAAAGTTTGATGAGTACTTTTGTCCAAAACGCAACGTAATTCACAATCGTGCCTGCTTTCATCACAGAGTGCAGTGGCCAGGCAAGAAGGCTCAGACTTTTATTCAAGCTCTTTACGAATTATCGGAGCACTGTGGCTTCGTGGTGAGTCAGAATGAGAATATTCAAGATCGCATAGTGATTGACATTTTGGATAAAGGGCTCTCTCGCAAATTACAGTTAATGTCAGACCTCACGCTGGCACAAACAATACAAACAGTTCAATAGTCTGAGGAGGTTACGTATCAAGTTAGTCTTCAAGGAGAGGCGTCGGCTTCTGTGCATGAAATCGCACACACATATTGGAAAACAGGGAAGTGTTCTGGGGGACCAAGTCATATTAAAGTGATGCCAGAAACTGAAGAAAGAAAATAAATGTGGGAAAATACAACACAAAAAGCAGGAAAGGTGCCCTGCAATGAAGTCCACTTGTAATAAATGTCACAAAATTGGACACTGGGCAAGAGTGTGTCACAGCAAAACAGTGAGTGAAGTCACAGAGCATACAGAACAACCTGCATACTTCTTGGGATCTGTGAGTAATTTGGATAGGGGTGAAGAGCAGTAGACAGTGCAGCTTCTCATTGGTGCCACTCCAGTGAGATTCAAGATTGACACATTGGCTGATGCTAGCATAACGTATGAAGAGACATTCAACATGCTTATTCCAAAAAGAACTTTGCAGCAATCCAGCATCTCACTTTATAGCCCTGGAGGCCAGTTGGAGTGCTTAGGGCAGTTCCAAGTCAGCACAAAGTTTAAAGGCAATCCTTACTCCTTCCCAGTCTATGTTGTTCAAAGACACAGTGTGAATAATTTACTAAGCAGGTCCACAACAGCAGAAATGGGCCTTGTAAAAAGAATTGAGGAGGTCCATAAGATATTTGGTGAGCATGGGACACTAAATACTGAGCCTGTTAAAATCAAGTTAAAAGAGGGGGGAACGACCTTATGCAGTGCACATGGCTCGCAGGGTTCCCTTACCACTGATACAAAAAGTTAAGGAGTAGCTACGCAGGATGGAAAACAATGGCAATATAGAGAAAGTAACACAGCCAACTGATTGGTGTGCATCTATGGTGCCAGTTCTAAAGAGAAATGGGGAGGTACGCATTTGTGTGGATTTGAAAAAAGTAAATGAAGCAGTCAAGAGAGAAAGATTTATTCTTCCCACTCAAGAAGAAATTATTGCAAAACTGAATGGTGCTACTATGTTTTCTTCATTGGATGCAGCGAGTGGGTTTTCGCAGATACCCCTGCATCAGGAGAGCAATAAGCTGACCACATTTATTACTCAGTTTGCCAGATACTATTTTCAAAGTTTACCATTTGAAAAGCGATTTTTCAAAGGAAAATGACAGAGATGCTAGAGGGTTTAGTTGAAGTTATTGTTTTCATGGATGTACTTGTTTTTGGACATACTACAGAGGAGAATGACACACACCTGGAAAAGGTTTTACAGAGGATTGAGTAAGCTGGATTGAAGCTGAATAAAGAAAATTGTGTTCTAAGACAGAAACAATTACGCTTCCTGGGTCACCTGATTGATCAGACAGGTGTAAGACCTAATCCAGACAAAGTTGAGGTGATTAAGCAGCTGTCTCCAACAGAGAACCTTCAAGAGCTGAAAAACTGCTAGGTTTGGTCAGTTATTTGGGGAAGTATATCCCGAATCTCTCAACAGTGGCAGGGCCACTGCTTGAGCTTTTGATGAATAACCAAGCATGGACATGGGATAAAGCACAGCAAGTAGCATTCAAGCACCTTAAAGAGCTGTTGAGAAGAGCACCAGTTTTTGTTTACTATGATGCAGACAGAGCCACAGCTGTTTCACCTGATGCAAGCAGCTTCGGAATTGGTTTTACTTTAACTGCATGGAGAACAATGGAAGCCAGTGACATATTGTTCCAGGCATCTCACAGAAGCGGAAAGACGCTATGCACAAATAGAAAAGGAAAAAGTAAAAAAATAAAAATAGAAAATAGAAAGGTACCTATATGGATTGGAAGATTTTAAGCTGGCGACTGATCACAAGCCTTTAGTGCCTCTCATCAACAGCAAAGACTTGGACAAAGTTCCACCACATTGCCAGAGACTTCTTATGCGGCTCATGAGACTTAAGCAAATGGAGAACATGCGCCAGGGAAAACTCTCATTGTTGCACACACACTATCACGGAGTCCTAAATGCAATTTTTCCTAGGTTTGGAATCCTAGAAGAAGTTGTGAGTGACAATGGTCCTCGGTTCTACTGGGCTGAGTTTAAGGAACTGGCGAGACAGTTGGACTTCAGGCATACTACATCAAGTCCTCACAATCCACAAGGTAATGGTCAAGCAGGGAGGGCAGTACAAACTGCAAAGAGGATTCTTAAGCAAGACGACCCACTACTCGTCCTTATGTGCTATAGGTGAGTTACTTATGGGGAGAAGGATTAGAACAACTCTACCCACCCTGGAGAAAACATCTTCAACCCAAATGGCCAAATCAAAAGAAAATTAGGCTAAAGGATGCAGCTGAGAGGTCAAAACAAGCGTCATGGTATAAGGCATCTCCAAAACCTACATCCAGGTGACATGGTCTTCACCAAACTGGACCATGAGAAGTCTTAGGCTAGTCCTGCAGTTGTTGTGCGTGGAAGTGTGACACACAGGTCATATATCATTGAAACTGATTATGGAGAAACACAAATAAGAAACCGGCATCACCTCCAAGCAATGCCCAAAACCAATTCAGCTGCTGAATTTCCACCTACATTAGAAAGCACTCTGAGCTCTCAGGATGGTACACAATTGGACAATACAGCTCCACCTGAGTCTGCTCCATCTACTTTAAGTGCCAGTAAAGATCAGATAATTACAAGATCTTGTAGAATCAGCAAACCAGTGGTCAGACTACATTTGTAAATGAATAGAAAAGAAAAAAAAGAGGAAACAAATGGGCTGTTTGCAAGTTTGATGATTTTGATAAAAAAATGTTATTCTTTGTTTAACAAATGGGCAATGTTATTAATATGCCAATAGTTTTTGGGAAGGGAAAAGTTACATTAATAGTAATTGAAATAGGAAACTAGAGGAAGCATGTATTAGCCTGTGGAATTCTATTTACTAGTCAGTGAAAGTTGAAATTATGTCTACTGTTTATTTGAAATGGGGGGGAGATGTCATGTAGTGATATTTACGACAGTTGTATTATTGTAAAGGAAGGGCGCAGCGTGTATGTTTCTATGTGCAGCATTCCATAAAAGGGTTCTGTGTTCAAGATACTTACCTCCGACTGGACATTCAATGTTATGACACCCTTGTAAATGATGTCCTGTCAAATCAGTTTGTCACTGTGGACTGTAATCAAGTTCTTGACACATCTCAAGGATAATTAAAGCAAATCGGATGTGTCTGACCACAATTTAGAGGTCACAGCATTGGTCTGGAATACATATATAAATGCCAAATTTCAGTTTTTGATTTTTAATAAATTTGCAAATCTTTATGAGAACTTTGTTATTATGAGTTATTAAGTGTAAGTTGATGTTCAAAAATGGCAAATTTATTCTTTTAAAATGAAATCTACAACACAATAAAGTGCACACAAAGTGAAGGGGGCTGAATCCACTGTATAAATCCACCCTAACTCTAACCTTAATCCAGGTATGGATTTTTATTAACTTTCTCACTTCAATTACAAATGTTATTTACATATGCAGTAGGAATGGTAGGCTTGAAAACAAAATATCAATAAAATGCATAACATGTGTGGGTCCAATATAAAGTCTTTACAGATGAACTTAATAATGTGAATAATGATGGGCTTGTCTGTCTAAGTGGATACCTTTTGTAGTTTTAAGTGTTCCTAAATTATTAATAACTATTTTAAAATTCCTTTATTTTAAACATTGTCCCTGATAGTTATCAGTCTGTTAGTAAGATTGCTGCTTTTAGAAAAATGACTTTGTTGACCATGTAAATAAAAATTTTAAAAGTCTTCTTAATAAAACTAGCTAACACTACTTGCCTGCTGAGGTCCAAAAAATGTGGAAACACTTAGTTCCAAGTCTGGTGCATCATTGAGGCTAGCCTCCTATTCAATCCCCCTACACCACCAGTTTTCTCACAAACCCCTTTACACTACCTAAAAGAACTCGTACTTTATCATTTATTTATCTTGGCTCGTATCCATTTTTTTGTACTATGGAAAATAAAATTATGTCTAATGACATGACATTGTCATAGCAGGTCAATTAAGCAAAATATATCTTTTAAAAACCAACTAAGCCGACTTTCTTGTTGGGAAAAATGTGGTTCTGCAGTTCTGCTTTGTCAAATCAACATTTGTTAACTGGTTTTGATGTTTTTTTTTCTTTTGTGCAGCACAAAGAGTGCAGTGCCTCTGTTGTAAATATTTGACTCTTCATCATATTAACTGTGACAAAAGGCCATTAATGAATTATGAAATTAAAAAGGAAAAGACACTGGCTGTTCATTTTAGTTCCATTTTACACACATCAAAGTACTATAGTTTTTATTTTCATTCTAAGAATACAAAAATATTGAAACTTAATTCATGGACCGTTGTTAGTAGCATCATTAGAAGAAGGGCTTGAATTATGGTATAATGTTAAGCTGCACAACTTATCACGCTTTTGATTCCCTTTGAAAGGTGTTGACAGCAGGACTCCAGGCTGGTTTGGCTCTTGGAAACACAAATACAGTATCTCAAACTGATGATGACCTTGTGTATGATGTTAATGTGAAAAGAGATGCACTGCTACATTCAGTCATTGTTTCGAACATGACAATAGACCGTACATACCTTGCAATGTAGAAATTTTCAACTATCTTGAAATGCTGCATTATTACACAATGCTTAGCTATTTAAAAATTAGACAACTACTTACGTAATTATAAACATTGAAGAGTTCTTCATTTAATTAAGCAAAATTTTGTAATTGCAGATGTGAACTGTGCAGATCCTGGACAAACACTAAAGTGCCCACTGTGTGGATTCTTGGCCGACTCTGTATCCAGTTTTCAGCAGCATACCCTGGCTCATGTGGAAGCTTCGGTAAAGACGGAGCAAAGTCCTACCAGGATACAGTCTTCCTGTGATCTTAGCAAAGAGCTTGAAGAAAAACAGGGGCCTTCTCCGTTGCTCTTACCTCAGCCCTCTGTGAGTCCAGAGGCAAATCAGCATACTGTGATTACAACAGAAGATATCAGTCCTGAAGCTCCTTTACTTGTGAAGATAAAAGAGGAACCCAAGTCTGCTGCAAACTCTGAATCAGAAAATGAACTTGAGGATCAGTTTGTCTGTCAAGATAGAGAAGTAAATCAACCATGTGACCATTTGTCTAGAAGCACCAGTCCTAAAAGATCTGATGTGGTAAAGGTCAAAACAGAACTCTCTAGTCCTACACCAGGCTCCAGTCCTGTACATTTTGGAACAGGCACTATGGTCCAAGGAGGAACTGTATTTCTACCCCAATATATGTTTAGCCCTGAGGCCTCTATTGTACCCCAGGCTTCAGAGATTCTTGCTAAAATGTCTGAAATGGTGCACAGTAGGTTGAAACAAGGTCAAGGTGCTGCCCCCACTTTTTACCCAGGTTCTCCTATCCAGAAAGGAGCCACCTGCTTTGAGTGTGACATTACATTTATCAACATTAACAATTATTATGTGCACAAGAGGCTTTACTGCTCAAGCCGGCACCATCAAGGTGATACTCCTTTAAATATATCACTGAAAGACAATGTGAATGCATTGACCACTACAGCTCACAGCTCTCAGTCTACTCCTGGACCTCAGGGTCCATCAACTTCCCAAAATGATACAGAAGCAGAGGCGACATTTGGGGCTGATGTCAAGGTGGTTGAAGTGAAGAGTGATGAGCCTGGTTTGAAAGATGCATCTTCTGAAGGAGAAAATGGAAGTAGAGCAAGTGAGGGGAGCCAAAGTCCTAGTAATTCTCTGGAGGAATTAGATGAGGATCCTACTAAAACATTTTGTGAAGCCTGCAATATTCGGTTTAGTCGTCATGATAACTACATGGTTCACAAACGCTACTACTGTGCTACAAGACATGACCCCCCTCACCAAAGGCAGAGACTAGGAAAGGTGACTTTACTTCCTCAGCCAGTACGTACCCGAAAACGCAGAAAAATGTATGAAATTCATATGGCCCAACATGAAGCCCTTGCCAGCCTGTCTGCCCTAACAGAAATAAAACAGGAAGGAGGAGCCATCACTGGAAGGCTACAAGATTCTCCGTCTGTTTCCATCAGTCATATAAAAATAGTCAGAAAAAGCTCTGCTTCATCTCCCAGCTCTAGTCCTGATTGTGAGGCTCCTATTGATCTTAGCAAGAAGCCTCGTCTGAAAGAGGAGCAAGTGTTGACCCCCTTGCTATCTCTAGCCGATTACCATAAGTGCACACCTTGTGGAATAAGCTTCAACAGTGTGGAAAACTACTTAGCACATAAAAAGTACTACTGCCCGGCTACCCCACTGCAACAGAAAACCCTAGAGCAGCTTCAGAAAGTGAAAAGGCCTGCGTCAAGTTCCCCAAAAAGCAGAGCCTCGGAGAATAAAGAATTAAATGTGGAGCAGATGGAAGTCAAAGGAATAAAACTTGAAAAAAACTCTTCAGGAAATGCCATTCCAGTTGCTGGTTGCACTAACACTACTGCTTTGTCAGGCTGTCATTTACCCAGCCCAGAAAGTAACTCTACACACCAGCTTCCTAACATCAAGGCTACACAGGTGCCAGGGAACTCAGTTGTGTGCCCCTATTGTCCTGTCAATGGGGTAATCAAAGGAGACTTGATGGAGCATTTCAGAAGTGTACATGGTCTTCTATTGACCATGCAGGCTCTTGGTCCCACTGCACAGAACAACCATTTGAAGGGCACGTTAAACCCAAGCAAATCCCAGGAAAGCTCCAGCAGCTCAAGCCTGAGCCCCAGGGTGACGCCAACATCACCCACGACTACAAGTGTCAAGAATCTACCACACAAACTCAATGGCAAAGAACAAAAGGATACGGCGTCACCCACTGCATCTCCTCTTTGTAATGGGAGCCCACAAAGACCAAATACTTCACCCAAACTGGCGCTACCTGTCTCGCCTGCTGCTCCATTTAACATTTCACCAGTGCCTGAAAACTTCAAAGAGACTGGACTCCAATCACTCACGCCACCTCTCCTTGCAGATAAGTCGAACCCGTCCCCTAAAGTGACAGCCAATCCCATGCAGAATGGAAACAGCAGGTTCTGCCGCCTGTGCAACATTAAGTTCAGCAGTCTTTCCACCTTTATAGCCCATAAGAAGTATTACTGCTCATCTCACAGTGCAGAGCATGTGAAATAAGCTTCTTTCTTCTCCAAGAAGTTTTTGTTGCATTCACAAAAGTTGACTTTTGTATTGAAATTCATCAAAGACTGTTTGGAACTGTGTACATTTCTTTTATCTCATATGAACTAAATCTTTTTGTTATTTATCCTGACTTTTGCAATCTAATACGGCACAGTATGTGTGTGTGCTAAAAACGGCACATACAGATCTGTGTCTTTTTACAGACTGTTACTTGTCTCATCATGGGCTCCATTTTTATTTTTGTTCTCCTCTACAAGCCTGCATTGTTACTAAAGTAACCTTCAGTTTAATGGATTTCACTGTTTAAAAACTGCACTAATTGGTTGTACATTCAAGTACGGCACTGTGCGAAATGTTATTTTCGGGAGGTGTAAGTGTGTTGACATTATGGCTTGCCAGCATCATCTATGCCTGACATTTGTCAACCTGCCACAGCCTTTGTTTTTAGTTCTTTATTCGTTAAGTTTTATGATGTGTTCCACCCATTTAAAACAAAAAAAGAGTAATTGTGCTGTTTATTCTGGTGGCCTAACTACCCCCCAAACCAAGAACAGAAATTGGTTTTGGTTGGGTCATTGCTTCTCTTTTATGTGAGTCAACCTTAAGAAAGATGTTATGAAAGTGACAGAATACTGTATTGTAATTAATAAAAAAAAAAAATACCCAATCACGTAAATGTAAAATTGAAACTTATATCACCACTAATAAAGTTAAAAAAAAAAAAAAAAAACTCACCCCTAATTGCTCATTGGAGTCCAAACTAATCAAATATTTTGTTATGTTGGGAAATTTAGAAACTAATTATGATTATTTTTCTAAAAATCCCAAGGTTATTAAGAAAAACATTATTGTGTTATAGATTTGAGTTTGAATTTGAAGTCCTTTTACTTTTTTTTTATTATATAGTTTTACATAGCCTTGTTGTTTATGATCTTTATGTTAGTCATAATATGCGAGCCACAGGATAAATGATTTTTAAGGGTAAAAAATGGTCATAATAATGGATGGAGTACGTCCAGCTTAATTGCATTAACTGTCACAAATGTGCATACTGTAGTTTGTATGTCGTAGAAGGGGCAGTAGTTCTATGTATTTAAAGTGCAAGTATTGATTCTGTCACCTTTGCATACACATGTATATGTTTCTTTTTTAAAAGTATCTGCCACGTTGTTGTTGCAGTGATTACCCGTAATAAAAGAAGGAATCACTTTGGTTATTTGGTAATGTCTTAGAGCCAGAATGAAGGATTGCATACATATCGACAAAATGGACACTTATGTACTACTACTGGAAAGAAAAATAAAATGCTATCTACATTGTGAAAGATTCTGAAAATATATCCAAAGTCCTTCCAGCAAAAACTGTATATATTTATTTATTTTGTCATGACCTGCTTTTAATGTGGCAACATGTTTTGTTTTTTTGGTCAACGAAAATGAAGATCCCTAAAATGTTGTCTGTGTGTGCCTTCTGCAACACTGTTAATTAGCAGTCTGCAATTTAAGCAATTGTTTATTAGATTTTTTTTGATGTGTGGAGGTATACAAAAGCCTACACCATTTTTTACCTTTTGTTTATTAAAACAAAGATTATGCTGGCAAGTAAAAATTGTAGTTGCATGACTTTTCAGCATACAGTCTGGGAAACAAAAACGAAACAAAAATGGGTTTTACACTCCTTTTAATTTGTAAATCTGGTAGCTCTTTTTCTGGAAGGTGCTTTTTATTTATATTTAGATGGAGTGTTTACAAGAATCTTTATTTTATATAGAAAGTATTTCATACAGGTTTCGGATCTCATAGGCAGTGCTCAGATACAACGCTTTTGCTTTTTAATGAAGAAAACAAAAAACAACCTTGTTCTTACACTTTTTTGCACTGTGTTGTACAAATATTGCTGAATGTTGTAGTTTAGTGTAGAAGCTTTTTTTTTTAGTAGTGTATTTATGTTTTAACACAGCACTTTTCTATGTTCGAACCTACTCCAAGGACTGGTGATTGATTAATGCTTATTTTGTGAAGAATCAACTAAATAAAAATGAATGTCAGATTTACTTTTTCTTTATACAGAAGTTCCACTACACACATGTCCAAACTATGCATGAAATAAAAAAAAATCCCCTTGGAAATTTCAAGATTTTTTTTCTGTCTGGTGTGTTTTTTGTCTTTTGCATTTTCACTTTAACATTAGTGGATGTCTTTGGACACACAGAGATAAATAAAACACTAACTTGAAATCCAATTCCACCATCACAGAGTTTAGTACTTGAAGATGATGTGAGGAGTGGTTGTTGTTTTACTTGTCTCCACTTTACCCGTTACACATAGGTGACATTTTGAATCAAACAGAATATAAAAAGAACACATTTACAGTACAGTGATTATGCAGGTCTTGGGGGGAAAAAAGGTTGTTTTTAAATTTGAGGGTGCTGAAACCAAATCTGGCAAAAGAATTACTCTCTCACATTCAGTTTTTCAGAGATTAAAGGTTTAAAATAAAAAAAAAACTTTTAGAGAAAAAAAATGAATATTTTTTATTTAGACTTGAAAACATTTTAAATCTGTGTGAATATATAACACAAACTGACTTACTCATCAACACAAACACTATTTAACATTTAGTTAAAAACCTGAAATTTGGCAGGGAGGTACATCAAGGACAGTTTCCATATCAGTATTTGAGGTAAACACGGCCACTATAATAGAAAAAATAAATACCCCAAAATCTCAAAAACTAAGTTGATCAAAATTTGGTGACATTATAGAAAAAAGAAAATTAACCAGCCTGTTTTTTTTTTATTAGTATTTCTCTTTCTTTTGTCAGTAATAAACCTGTATCAAGTAGGGTATTCTTAGCCAAGGCATCCTTTTTTTTGTCTCCGCTGTGATTGTGCAAAGAAATGAGGTGTGCAGTTCATGCAAATGAATACCCCAAACAGAACATTACCACTGTACAAGCTGGCGCTGTAATTCTGGTTTGAATAATGGGACTGGTGGCAAGTAAAGAAGAGCATCTGCCCTGCACAGGAAGAAGAGACAAGGTAGTAAGCTGCATGGAAAATCAGATGTGAAGTGAATGAAGAAAAGCTATGAGAAACTCAAAGAATATGCGGTTAGCAAATGGCCTCTTTGGGTACATGCAGTACTTCCTGTTCAGACAGCTGCTTCTTACTCCACATGATGTTGTAAAATACATGCAAATTCAAACCAGATTGTTGCTGAGGTATACAGGTGCTGGTCATAAAATTAGAATATCATGGCAAAGTTGATTTTTTTCAGTAATTCCATTCAAAAAGTGAAACTTGTATATTAGATGCATTCATTACACACAGACTGATGTATTTCAAATGTTTATTTCTTTTAATTTTGATGATTATAACTGACAACTAATGAAAGTCCCAAACTCAGTATCTCGGAAAATTAGAATATTGTGAAAAGGTTCAATACTGAAGACACCTGGTGCCACACTCTAATCAGCTAATTAACTCAAAACACCTGCAAAAGCCTTTAAATGGTCTCTCAGTCTAGTTCTGTAGGCTACACAATCATGGGGAAGACTGCTGACTTGACAGTTGTCCAAAAGACGACCATTGGCACAAGGAGGGCAAGACACAAAAGGTCATTGCTAAAGAGGCTGGCTGTTCACAGAGATCTGTGTCCAAGCACATTAACGGAGAGGTGAAGGGAAGGACAAGATGTGGTAGAAAAAAGTGTACAAGCAATAGGGATAACCGCACCCTGGAGAGGATTGTGAAACAAAACCCATTCAAAACTGTGGGGGAGATTCACAAAGAGTGGACTGCAGCTGAAGTCAGTGCTTCAAGAACCACCACGCACAGACGTATGCAAGACATGGGTTTCAGCTGTCGCATTCCTTGTGTCAAGCCACTCTTGAACAAGAGACAGCGTCAGAAGCGTCTCGCCTGGGCTAAAGACAAAAAGGACTGGACTGCTGCTGAGTGGTCCAAAGTTATGTTCTCTGATGAAAGTAAATTTTGCATTTTCTTTGGAAATCAAGGTCCCAGAGTCTGGAGGAAGAGAGGAGAGGCACAGAATCCATGTTGCTTGAGGTCCAGTGTAAAGTTTCCACAGTCAGTGATGGTTTGGGGTGCCATGTCATCTGCTGGTGTTGGTCCATTGTGTTTTCTGAGGTCCAAGGTCAACGCAGCCGTCTACCAGGAAGTTTTAGAGCACTTCATGCTTCCTGCTGCTGACGAACTTTATGGAGATGCAGATTTCATTTTCCAACAGGACCTGGCACCCGCACACAGTGCCAAAGCTACCAGTACCTGGTTTAAGGACGATGGTATCCCTGTTCTTGATTGGCCAGCAAACTCGCCAGACCTTAACCCCATAGAAAATCTACCAGACCCAACAATTCAGAAGAGCTGAAGGCCACTATCAGAGCAACATGAGCTCTCATAACACCTGAGCAGTGCCACAGACTGATCGACTCCATGCCACGCCGCATTGCTGCAGTAGTGCTCCAGGCCAAAGGAGCCCCAACTAAATATTGAGTGCTGTACATGCTCATACATGCTCATACTTTTCATGTTCATACCTTTCAGTTGGCCAACATTTCTAAAAATCCTTTTTTTGCATTGGTCTTAATTGATATTCTAATTTTCCGAGATACTGAATTTGGGACTTTCATTAGTTGTCAGTTATAATCATCAAAATTAAAAGAAATAAACATTTGAAATACATCAGTCTGTGTATAATGAATGAATCTAATATACAAGTTTCACTTTTTGAATGGAATTACTGAAATAAATCAACTTTGTCATGATATTCTAATTTTATGACCAGCACCTGTATATACATTTATACATACATTTCAAAGAAAGAGGGTGTCATATAGTGATATTTACGACAGTAGTATGTAAAGAAAAGGGGTGTGGCTAAGCTATGAAAGGAAAAAGGAAATACTTATGTATGTTTGTATGTGCGGGATTCAATAAAAGTTCCTGTGTTCAAGATACTTACCTCCAACTGGACATTCAATGTTATGATAGAGGGTAGTACAATATATGCAATATTGAGGATAGCTAAGGTGTCCCCTTGGAGGTCAGACCACAATATGCTGATTCACAAAGCAGAAACAGAAAGTTGCCCGTACAGCATACAACTCACTTCAAGCCCTATGTAAAACACAAGCCCAGATCTAAGGCATGCTTTGGTCAGTTTAGTAAAAGGGTCCACCACAAACAGAACATTGAAGATATGAAGCATTCACACATACACGTTCAGCTTGAAAATTCCAATGCTGTATTAATAAGTTAAAAGAAACCAGGTTTCAGTATATATTGCATTTGATCTAAGCTAACTGTATAAGATTATAGATAAAAAGTTTTACATTCAAATCTGACTGAAGCTACCAATTTTTCAGTATCTTCTATAGGGTTTGAGCAAGTATGAAGCAGCAGGGATGAGAATTAGCTCCTCCAACTCTGAGGTCTTGGTCCTCTGTAGGAAAAAAGTGGATTTTCCATGTGGGAGATGAGTTACTGCCTCAAGTGGAGGAGTTTAAGTACAGTACCTCGAGATCTTGTTAACAAGTATGAGAAAAAGGGATGATGAGATTGACAGATGGATATGGCCACAGTTTTGCATTGTGCAGCCATGTGTCACTTTGTTGATCTTGGTGAAGAAGGAGCTGAGCCAGAAAGCAAAGCGCTCAATTTACCAGTCAATCTAGATCCCTACCCTCACCTGTAGGTATGACCCAAAGAAAATTTGGGCAGAGTGGTGGTTCTGAGGCTAAGGATCTGCGCTGGTATCCCGAAGGTTGCCGGTTCGAATCCCCCTCACTGCCAAAAGAGAGATCCTACTTTGCTGGGCCCTTAAACAAGGCCCTTAACCTGCAATTGCTCTAGGGGCGCTGTACAATGGCTGACCCTGTGCTCTGACCCCACAAGGGGTATGCGAAAACTAACAAATTCCTAATACAAGAAAACAATGGTATCTAAAGTGTGTTCTGGCCAATAGAGAATTACACTTTATAATGGTTATAGAAGGGTAATAACATTACACCTTAATACTCGGTTGTTAATTACAATGGCTTCCTTAACTTCAACAAATCAATGTTTCTTTATATTTTTGCTTCAGCTTTTTGCCCGGGTAGCTTTGTTACAAAGTGAAAGACAGAAGGCAAATGATTGCAGTATGCATCTGTGTGCTGAAAAGCACATGTTACTCTATGAAATTTAAAAATCATGTGGACAACATCACTCTATTATATAAAAAAGTCTTTTGACGCGACAAGACTTTTTAGGAGACAAGACTTTTTGGAAAAGAGTTGTTCAAGTCCCGCGAGACAAGAATATTGCCATGAGATTCTTTCAAGTCACAGCCTCCTATCAACCATTTTCAAACAAGACCACAGTACTCTCACCTCTCAGTATTGTGAATGCTTTTGTCAGACACATTTCCTGCGCTCTCAGCTCTTATAAATTTTAACATTTTCCTCACTTTAAGTTCCCAATTAAAGAAGACGTATTATATCCAAATTTTATTGAAGAATTTAATCAAAAAGGGTTATCAACAGAAAAAATAAGTACACAGACAATCCTAGCACCTAGAAACGAGGATGTCAAATGAAACTAGGCCAAAATTGTCAGTTACATGGCAAAATGCTTAAATGCGTATCAATAGACTATGCTGAAACAGTTGGTGGTGATTGTGCAGAAGATGAAAGCAACAACTTACAATATCCCAAAGAATATCTACAACCGTTAACAATGTCCAGTCTTCCACCGCACGAATTACTGGAGAAAGAAGGGTGTATCCAAGAGAGGTAATGTAGTACATCTTCAGGGAATAACATTAGACAACAAAGGAGATCTTGATATGCCATTTGTATTAAAATGTTAACAGTTTCCATTAGAATAGCTTTTGCAAAGACAATTAACAAATCTCAGAGCCAAACATTTGAAAAAGTCATTTTATGTAATAGGGTAGTTTTACATCACGTTGATGAAAATATAACCCTTCAAATGAAAATGAAAACCTGTTTAAATTGTACATCTGCATCCCTATACGCAAGCGGCAGAACCACAAAGAGACTACTGCATAGCACTGGCCTGGGGGTTGGCGAGCAAAGCGAGCTGGGGGCAAAGCCCCCTAGTTTATATAAAAATTATGAAAATGATTATAAAATGATATAAAATGATTAGAAAAAAAGTGGGTGTTTGCTTTAATTTTTTAAATAAAATGTCCAAGCAATGAATAAAATAGTCTTTACTTAAGCTACATAAAATGAACATCTACTCTGCTGTGATGAAAATTTTGGATGAAAATGAAATCCATAAAATGAAATCTGGTTGCTTTCTGGTGAGTATGGATAAAACAATGTGCTTTAGGTACACACGTTAAGGCTACAACATTGTAAACTTGATCATGGTACTAAGTGATAGCCACAAAATTCAAGGAAATTTGGTTGGTTTCTGATTGTGTGGAGTTGTGTGGATTCCTCATGTCTATGTGGGTCGTCTTTGGGTACTCTGGTGCTCTTCCACTTCCAAACGTGATAGATTGACTTGGAATATAAAAACATAAGACATTTTACAAATGAGAGGAGACTGTGCAGTCCTTTCAGCTCATTTGTTTTAGCTAAAATCTAAGTTGTCCCAATATCTCATCTAGATACTTCTTAAAGGTTCTCAAGGTTTCCTCTTCAACTGTATTACATGGTATTTTGTTCCCGATTTACGCAACTATTTGAGTAAAAAACAACTACCGGTACTTAACTATTTGAATCCTAAATGCACTTCCCCTTCATTTCCTATGGTGTCCTTGAATATGTGATTCACCATTCAGTTGAAATCTCCTGAATCTACTGTACTGTTTCAATGCCTTTGAAAATTTTGAAGACCAGGATTAGGTTCCCATGTAGTCTCATCTGCTTTAGATTAAACTGGTTTAGTCTGTCAGAGTAGGACATGTCCTTAACTCCTGGGTTGCAATTGGCTGCTCTCCTCTGCACAGCTTCAAGAGCTGCTATGTCTTTTTGGTACCATGCTAACCAGAACTGCACACACTGCTCCAGATGCTGTCTCACTAGTGCATTATATAGCCTGAGCATCACGTCCTTTAATTTACATTCAACCGTTTTTACAATGTAACCTAGCATGTTATGTACACATTGCATAGAGTAGATGCTTAGACTAGGTTTATAGTGTCACTTGTGTTGACCCTGATTTAAGCACAGAGAATGCCATCCATCAATGTCCTGATCAGGCATAGTCTGAATCTAATATGAAAGGTGTTGGAGCCTAGACTGGCAGCATCATGTGTTAGGCAGAAATCAACCCTGTGTTAGAGGAATATTGACACACACACACATTTCCTTTTGCAGGGCCAGATTAGGGATGCTGATAAATCTATATACTGTATATATACTGTATGTATTGTGGTGAGTGGCTGAGGGTGGTACCCAGCCGGGACGCCCAGACCACGTGGGGGCGACCGCCCTGGTGGCTTTGGGGATCACGGGAACAGAGCTTAGAAGCTCAACCCTGTAGGGGCTCGTGGTCACCACCAGGGGGCGCCCAAATACCTGAGGAGCCCTGGCACTCAGCACTTCCGCCACACCCAGAAGTGCTGGAGGGAAGGAAGACTAGGGACACCCGGAGTGCTTACGGGTACGCAGCCAATACTTCCGCCACAATGGGGAGTGCCAGCGGAAGGTTATTGGGAGGCACCTGGAGCACATCTGGGTGATGATAAAAGGGGCCGCCTCCCTCCATTCGATGGCTGAAGTGGGAAGTGCAGAGGACAAAGTCTTGGAGGAGAGGAGTGGAGGCGGCCTGAAGTACGAAGAGGCATTGTGTGAGGGCCTGTAAATAAAAAATATGAATAAATGTGTGTTGGGTGAACCATCGCTGTCCGCCTGTCTGTGTCCGGGCCGGCTTCCACAGTATTTGGTATGTCAGGCCAGATTAATCAAAGATAAAAACACTCCGTCTCACAGTCTCTAACATAAAAAACATTTGATCAAATGTAACAAACTTTTAAATGAAATTTCTCTTATTTGTATATAGCACACTGCCCATTAACAAACTCAGAGTTTAGTGCACATTTATATATTTTATATAATGCAAGAAAGAAGGCAGAAACACAATAAGGGTTGGAGCAGCCAAACACAATACCAGTATAGTTGAATGAAAATAAAACACATTGTACAAACGTCTTTCCAGGTGCGAGTCTAAATATTGACTGCCCAAGATGGCGGATCTTTCGCCTTTAAACACTTCAGGCAGGAATAGGCAGGACTAGGTGGAAGGGCATGTGACAGTGCGGGTCCTGCTCTAATCTCCTTCTTCTCTTCTGGGAGCCCTTAAACCCAACATCATTCCTATTGTAACCGGATAAACTGGCAGATGGGGACATGCCATACTTGGAGCAAGGGAAAGGTGCAAAGTGCAAAAGTGCTTTTATTAAAAACAATCAAAAAAAATCTAAAACTGTCCGTGGTGTATTGCTTCAAAATGTTTCAATAAACAAATAATCCATAAAAACGACAAGTGATAAGTGGAGGTTAAAAATCCCAAGAAATAATTCTATTTAAAAAACGAGGTTAAAATACTGGCTGGAAGCTGTCCTTTTTAAAAATCTGGTGCCTTCTCCGTTCTACCAGGCGGATCCCCTACTTCTCCCATCAGGCTTTGCAACAGGGGAGTCGCCCTACTTGCAGCTGCAGCTGACCACCTCCTGCTGGTCCAGTAGCCTTCTGTCCACTGGCTACATACAGCTCCCGGTGGACCGAGACTTAGGTTCCCCCAACAGCCAGTGCACTCACACTGGGGCTCAACCCTCCAAGGCTCGCCAACTCCTGCTGCCTTTTTGACCTTATGCGGCGAGCCGTCCATGTTCCTGGTCACTCCTGCTCCTCTGGAAAGCTCAGCAGGAGTGACTCGATCCCTCCGCCCAGAGTCTCAGCCAAACACTCTTTCAGGGCTCTCCTTCCAGCTGCCTGTCTTTGCTCAAGCAAGCCTGATCTCGCTTTCTTGCACCGGCTCTCCACTTCTCCGCATCATCACAGGGCACCAGAAGTGACATCATCGGTGTTAAAGCTGTCAGTCTTCCAGTCTGCAGCAGAAGAAAAAGAAAAGGCATTAGTACACAGCACCAACCTGTGGACCGGCTGGGAGTTACCATCACCAGAGCCCTTAAGCTGTCCCCAAAGTGCACATGCATGACAATAGTTAAAGAGACATTAAAGAGTATCTAGTTAAAACAATGCATCATGAAAAAAATAATAGTTTGTATATACATTAAGAATATAAGTTGGACAAATGAACAAAAATCATTCTTATCTACAGACTTTTTCTAAGCTGCTAGGATCTCTGATTCAACAGTGTGACACAGTAGAGGCTCTTTAGCTCAATGAATTCTGCTGGATTAGCTTCACTGACGGTTTTGAAAGTTTGGAAAACTTGGATGAGACCCACCACACATACGGCAGCTGTGTTCATTAAACGTGTAAGCACATTAAGCTGAGCCAAGCTAGCAATGGCTGAAAATATAAGGCAACTCCAGTCTATGCAGATTCCAGAAAAAATAAACTACAGAATCCTAGGCATGAAGAGTACCTTAATCTATAGTTGATTTGTTTTTATCCATATCCACCTCACATTTACTTTATGAATGTAAATGAATTAAGTGTTAGTATTTTTAGCAGATTACATTTATTTTGGTTCTTTTGTATAATTTTTGCACTTTTTGTTTTCTTGAAATTTTCCCTGGTTAGGTCAGTTTTTTGTAGATTCCAAATTGGCCTTGTGTGAGTGGGAGTGTGGAGTGTGTGTGTGTGTGTGTGTGTGTGTGTGTGCCCTGCGATGGCCTGGTATTCTGCCCAGGGCTGTTTCCTTCCTTGCACCCAGGGCTGCCAGGACTGAATTGCCTGTAGTGGCTTTGACAATGCTGTTACTCCTTGGTTCTTTTCACCTGTTATGATACTATAAAACACAGCGGTGTTGCCACTGCATGTGTCTCAAATGAAAGCCAGTCAGTCAGTCATTTTTCAACCTGCTATATCCTAACTACAGGGTCACAGGGGTCTGCTGGAGCCACTCCCAGCCAGCACAGGGCGCAAGGCGCCAGCCCACCACAGGACTCAAATGAAAGTGTATGATCTTATTTAAAGGCAAGTTTTTTTTTTTTTGTAAGTCCCATCTGAAATTTGCTTACATCAATAAAGGAAAGCTTCTCTTACAAACAAATGTAGTTTTGTGTAGCTCCAGATCAGACACTCTTGACCTCAATTTTAAGTTTACAAATGTTATTTTTAAAGATATTGTGCAACTTACTCTGATCAGAAAGTAACATTCAATGTGCAGCGCTGTTAAGATGAGGCACTAACAATAAATAATAAATCAAGTCAGTCCACACCACACATGGCTGTGTGTATTGTGTACAAGCTCTTCAGGACATGTACACAAAATAAATTCAGCAAGCAAATGCTTTTGACCACAGGCTCACATTACAGAACTGACAGTCCATGACACGCATAATAACCCCATCAGTTTTTGTCTTTTTTAGTTCAAAATAACACATATGAGACAACAGCACACTTTCTCTGCGGTACATTTCATGTTGTGAAGATTGATAGCAGTCATTGAATGGTCATAACTTCAAACTCATATCTAATAAATATCACATAGTTTGAGGGTCACAGCACATTGTAAGGACAACCTGTACATGCAAGTTCACTTGATCTGTTGTTGCTTAAATGCATGCGTTTCTTTGACCAAGAACATCGTTATTCAAACAGACAGCGTGTATCTGATTTAAGTTGAAATAACAGATATTCTGCACTGCTTGGCTGACACTGGCACAGCAACACTCTCTATCTGCCAAGAGCTCAGTTTCACGAGATGCTGCTCCAGTCTTCTGTCTTGCACCTCTTCATCTTTACTTTCCCAGTCTCTGCAGGCCAGTGCTGTCACTTTAGTTGCTTAAAAATAAACGTAAACACATTTCCCAGTAATCCTATCCCAGTTTTGAACTGCAACATAAAATTAGCCAGGGTTAGTTTTCTGTTATTTTTGTTTTCTTTTTGATTTTAGGAAACTGGTTGTAATCTGTGATCTTTAAAGTGAAAGTAAAACCTAATATGTATGTTTAATGACCTCTAGTAAAAATAGTGTATCCTTTAAAACAATGGTAAGCTTCTGAATGTGCTGTGCTGAAAACATAATTATCTCTATGAAAATGATCAAATTGGAAACCACTTTTGTCTTATTAGACTTCTTTATCATTACAGTGATTGCAATGTTGCAGCTCTCTTAGTGTAAAGAGTATGTTGAGCATCAGTGTCATCAATACAACACAATAGACCTTCAGATTACAGGTAGCCGTGTGTCAAAAGAGCCTGCATTACCCCAAGACCTCAATGTCAGGACCACTCCTTGAATCTGGACTAATACCGTATTTACTCGTGTACCACACGCCCTCGTGTAAGACGCGCACCCTAATTTTTACAAAGAAAATCGGGGAAATCGTTTTGCCCTGTGTACGACGTGCGTTGTGATTGGATAGGAAGCGTTTAAAGAGAGAGCGCGAGCGAGCCCAAGCAGAAGAAGCAAGCGAAAGAGAGAGAGAGCGCGAGCAAGTGAGCGAGAGAGAGAGCGAGCGAGAGAGCCCAAGCAGAAGAAGTAAACATTACAGAATTACATTTCCTCGTGTATGACGCGCACCTGATTTTCAAATGCTAATTTTCGGGAAAAAATGCACGCGTGGTAAAAAGCGTAAATACGGTAACTTATCTCTCATATATATTTGTGTCATATCTCATATCTATCACAAATCAGTAGGCTCCTGTGCTAGCACCATGGTCAGGCTGGCCGTGGTGTGCAGTGGGTAAGACTTTAGACTTCAAACCCTGAGGTTGTGGGTTCACTGACACTGTGTCACTATGAGTAAGTCACTTGACCTGCCTGCTGCAATTGGAAAACCCAAAGAGATGTAACCAATTGTATCATAAATGTTGGAAGCTGGTTTGGGTAAGATGCCAGCAAAATAAGTAAATATTCTGTACCCATATTGGTTTTGTCTGAGTACTTGGGATTTCACCTATATTACTAAAAATGTTGCTTACATCAGCCAGTGGGTGTGTGTTTACTTCAAACATTCAGAAAATTTTAACCAAGGCGTTTCTAGGGCTTGGAAAATGAGGATTAGCTTTATGTATTGTGGATGATGGCCCGGACACAGACAGACGGACAGCGATGGTTCAACCCACACACATTTATTATACATTAGTCTAATATTTACAAGTGCCACACAACCCCAAAACTCCCCCAAAGTCCAGACCCTCACACAATGACTCTTCCTGCTTCAGGCCGCCTCCACTCCTCTCCACCAAGACTTTGTCCTCTGCACTCCCGACTCCAGCCCCCGAATGGTGGGAGGCAGCCCCTTTTACCCTCACCCGGATGTGCTCCATGTGCCTCTCGATAATCTTCCGCCAGCCCTCTCCAGTGTGGCGGAAGTACTGGCTGCGCACCTGGAAGCTGTCCGGGTGTCCCTGATCTTCTCCCCCCCAGCACCTCCAGGTGTGGTGGAAGTGCTGAGGGCCAGGGCTCCTCAGGCATTTGGGCGATCCTTGGCGGTGAGCACGGGCCCCTATAGGGTTGAGCTTCCAAGCTTCATTCCCATGGTCCCGAAAGTCACCAGGGCGGTCGCCCCCTCGTGGCCTGGAGGAGGCACAAGCCCACCTTCGGTCCTCCTGGGCGCCCCGGCTAGGTACCACCCCCAGCCACTCGCCACAGTATTTTTAATCCATCTATTAATTGTCTGAACCCACTTAATTCATTTTTATGGTAACAGAGAAGTAGAATATACCACAGTAGCATTGAGCACCACAGTTTAAATTCTACTATTGTAAAAATGTGTTTTTGTTATTTTATACAGAAACATGTCCTACAGACAGCTTCACAAATGAAAAAATGTTGCAGAAAGATACTAATACAATCTTGTGCCTAAATGCTCGATGCAGTAACTGCAGCCAGATGATTTATAGAATTTATAGAAGACATGACATGACTTGATCATGACAGATCTTAGATAAATAATAATTATCAGTAGAAATGAATATCACAAAAAAGAGTATTGTTTTATATTGACAGAAATTAACAAAAGTTAAAAAATAGTAATATAGTAATAGGTAAAAATATATTTAAAGGTGTACTCCAGCCAAAAATGTTTTTTTATTTTACTAACCCCATTAAATTTGTAGTAACGGCCGAGGAAAATTTTTATCTCACGTTTTCATGCAAAACAAAGGATAAGCAAAGTTTGTGATATAATTGGGGTCTATGGTGACCAATGCCAGACAACAAACAATTTCAAAAAAATTCATGAATTAAACTCACATTACTCATGTCACATAATACACATGTCAAGACATCCAATGTCCCAAACACGTGTTTTTATTAAAACATTGTTAAATAAACTGCCTATGGAAAATAATCTTGTGACTGTAAATGGAATGCGCTCAGACGTGCACGGTGGTCCATGGGGGAAGGCAGGCACATGTTTGGAAATGGTTTCTAAATTCATTTGTGAAGTGAGAAGAATGATGTGGTTCACCTGATAATCTCCCAGAGGCTTCTTTTCTCCAGGAACCTTAAAGTTTTGTCTAGATGTTGTTCAAGTTAATATGTTCTCTCCGTATTATACAGTAGATTTGAAGGCTGACTAATATGGCTCCTGGCTTCCTTCCCTTTCCCCTCAACTTCTTTTCTCTCTTTCACAGCACAAGCTAGGAAGGAATAGAGACCACCAGGTTCAAGATTACTGCTGAAGGCATGTACTGCTTAGAATAGCTGCTGGGGAACCACTCTGCTCTGCTTTATACTCAGAATACCCTCAGCAAGAGAAAAGAAAGCCATTCGATAAAATATATTGACACGTCTTAACTAATATTTTACACACCGAGACACACGTGTTTCATCTCACTAGCATGCTTGTATATTTCTAAATGGGTACACTGTATATGTATATACTTTATACATGTATATCTCTACAAGTATTACACCCTCTGTTCTGCTAAATATTCATTTGCATTAGTATTTATTTGCATAACTATTTACCCCAACCAATGAGAAGTACAAAAACCGCACGTGCAACAACCCTCTGATTGTGAGAATCCCTTGGTGGATGGTAGATTGGTACATATACCCCAGGGAGTAGAGCACCAGGCAGAAAATGGTGGCTGACGCCATCATTTAAGCCCCAGAGTGTGTAAAGGGTCATTGCAAAGGGTGGTCACCACCCATACTGGCCTGAGGACTTGTGCTTGCTATAGTCTCCTATTTGAATTGACATAAAACACTACAAAACTGGGTTTTCTGCTTATTTTATTCTTGTTGTTTTATTATTTTAATGTCTCTCTTTTTTTTGGCACTTGAGTGTGCACCACCCAAAAATCCACCCAGCGACAGTTAAAATTAATGTAGCATTTATCCTTTTCAATCACAAATGTTGTTTTGTGAAAGACAGCTGATAAAATATCTGCAGTATATTTACTTCAGAAAAAAAACTGCAGATAATTTAAGCAATAGATGGGCTTGGCAGTTTATTTTGTGTGATGCTCTTCTAAGAACTGTGGTAGTAATGCATCCTAAGTAAGCTGGATGCTGGCACAAGACTTGGTGCACTGCCTTGACTTCCCAGCTTGCAATTGTTTATCATTTGCTGGAAAATCGGATCTTGAATGTTGTAATGACGGTATGGATTTGAGTAGATTAAATGTTTACTCTGTCTGTAGCTCTAATATTTTCTCGTGAAAGCTTTCTAAAGTTTGTACCAATTCCAGTATACAATGTGAAGACTTGGAAGTTCTAAAGGTTTGCTGTTGTGTAAAACAGGTACAAGAATCAGAGTCAGAATCATTTTGTTTTGCCAGTACATAATGTACAGAAATTTAAATAAGTTACTTTGCAGCTACTTGTAAAATGACATAATATCACATAGAAATAACAGAAGTTAAATAACATCCATTATAAACAGTTGCAGCATAGTGCAATTATAAAGGGCATATCAAAATGAAAGAGTGTGTGAATAGTGTGTGAGCGTGTGCTTCATCGTTCATTTCTTTCTGTCTGATTAAACTAATCACATGTCCAGGTTATACACAGTACAGTGCATCCGGAAAGTATTCACAGTGCATCACTTTTTCCACATTTTGTTATGTTACAGCCTTATTCCAAAGTGGATTAAATTAATTTTTTTCCTCAGAATTCTACACACAACACCCCATAATGACAACGTGAAAAAAGTTTACTTGAGGTTTTTGCAAATTTATTAAAAATAAAAAAAATTGGATAACACATGTACATAAGTATTCATAGCCTTTGCCATGAAGCTCAAAATTGAGCTCAGGTGCATCCTGTTTCCCCTGATCATCCTTGAGATGTTTCTGCAGCTTATTTGGAGTCCACCTGTGGTACATTCAGTTGATTGGACATGACTTGGAAAGGCACACACCTGTCTATATAAGGTCCCACAGTTGACAGTTCATGTCAGAGCACAAACCAAGCATGAAGTCAAAGGAATTGTCTGTAGACCTCTGAGACAGGATTGTCCCGAGGCACAAATCTGGGGAAGGTTACAGAAAAACTTCTGCTACTTTGAAGCACCCAATGAGCACAGTGGCCTCCATCATCCGTAAGTGGAAGAAGTTCAAAACCAACAGGACTCTTCCTAGCGCTGGCCAGCCATCTAAACTGAGAGATCGGGGGAGAAGGGCCTTAGTCAAGGAGGTGACCAAGAACCCGATGGTCACTCTGTCAGAGCTCCAGAGGTCCTCTGTGGAGAGAGGAGAACCTTCCAGAAGGACAACCATCTCTGCAGCAATCCACCAATCAGGCCTGTATGGTAGAGTGGCCTGACGGAAGCCACTCCTTAGTAAAAGGCACATGGCAGCCCACCTGGAGTTTGCCAAAAGGCACCTGAAGGACTCTCAGACCATGAGAAACAAAATTCTCTGGTCTGATGAGACAAAGATTGAACTCTTTGGTGTGAATGCCAGGCGTCACGTTTGGAGAAAACCAGGCACCACTCAGCACCAGGCCAATATCATCCCTACAGTGAAGCATGGTGGTGGCAGCATCATGCTGTAGGGATGTTTTTCAGCGGCAGGAACTGGGAGACTAGCCAGGATAAAGGGAAAGATGACTGCAGCAATGTACAGAGACATCCTGGATGAAAACCTGCTCCAGAGCGCTCTTGACCTCAGTTTGCGGCGACGGTTCATCTTTCAGCAGGACAACGACCCTAAGCACACAGCCAAGATATCAAAGGAGTGGCTTCAGGACAACTCTGTGAATGTCCTTGAGTGGCCCAGCCACGGCCCAGACTTGAATCCGATTGAACATCTCTGGAGAGATCTTAAAATGGCTGTGCACCGACGCTTCCCATCCAAACTGATGGAGCTTGAGAGGTGCTGCAAAGAGGAATGGGTGAAACTGGCCAAGGACAGGTGTGCCAAGCTTGTGGCATCATATTCAGAAAGACTTGAGGCTGTAATTGCTGCCAAAGGTGCATCGACAAAGTATTGAGCAAAGGCTGTGAATACTTATGTACATGTGGTTTCTCAGTTTTTTTATTTTTAATAAATTTGCAAAAACCTCAAGTAAACTTTTTTCACGTTGTCATTATGGGGTGTTTTGTGTAGAATTCTGAGGAAAAAAATTAATTTAATCCATGTTGGAATAAGGCTGTAACATAACAAAATGTGGAAAAAATGATGCGCTGTGAATACTTTCCGGATGCACTGTATGTCCAACACTCTGGTTGCAGGTCTTTCACTGATTTATATACAATTTGCAATGAATTTTTTTTATTATTTTTGCATTCCCAGAAATACACATTAAGGGAAGAGTAGCTCTCTTTTCTGTATGCCTCCTTCTGAATTTTTCTAAAGCTCAGACCAGTTTTTAGAACCCAGGAAGTCTATTTTTTTCAAGCTTGCCTGTTTCTTACATGGAATTTTGTGTGCGCTTCCCAGGTTTGGCCACTGGGTGTCACCTTACTTGCACATTACTTGCTAAATTCTGACATTTTATTTACAAAAGACAAAAATAGAGAAAGTGAATTTAATAATACCAAAATAAAAGAATGTGTATAACATTTTGGCCTTTGGGATGACTTTGTATTTTTCCATGTGGAATTAGCAGTCACCTACTTTTTACTTTTGCAAATGTATGCAACAGTCCTGTCTCCTTTTCTATTTACTCTGTACACTTCTGGATAAAAGTACAGTATAGGAGTCAGGTGAAAAAGCTTGCTTCTTGGTGTAAATAGAATTGTCTGCACCTTAACATCAACAAAACCAAGGAACTGCTTATTGACTTTCGACGAACCAAAGCAGCTCTATGTCTGGTCACTAGGAGTGGATGTAGAGGTGGTCCACTCCTACACGTACATGGAGGTCCACATTAATGTCAGGTTGGGCTGGTCTTATAACACAGAGGAACTATATAATTAAGGGCAGAGCGGGCTCTTTGTCCTTAGGAGACTTTGTTCCTTTAATGTGAGAAGTGACATCCTTCACATCTTCTGTAACTGTGATGGTCAGTGCAATTTTCTATGCTGTGGTGTGCTGGGCTGTAACATCACTTCAAGAGAGGCCCACCAAATCAACCAGCTAATTAAAAGGGCAAGCTTGGTTGTAGGACACAGTCTGGATGCTGTGGAGGTAGTGGCAAAGGAGAGAATTAAAATAAAACTGAACAAAGCTACTCGTCCTCTCTCTGATAGACTAACATTGAGGACTTTCTGCCAACAAATTATTAAGCAGAAGTTTGTGAAGGTGTATATATATATGTGTGTGTGTCAAGATGTTTCTATATTTATTTATGTACTTAGTTATTTAGAAAGCTTTTGTATAAAGCCAAATTTCCCCCTGGAGACAAAGTTCTATCTATCTATCTATCTATCTATCTATCTATCTATCTATCTATCT
>JANRMT010062806.1:26178793-26205709 GCA_026402145.1 Polypterus bichir lapradei
TCTATCTATCTATCTATCTATCTATCTATCTATCTATCTATCTATCTATGCTCACACAGCTTTTCTGTAACTCCATTGTCAAGGAGAGATTAGTTTAATTAATACTAGGGGGCTTTGCCCCCTGCTCGTTTCGCTCGCCAACCTCCTGGGCCTGCGCTACACGCTACCCTCTTTGCAGTTTTGACGGTCACGTATGGTGATGTACAATTTAAACAGATTTAAACGGATATTTTATTTTTCATGGGAATTGTTACATATGCATCAATGCAACGTATAACTGCCCGTGACTGAATTTAGTTTCTTTCTCTCTATTAAATAAAACAACTTTCTTCGAATGTTTGGTTCTTAGATTTGTTAATTGTCTTTGCAAAAGCTATTCTAATCGGAAACTGTTAACATGTTAATATGAATGGCATATCAAGATCTCCTTTGTTGTCTAATGTTATCTGCAGAAAATATTACCTTTCTTGGATACATCCTTCTTTCTCCAGTAATTCGTGCGTTAGAAACCCAGACATTGTTAACAGTTGTAGATATTCTTCAGGATGTTGTAAGTTGTTGTTTTCATCTTCCGCATGATCATCACTAACTGTTTCAGCATAGTCTATTGATATGCATTTAACCAATTCACTGTTTAACTGATCAACAGTTTTGGTGTTAATTCGTTTGACTTACTCATTTCTCGATGGTAGAGAACCATGGTCTTGATTGAAAATGTTTGAGAGGAGGGCGTGAGTTGAAAAAATCTCAAGGCAAAAGTCTAGTCTCGTGGGAATTGAAAAATTCTCTCTTCCAAAAAGTCTCACCTCCAAAAAGTCTTGTCGCGTCAAAGGATTTTTTTATGTAATAGATGACTTTTATATATTATCTAAAAAGAGAAGTACAAATCTGCCTTTCTTGAGCCATGCTAAACACACTGTAGTCTAAATGTAACAGACTATGCTTCGCCAGGTTTTTCTTCTTATATATGACTTTAACTCCATGCACACATAGTCAGTGCTTTTAAAGAAACCAAAAACATTTTGCATTGAGCAGCTGCTTTGCATTTTTTTCTTCATTAATTACAGTATGTACATTCTAGGATTTACCACTTTCTCAGTAAAGAGTAAGGGCAACAACCTCTCAGATAAGTTATCCTCTGTTTCAATTTTTCTCTTCTACAGGACAAATGATACTTGGTTTTACAGTTGTTTCCAAAAATCTTGGCAGTTCTGACCTACTTTTGTGGGAGGATTACCAATATTATTATTAGATTTGCAGATCATGGAAGTGTCCTTGTGATCTGAAATAAGTATCTTAAAGCTATAGAAGTCTCCAGAATGAGCATTACAATGGTTGGCACTGCTGTATTGTAATTTCAGGGTACAGCGTTCAAATCTCAGCTTGGCCAGTGTCTGTGTGTGTGAGGTTTGTGTGATTTTCCTGTGCCTCTGTTGGTTTTCTCCTGGTGCTTTGGTTTCAACCCAAATCCCCAGTCTTATGTAGATTATAAATCTAAATTGAACCTAAGTGAGTGAAGCTGAGTGTGTACATGCCTGTCACTTATGGCAAATGGTCCACTCAGGCTGAGTCACTTCTTGGCTTAGGTTTGATATTGTAGGAACAGGCCCAAGCTCCGTGCAATGACTTAGTGAAAAATGTAAATTTGGAAAGTGAAAATATGAATACAGAGACATCTCCTGATAATCTTCCAATATTAATCCCTAATGCATGAGTAGATGGCCACTACAGAGTAAATGCTATGCCAACCTTTCTTTGTTTCATTAATATAAAAGAATTGCCCTCAAGGCTGGTGTGCCTCAATGGCACTTTGAGCTTATTTTATCTTGCTATATGTACTCCTAAAAGAAACAGTCATGGCAAAATGTGAAGAAGCTTGGCAAAGAACAAATTGTTACTGACTAGGACATGCACTATAACTTACTTTAAGAAGACCACCCACAATGCTTTTTATATACATGCATCTGAACATTCTCAAACCTGTTTCAACCAATTTAGGGTCATGGTCTGTGGAGTCCATGTTGGCCTCTCTACACAAATATGGCAAGAATCTTGGATGTGGAGCCAGTTCATGACAGACTATAAACACACATTTTCTCTATACAAAGATATGCAGGCCAACTTAGAGTAACCAATTAACCATACACAGACATGACAACATAGACTTACTCTCTTAAACACAACTAATCCCATTTAGGGTTATGCAGAGCCAGATACTATACTGAGAACATCAGAGAATCAACCCAGTGCTGTGTTTGGGGTAACAACAACTGGGACATAACTACTTAGGGAAAAATGTACCCTGATAACTGAAGCCAGAGATGTATTACACAGCTCCTAGTTAGAGGTGATGTCAAACCTGACTTGCTGATCTCATTGATTGAGGATGTCTGATTACAAGAATATTAGCAGAGGGTGATATACATCTCAATGACAACTTTCCACTACAGTTTTCCAGGATTCAGACAGCGCCACAGCTGTATTGGGCCATTACACGTAAAGCAAGGTCATCCATAACATTTGCCCCCCGCCCCCTTTTTTTAAAATTCTGTTTTGGTATGACAGATACAAGATATCTGACAGATAAGCTAGTCTTTTTTGTCCTCAGTCCAAAATGCACACATTCCTTATTGCTTGTGTCTTCATTGTATGCGCTGTATTTCTGGGTGAACATTCCTTGGGGAGAGTCAAAGACTGGTTAGACTGAGTTGCAGGGAGTGTCAAACTACATGACTGGTGGTTCATGCCATAACTGGCTGGTACTCATTAATATTGTGCTCACTTAATTGTACATGATGAACCATTGCTAACTCTTTGGATATTTGAGTATGTATGAATAATTACTTTACACTTAAATCCTTTTCTTCCTTGGTTCTCTACAATGGAAGGAATGATGATATTACATCCGTACTAACCCCTACTCTCTCTTCTGTTTCTTTTTCCGGTTTCTTTGTGGTGGCGGCCTGCGCCACCACCACCTACTCAAAGCATCATGATGCTCCAACATTGATGGACTAAAAGCCAGAAGTCCACGTGACCATCATCATTAAGTCCTTCTGTGAGAATCCTAAATACAAAGAGGACTGTTTCATTTATGTTAGGTAGAATGCCCAGAGGGGGCTGGGCGGTCTCATGGTCTGGAATCCCTACAGATTTTATTTTTTTCTCTGGAGTTTCTTTTTGTTTTTTCTGTCCGCCCTGGCCATTGGACCTTATTCTTATTCTATGTTAATTAATGTTGACTTATTTTATTTTCTTACTGTGTCTTTTATTTTTCTATTCTTCATGATGTAAAGCACTTTGAGCTATATTTTTTGTATGAAAATGTGCTATATAAATAAATGTTGTTGTTGTTGTTGATATTTGATCTGATTTAAATAAAAAATCTTACAGAATGAATTCATTCATTCAAAAATGAATGAAATAAAAACAGGATAGACAGGAACAACAACAGGAGTCAGACAAGACAATTTTGCAAGAGAGCAGAATCGTTTATTGTTTTGAGGGTATGCACTATAGCCTAAATAACAGACCTGATAATAGTGAACTATTTGTTATGGACAAAATTTCATAAACACGATGAAACAGTAGTTCCATCTCAGTTCGCAGGAGCTAACTCCTGTAGTTTCTGTGAGATAGTTGGCTTACCTTGCTCCCACTCTTCCATTTTCATTGTCTCTTGGGTAGGGCCTTGCAGCTTACAGGCCTTTGGGACTTTATAGGGTTTTCAAGAAGGCACACACACCCTCTGTGGCTTATAGGCTGTTTCATCAACTAGCCCCTGGCACCACAGTGGGGCTTGAAAGAAGAACCTGCATTTTGGTTTTTCTCCATCCCTCCAGCCCTCCGGCATAATCTCTGCACAGTTCCAGCTTTTCTCTCCCTCTGCAGCCTGGTGGCAGCAACAACAACTCCTCCTAAGCCATAGCCATCTGGATGCTGTTTCTACCAGCCTTGAAATGTCTGCATCAACTTCTTATGACTTGGACCTCTGATCCCAATGATCCCCAACACTCTCCAGAGTGACTGCCCAGGAAAACCCCTACTGGGAATCTCCATTCCCTTTGCTGGCTCTCCTGTTTTTTCTCCCAAGCTTACGCTCATAATCCTCCTCTAGTTTTTCATCCCAGTGTACTGTATACTTCACTAGGGTCACCTGTTTCATTGCTCTTCACCAAAGAATTAGGTCAGGCCGGGAAATTGTCCTAGCACATATTGTACATGCTGAACCACTGCTAACTCTTTGGATATTTTAGTATCTCTATAATGATTATTTTACATAAAACCATTTTCTTCCTCTAATCTCTAGAAAGAAAAGGGTGATTATATTTGTTCTTGTTTAAATAAAATGTACCACTGCATGTCTTATTGATCTCTAACTGTGTTTCCCAACCTTTGTGTATCATGTGTATTTATGTTAGGTAGAATGCCTAGAGGGGGCTGGGTGCTCTTGTGGCCTGGAACCCCTGCAGATTTTTTTTTTTTCTCTCCAGCCGTCTGGAGTTTTTTTTTTAGTTTTTCCTGTCCTCCCTGGCCATCGGACCTTACTTTTAATCTATGTTGATTAGTGTTCCCTAATTTTAATTCTTATTTATTTTGTCTTTTTTATCTTTTTTCATCATGTAAAGCACTTTGAGCTACATTGTGTGTATGAAAACGTGCTATATAAATAAATGTTGTTGTTGATGGCCCAGTTTTTCACATACCAGTGTGTTTGTAACCTCCCCTCTGTGTATTAGGCATAATCGTCTGAGCAGGGGGAAAGGGGTGGTTGTCCTCAGTGAATCAAGTGCAGTCGTCAAAACAGGGGGTTGGGGAAATTAGATTTCACACGATCACAAGAGCATCAGAGCCTTAGATATATCAATTGCGATCATTAATGGTTTGCTTCCTTGGTGAATCACCTTCTCCTACTTTACTCACTTCCCACCATACTGTTTTCAAGATTACTTTTTCTACAAGATACTCTGAGTATAGAACACATTCACATGATGCTAAGGAGGATGCCTGCATTCAAGACGGGTGATAATGATAACAATGATTCTGCTAAACTCGTCCTGTGGCTGTAATGCATGAAACCTGAGGATGCATTGCATTGCCATAGCCTCAGTAAATGTCGGCGCAGGTCTCCTATGGTCGACCGTGACCCACCTGCGATGCTGGTACTGTCAATTGAGCTTAGTCATTGAACTGGTCCATGTGGTGTCACCTGAGGTCAGTCACTGCCACTGTGAATTAAGCCTGATTGTCAGGGCGGTGGGGTTTTTCATCCAGAGTCAGCTGTGGCCCACCTGCAATGTCACCTCAGCCCAAAGGTGGGAAAACGCTGATCTACAATTTATTAATGGTGAAGAAAACTTCAGTAATGAATTAAATGTGAAAAAGTGGGCAGATAACAATAAAAAAAATACATAAGACAATTAACAAAAGAGCAGAATCCTTTATTATTTTGCGAGTATGAGTTTTAGTCTAAATAACAGAACTGATAATAGTGAACTATATACTATGGAAAAAATGAACAACAGTAAAGAACTGAAGCACAGTGTAAACTCAGTTCAGTGCTTTGTCACCAAGAGATGTGAGGCATTTCAGCATACATGTCCATAAAAGCAGCATAGCAATGGGGTGTAGGGAGGATACCAGGAACCCTAGGGAAGTTGCATAGAGGTGTGTGAATCAGTGGGGTTTAGTAGCCTTTAAGGCACATCAGGTAATAGAAGCTGGACATCTAAATAATATACTTTATGCTTTCCTGCAATAAATCCACTCTGATTATTTTAATGAAACACCTGATGCTTTTATCAAATTACTTTTGTTGCATTAGTTTTGATCACATTTTCAACAGTAAATAATCTGTTGCTTTAAAAGAATTATTTACTCAAATTGAAAAAAAAACAGTTGGAAGAAAAAATCAGCAATCACCCTGTGTTAAGGTAAAAAAAAAAATACACAACAATTCTTTTCTAATGTACAGTAAGAGGTAAAGGAGGTCTCTTTTCAGGTAAAAGCTTAAAAAGATAAAATGTTATTTTTTCCAAAAAATGTTTTTATTCTATTAATCGTTTCATTGAAAAACTTTGATGAACACTTCCTTTAAAACTAATGTAATCTATTCCTATAATGGCGGATGTAAAGTAAAATCCTTCTAGTTTAATTGTATGCAAGCTAGAATAGAAGCATTCACTTACTAATTAAGGGAACAAATTACCATAAACCTTGCAAGAAAATTCAAATGAATAATTGATCAGCATAATTAAATACAAATGCAATATCCTGTGGGGTTGTGAGAGTTGGCAGCAATGGAAAACGTTCTAAACAGGTTTAATTGGAGCTTTCTAGGGACTACAGTATGCAAGTAATATATATCAAGACTTCTCTAGAAATGTAATGAAGTGTAGCATGTGGATATATAAACACAAACAAGGAAATAAATAGTTTTTTTGTTTGAAGATACCTGAAAGTTACAAGGAGCTGAAGGCTATCCCAGCAGCAGTTAGTACACTTCACGAGCTAACCCTGAACTGGACAGCAGCCCATCGTGTGCATCCATCCATTTAAACTCAATTATTAGGCTAATCAGGTGCTAAGATGGTGCAGAGTAGAGCGTCGATGTTGCCTCACAGATCCAGCATCATGGACTTAAATCCTATATCAAAAAGTTGCCCACGTGGAGTTTAAATGCTCTCATCACGTCTGCTTGATTTTTTCTTCCACACTTCCACAATAGCGCTTTATGGTTCTTTATTGGGGCGTGTGGTTCCTCATAGAGTCACTGCTAGTCAAAGAATTGTTTCATTCTTTTGAAGGCTTCTTTGCATATTAATTTGGTTCTTTGGGCTTTGTAAGAATTCCTAACATAAAAAAGTACAATAATTTTGCATGGTAGGCTACCATCAGGACACTAAGAGGTTAAGAAAAGCTGAGCTTAGCCTGTGCTTTTGTATGCAGCAAGAGTCCTTTTAAAATCATGACCCATTGCTATTTCATAAATCTATTACCATCTATTCTTGGCAATTTACTGTAACCCCATTACAGATCTAAATAAATAATGGTTCTCTCTAGGACCTTCCCGTGGATGGGTCTTTTGGGAACCACACATGATTCCCCTATGGCTTCACCCTGAAGAACCACTCTGGCACCTTTATTTTTAAGTGTGCAGGTATTCCAATTTTCTCCTTGTACCCCCAGAGACAGAAATGTTAAGATAATTTTCAATCCTGAGTTGCTCCCATGAGGTTGTGTGCTCTATAGCCATAAAACTCTTCCCTTAATTAAAACATTTTAGTTTGTTTTAAAAAACAGTAAGCAGACAGTTTATGGTTTTAATCGTGAAGTATTGAACAGTCCCAAATAAGTAATTTATAACCAAGAAACAAAAAAGCAAAAACAACATTCTCCTCATTTCCAGTGCAAACAAATTGTTCAACTTATCTATTCCTAGATTATTCAGAGTTAGTAGCTTACCCTGTACCTGGTTTGGGATTTTAACATTCATCCTTTCTCATTGCAGGCCATATGTGTTCAGCTCACCTGATTCTGGATGTTCTTCTGGAACTTCAATAGCTTCTTTTTTCTCTAGTGACATTGAAGTGTTGTTTTATTGTAATAAAAAGACCCAAAAATTATTATTATAGCCAATTTTATCATAAAAGTCAAGACAACATAAAAGACTTATCTCCACGGACAATAATGAGAAAAGGCAATTATTAATTATTACCAACTCTATGTAAAAATGTTTCTGATATTCTTACTCTTTTCTTAATAGAGCAAAACTCTGAAGCTAAAATACATCTTGTATACACGCTGTGCAGCATTCAGAATTGAACATTTTTCTTCAGTAATGAAATTACTGTTGTACAGTTGGTTAGTTGACATAGCCTGCTGGAAGTGGATAATGAAACTTGAACCTTGAAGTTTAAGGTCCAACACCTTAGCCACAGTAACACAAATTCCAGCGAGTTTACAGCTAGGTTTGCTGCTATTCTGGTCATTCCCTAAATTAGTATTTGAAATCATATTGAAGGGGCGGCACGGTGGCACAGTGGTAGTGCTGCTGCCTCGCAGTTAGGAGACCCGGGTTTGCTTCCTGGGTCCTCCCTGCGTGGAGTTTGCATGTTCTCCCCGTGTCTGCGTGGGTTTCCTCCGGGCGCTCTGGTTTCCTCCCACAGTCCAAAGACATGCAGGTTAGGTAGATTGGCGATTCTAAATTGGCCCTGGTGTTTGTGTGTGTCCTGCGGTGGGTTGGCACCCTGCCCGGGATTGGATTCCTGCCCTGTGTTGGCTGGGATTGGCTCCAGCAGACCCCCGTGACCCTGTGTTCAGATTCAGCGGGTTGGAAAATGGATGGATGGATGGATCATATTGAAACTTTACAAACCAAACGTATAATTTTGTTTCACTTTATATGTCAGCTACTCCAATTTTCACTAAAGCCATTCCCCACAGTCAGTTGAAATTGTGTTTTTAACGTGTTAAACTTCTTTGAATCACTTTTGACCTACCATTGTCTTCAAGTTCTGATTAATCTCTCATGTATGCTGAAAGTCTCTCCTGACGCTTTTATTAAAGTTCACTGATTACAAGCAATTAAAATAATGTTAGGCTTCAAGTACAAGGTGTTGCCCCCTGTGCTACAATATGCATTATCATGAGCACACTACTCGATAGATGGCCGTGTGTTTTTTTTTTTTTTTTTTTTTTTTTTACATCATTTTAATACTTTGCTTCTCTCCCCATACCAAGGAATATGTCTATTATATTTTTACTGTACTTAAAAATGCTCTGTTAAAGCCACACCTATATATTATATACAGTTATCAATGTTATCTTACCATCTTAGTAATGTTCAGAAGGAAGAAAATTCAGGATTTACAAGAATGAGCAAAGTGTTTCTCAAATACTCCAAACTAAAAATTTGTCCACCACTTGGGCATCTTTACCTGAGAACAACTGACTGACTACATGGAAACTCTACCTCGTAAGAAAAAAGCAGGTGCACACCACATTCTCAGTTTGAAAGGTTTGAAGGATGAGTTTTCATTCATAAAGAAACAAATATATTGTTAATGGCCAATTACTTCATTTAGTGATCTGCACACCATCTGCACCCTGTCATTATGTTATGTACTGTATGTCTGTGCATATTCAACGTTTCTGCACCAATGTACTTTGAGGCATAATGACAACAAATTAAACTAAAATTCAGTTAACTGATTATATTAAAGATATTTCAATTAGTCAAGAATAACTTGCAGACAGCTATGGAATATTTCACCAATAACAATATAAACTTGTGTCAGTCTGGTTCAACCATAGAGGCAACCATGTGGAATTTCACATCTTAGTTCTTTCTTTGGATGTGGACCTAGTACTAAAATAGGAGAACCCAGTGAGGCTGGGGAGACATTGCAGACACTGATTAATTTGTCTACACATCACTCAGTTTCCAAGCCTTCACTCAGAATTCTATTTTTAATCAAATGATTTAGTTGTTTGGGTTTGTGCATCATGTGGTAAATGGTGCCACATCAGTCACAATACTGGAATTAAATGGATTATATTCTGGAGATTTTGTTATTATGTATTTTTGTTAGTGCCTACCACACCAATTATGACATCATATCTTGCAGTATTTAGACGTTGTCTGCTCAATGGAAATTTTAATGACATTTTGAAAGCATAACCCCTGACACTTCTTTTCCTTCTCCACAGGCCAACTGATTTCAGTATAATATCAGTAAGATCTTTCTATCTTTTATCATAAATAGTGTAGATCGACGAAATTTGACAAAGCGTTTTTCACAGCGAACATGCTGTGTTCGCCTGGGACCTTCTTCAATGAATATTTTTAAATGTGGCTGGCTTAGGTGAACATTTTTTCCAAGCATCCCATGATACCTTGTGAGGACAGCGTGACATCACAGGGCTGTAGTAGCCATGTGCAGAACTTTTACACATGCCTACTGTAAGATCATTGCTGATGTGTCCATCGCTGGGTTGCAAGCACACCCGAAAAGCCTCCCACTAAATCCCATCCATCAACCATTCTACAACATATTTCTCCATATCTCTAACAGTGCACTTTTCTTCCACTTGTGGTTGTTTCAACCTCAGGCTTTTAAATTTCTGTATGTGAATTGTCAGAAATGGGACCTGAAGATGCAATGGTTGAGAATCACTGCAAGATTTCCATCTCACATGTCTTTAAAAACAATAAACAAAACAAATTTGCAGCATTACGAGAACTGCTACCAGATATATAACTCAGATCCCTGTGTGATGGCAGCTTAGCACCGCATGTCTAAATATGTATGCAAATTAGCCATATGCCTAGCCTCAGTCCCAAAACAAGTCCTAAACCAGCCCTCCCTCTCCTCCTCCCTTCATCAAAAAACATGGGGCACACTGTGAAATAATAAAAACTAAGATTTACTACTATTTACAAGAAGAAGATAGTGCAAAGGATCTGTACATAGAGATGTGAAAGAAAGTGATGTTCCCGATGTGCCCTGGGGAGTATTTTTTGTACATGGATTACTCGTTTAGCCGGATGTAATTGTTGACGAGTGGTGTTTTGTTATTGGACTTCTGTGCTCGTCACGGATTGTCCATAACAAACACCATGTTCAAGCATAGGGGTGTTCATATGTGCACTTGGCACCATGACACCCTAGGCCTCAGTTCGATGCTCGACTTTGTGGTCGTGTCGTCGGACTTGCAGCCACATGTCTTGGACACTTGGGTGAAGAGAGGGGCAGAGCTGTCAACTGATCACGACCTGGGGGTGAGTAGGCTTTGATGGTGGGGGAGGATGCCAGTCAGGCCTGGTAGGCCCAAACGTGTTGTGAGGGTCTGCTGGGAATGTCTGGCAGAGTCCCCTGTCAGAAGTAGCTTCAACTCACACCTCCAGCAGAACTTCGACCATGTCCCGAGGGAGGTGGGGGACATCGAGTCTGAATGGACCATGTTTCGTGCCTCTATTGTTGAAGCAGCTGACCGGAGCTGTGGCCGTAAAGTGGTCGGTGCCTGTTGTGGCAGCAATCCCTGAACCCGTTGGTGGACACCGGCGGTGAGGAATGCCGTCAAGCTGAAGAAGGAATCCTAACGGACCCTTTTGTCCTGTGGGACTCTGGAGGCAGCTAATTGGTACCGGCAGGCCAAGCGGAATGCATTGGTTGCTGAGGCAAAAACTCGGGCGTGGGAGGAGTTTGGAGAGGCCATGGAGAACAACTGTCACATGGCTTCGAGGAGATTCTGGTCCACTGTTCGGCGTCTCAGGAGAGGGAAGCAATGCAGTGTCAACACTGTATATGGTGGGGATGGTGCGCTGCTGACCTCGACTCAGGACGTTGTGGGTCGGTGGGGGGAGTACCTCGAAGACCTCCTCAATCCCACTAACATGCCTTCCAATAAGGAAGCAGAGCTTGGGGACTTAGAGATGGACTCCTCCTCCTCCAAAGACTCCTTGGTGGCAGGGCCCCGGGGGTGGATGAGATACGCCGGAGTGCCTCAAGGCTCTGGATGTTGTAGGACTGTCTTGGTTGACACGTCTCTGCAACATCGCATGGACATCGGGGACAGTGCCTCTGGATTGGCAGACCGGGGTGGTGGTGGGCCCCCTCTTTAAGTAGGGGGACCGGAGGGTGTTCCAACTACAGAGGGATCACACTCCTCAGCCTCCCTGGAAAAGTCTATTCGGGGGTTCTGGAGAGGAGGGTCCATTGGATAGTCGAACATCGGATTCAGGAGGAACAGTGTGGTTTTCGTCCTGGTCATGGAACAGTGGACCAGCTCTACACCCTTAGCAGGGTCCTGGAGGGTACATGGGAGTTTGCCCAACCAGTCTACATGTGTTTTGTGGACTTGGAAAAGGCGTTCGACCGTGTCCCTCGGGGAATCCTGTGGGGGGTGCTCCAGGAGTATGGGGTACCGGACCCCCTGATAAGGGCTGTTCGGTCCTTTTACAACCGGTGTCAGAGCTTGGTCCGCATTGCCAGCAGTAAGTAAGACCTGTTTCCAGTGAGAGTTGGACCCCGCCAGGACTGCTCTTTGTCACCGATTCTTTTCATAACTGTTATGGACAGAATTTCTAGGCGCAGCCAGGGTGTTGAGGGGGTCCGCTTTGGTGGACTCAGGATTGGGTCACTGCTTTTTTCAGATGATGTTGTCCTGTTTGCTTCATCAGGCCGTGATCTTCAGCTCTCTCTGAATCGGTTCGCAAATGAGTGTGAAGCAGCTGGGATGGGAATCAGCACCTCTGAATCTGAGACCATGGTCCTCAGCTGGAAAAGGGTGGAGTGCCGTCTCAGAGTTGGGAGCGAGATCCTGCCCCAAGTATAGGAGTTCAAGTATCTTGGGGTCTTGTTCACGAGTGAGGGAAGAATGGAGAGTGAGATCGACAGACGGATCGGTGCAGCGTCCGCAGTGATACGGGCTCTGCATCAGTCTGTCGTGGTGAAAAAGGAGCTGAGGCGTAAGGCAAAGGTCTCAATTTACCAGTTGATCTATGTTCCTACCCTCACCTATGGTCATGAGCTATGGGTAGTGACCGAAAGAACGAGATCACGAATACAAGCGGCTGAATGAGGATGGATAGATGGACGGATGGATGGATGGATGGATGGATGGATGAATAGATGGATGGAATTGTTGATGATTTGGCATGATCCTGGATCTGTCGGTTTTTTGAAACTCTTGCTGGATGTGTTGTCATAGCAGCACATCCAAATCCTCAAACCTGCTTGGAGCAGGTTTGTTCTATGTAAACAAGGATTAGCTCACACACTTAATCAGTGTCCATGCATGAAATTCAGTCAGTCATGGCTTTGCCATTCATGAATGAGCAACCAATTAATATCAGTGCGCAAATTATAAGAAGAGAATTTCATATAGAAAGGGTTTTACACAATCGGCAAGATCCTTTATTGCTCCCGGAGGAAATTCTTTTCGAAAGATACCGCTTTAGCCAGGAGAGAATATTGTACCTCAAAGATTTATTAGCACCTTATATTTAAAGTCAAACTAGGCGAAATCGGGCTCTCACAAGCACACAGACAGTATGCATTGCTTTGAGGTTTTTTGCAAGCGGCACTTTTTTCATATACTGTAGGCGATGCGGAAAATCTTATCTAAAAGTGCAGTTTGCCAGGCAATTCGTAAAGTCTGTTTGGCTCTGAAATATTTCGTTCGGGTTTTCATAGTGTTTCCTGGACACCTGAGTGTGCAGACAATAAAAGAGGCGTTTCATGCCATTGCAGGTACACAGGCAAAAACACCCACAGTTCCATAAAGAATCTCAGCCTAACATTCTCATTATCTAGGATTTTCAAATGTGATTGGGGCACATGGGAGTGATCAGAATGGATTTTGATGAAACATTATTTGGAAAATTTACCTCTCCTCCTGATGAATAATCAGACACAGTGTCTTCATCAAATATTTGACCTTCGTCAGTATCTTGTTGGTCAGACACAAGTTCTAGGGATATGACATTCCCTGCAACTGACCCAACAAAAAAAGAGGGCTATATGGAACATACTGTACCTGTGGCACACATGGAGGACAAATATATGCAATGACCATCCTTTACCTGAAATGAAGTGACGACTGCATCCTGCCACTGGTTCTGAGGAGGAGCTTCGCCCTGGAATGCCCTCAGCAAAAGGGAGATGGGCAATTTGCTGGAGAGTCAACTCTTCTGCAGGGGTTAGGTCTGGACTGCGTGGACCTCCACCTGTTTTTTGCTTGTCTGCCTTCTTATTAGCTTTAAAATTAATGTTTTTTATATTATATATGATTCTTTATGTCAACAATTCTTTAAATAGTTATATACCAATATTTACCAGTTTGAAGTATATTCTTGTACTTCACTTTACCGTGTTCCAATATTCTCCTTGTGCTCACGTTTGATCTGGAATTATGACATATTTAAATAATAATTAATCTGACACATAGGAAATTAAACAATACTTACACGTTTAATTTGTCGGCCACTTTTTGCCAGCCGTCTTTTCTGGTTTGGGCTGCTGTTGCAGTGTTACCCCTTGTGCATATTAAATCTTGAAATTCTTCATATCCTTCGAGTAAAAGGTCCTGCTCCGCTTGTGTGAAGAAGAAGAAGAAGAAGAAGAAGAAGAAGAAGATGCATCCGTTCTTTTGTAATTTTGTTACAGCCTATCAAAGACTTGCTGATCATGTCTTCTAGACTCAATATATATGGGCTTTTCAATCAGCGCGGGCACGCGCATTTATCTCGGATGATTAGATCCAGCTAGACTAATCTACTACATGGCTGTGTTTGAAAAACCGACTTATCCCGGATGAGTTTTACCGACATTAACTCATCCAAGATGAGGCATCTGATCTCGGATGATTTAAGCGATGTACAGAAAATACCCCCCTGAGCTGCAACTTCAAACAATGGATCCAGTCAGTATTATCTATTTATATATCTTTCTATCTATACAATTGGAAGTGTTTCTGATATGGTGCATTTAAAAGGAAACAATTGTACTAAGTTTTTGAATAAAGGATGCTTGTTTAAAATCTTTACAAAAGTAAGTAGTGTATATGACATTTATTTACCAAATATTCTCAACATGTTTTGAATATACTTCACCTTTGCATTGTCAATTGCCTTATTGTTAAAAAGAATTGAAAGATCTGTTTAACATTGCATTATTAGCATTTTCTTTGCTATTTATAATTTTACCTCCTTAATCACCCACTGAGATATGTATTTTTCTACACTTTTTGAAACCATAGATCTACAATTATTATGCATTTTGTGAAGTGTTCTCTTAAATCTAAAGCATTTCTTTTCAACTATTCCTGGACCAACATGGCATTTTCCCTCATCGGTGTGGACTGGTGAAGTAGACTTTTATTGATGTTTCATACTGAAAACTATCCATTAGGCAAGGTGATTTACGAAGATAGTTTCCTACGGAAACCAAAAAGATTAGCTTCTTTGTGTAAACTCTATCCTGGTCATGCATGCCACATACACACTCAGTGTCTGACATACTGAAAATTACTTTCCATACCTGATATGCGCAACATTAATCAAAATGGCAAAATTAGTCATTTTGTTGGTACTTTGACATATGAAATAAAAAAAAAAAGCATCAATAACATTTAAATTCTTTTGCTGCATTCCATTATCTATTGCATGGATTTTTGTATTTAAAATTAACCATTACTATAACAGCACCATTATATTAATAAAAAAGTCATTTTGACATTATATTAAAGATGCCTACTAATGCTATCATCTGTACTCAGGAGTCAATATCACTCTTTGGAGGAATACTTTACCAATAGAGAGACACCAGGCTAACTCAGTGGATCATTTTAAAATCACCTAAAATCACATTTTTTTTATTTTTGCTTTTTCATAACAGCTTTTTAGATCTCTTAATAATCTAGATAGTCATAAAATTATTATTTAATGAATCCGCAATCTTTATTAATCTTTCCAGTGCTTGACCAAAGTCTTGTGTGGATACACCAACTTCCTATGAGACCCACTGCACTGAATCCACTAAGATGAAGCCTAAAAAAAGGAAATCAATAAGGTACTACTTAAGAACGTTTATGTTAGGCAGAGTACCTAGTGGGGGCATGGGTGGTCTTTTGGCCTTGGAACCCCTACAGTTTTTCTCTCCATCTTAACCTTATCATTGGACTAGTCTTTAGAGACTTAAAAACCAATACTGTATATAAGAACTCTACTAATCTATTAATCATACAGTATATCTATCTTGTGTTAAGTGTGTATTATTTTCTTGTATGTTATTTATTCACTATTATTCTTATCTAAATTTAATTAGCTTTTTTTGCTTATAACTATTTATTTGACAACTTGCAAAGCACTTTCAGCTACATCATATGTATTAAAATGTACCATAGAAATAAATGTTTTTGAGTTACAATCTCATTCTCAATAGTGCATGTTTTATATGCTGAAAAGTCTTGAATTTAAATAATTTATTATGAATATAGTCACTAATCCATCTTTTTAATTTTTAGGAGCAATATAACATTAAACAAATCTTTAAATAGACCTGTGGTATCAAACCCATCAAAGAAAACGGTGATGTCTGAATGTGTGTGATACTGTGCGTCAGTTCAGCAGCAAAAAAGGTGAATTTACTGAAAATGTTTGAAACAGGTTTTCTAATCCCTGTAGGCGTTAGGAAATATTAATACTAACAAAAGAGAATACAGAAAAGAAATTACACCAATAGTGGGAAAGTGGCAGAATTGCATTCTGCTGTTTGGATTACCCAGGGCACTCGTGACTTTCCAAGGTTGGATGTGCAGACCACTAAAGTTCTGCCAATAGCACACTGCAATATACTGTACACTATTTGAACAATAGCATCATTCTTTATCTCTGTTAGAAAAATTGAATATTCCACCTAGTCAGTGCCACCTTAACTATACTAAGCAATCTTTTCAGTTAGAAAGTATGTATTTAACGTAAGCAAAGGGCAAAATCCTCAAATATGCAAATTATAGAAAACTATGGAATTGTTTACAATTAGATAGATAATTATTGTTCAAGGTCTGGACTATAACAGAATTACCAATGGCTGATATTATACTGTAATGCTGACAATTTCAAATATGTTGGCCTTACCAGAATGGGCATTAAACAACCTATGGACTCCCTCTCGTAGACTTCCCATATATTTGTTTAATTAAAACTTAAATTAAAAAATCATAAATTGTAGAGAATAAGGACAAACAAAACTCTACATTTCTAACTTGCATTTTGTATAAATATTTTAATAGCCCATAAGTAAGAGCAATGACTTTACAAATTCCTTTATTAATAAACTCTATACCATAATATTGATGATAAGATGAGCAGTGATCTTCCAAATCTAGTAGGTCTGTGTCATATCATGTCAGTCCTTGCAACTATCACCTTAGTCAATTTGAACTGATGACAGGACAGAATGTCTGAAATGAATCCAACAACTTGTACTTTAAGCTGAATTCTAGCTAGTTTCTTAAAACTAGTTGTACAAATTGTGACTGCTGTTGCAGGAGGACACACCAACCCCTCAGAAGCCCCCTCTTAAACAGTTTTTGAATGGGGAAACAAACTCACTCTTACAGCTCCTCTTTGCAGGATCAGCTGCCGACTTGCTGGCTTGCCACACGACGTGCTCCTCATATAGGTCTTCAAACATTTAAAAGACTGAGCTGTGGCCATCCTGGGCTCTCTCACTCTTCTGTCTCTCTTCCCCCAGACTTCCTCCGCTCTGGCCACTGCTACCGGCCCGGTGGACCCCGTTGATGAAGAAGACTTTGTGTTCTTTTGAGCAGGAGTCGGGGTCAATGTGTTAAGTTTGACTGCTGTTCCTTGTGAGGCCGGATCACCTCTGTAAGAGACTTGTGTTTGTATCTGGTAGAACAGCAATAAAGTTTCTACTCCTTCGAAAACCTGCTGAACTCACCTGTGCAACTTTACAAACCAAGCTTGACAAGATATTTTAAATAATTATTAAATCATCATTATTAAATGGCATTGTCTCTGTTCCCTTCAAAACAGGCATTGTTGGACCTCTAATATAAAAACTTGGATTAATATCCAAACATTCTTAGGAATTACAATCAAATTTCCAATTGATCTTTTGTTTGTAAGTTTTTTTCTCTTTTTTTATAAAACTGTAACTAAACAACTTCATTCTTATTTTGAAAATAGTATATCGGAATTCTTAGTGTCACCATTAACCAGTTCACAGAACTAAGCCTTCTCTAAACTCATGTTGCAAATAATAGTCTGATCTTCACTTATGCAGGATATGCCACCATTATTAAGGTTTTTAGACTTAAATGCATTTGGTATTAATGATATTACTCATAACATTCTTCTATATAGAGTTTATTTGGCCTGGCGGTTCTTAGTTAGTCTTCATTTGTGCAGACGTCTGAAGACAGTTTCTCTTAATTAAAGGCCTACACTTTTTAGGGTAAAAATGCTCTGTCTCATCTCATTTCTTAATTGCTGTTTGCTTGCCATTATCACTGAAAGTTATAACTTTCTACAGTGTGATATTGTCCAAGTAGTACTTCGAAGGGTGTAGTAACACAGTCTGATTTAACACAGAGGGTTTTTAAGTAATCAACAGAAGTTGGGACACCTGTGCAAATTGTTTTCTTCAACTTAATTTACTTTAGCAGAACATCTGTAGGCTGTAACCTATTAGTTGTTCCCTGAAGAAGGCCCATTTGTAAAATTCAGATATTTTCTTTTTCCAGTTTTTTCTAAACTAAACTTTAAATTTAAACATTTAGCAGTTTACTGCTTTCCTTTTCACCTTTTAAGGTCATTCACTGCATTATATCTGAAGACGAGCCTGAAAACCTGAGGTGTTCTAAAACATAATATAATACATATACAGTATATTATAATATATATATGAATAAAATAATAATTCTCCAGTTACATGATTAAATAACTGCTTTATTGATGTTAAACAGGGGATGAATGATAACTTTCTTATAGTGTATGCTAACTCTGAGAATAGTGAAGTAGTACTAAATGACCTTAATGCCAAAGGATTCAATTTTAGTTTAATCAAATCCATCTGAAATTTTACTGTCTCCTCTGACATAGATTTAATCTTCAATTGTAACCTTTCTGAGTTTATAAAAACTGCCCCTCTAGCTTAAGAACATTGCTGAATTAAGGCGCATGCTGTCAAATGGACCACTGCAACACTTTAAGGGCATGTTTTTTCAATCATTTACTGTATTTGCCATGCTACAGTAAATTCAAAACATGACAACAAGGATTATAATCTGAGCTAAGAACTGTGACCATATAGATTTATTTTGTTAAATCACTTCAGTGGCTTCCAATCAAACTAGGAGCTAATTTTCAAATTTTATTTATCCCATATTAAACTATAAATGGTTTACCAACATTTTTACTGTCTATTCTCCTGATTGGGATCCTATAATGCAGGCTTCCTTAAAATTTTGATAGTTGCTTTAATTTGCTATTTCTAAAAGTGTTTTATTCTCTTTCTCATCTTGCTGTCTGCCTGGGAGTGGATACACGGTAACATATGATGGACATGTTTTAGTAGGCTTTGTCTGCAGTATGATCCTTTTTAGAATGAGGCTGATGTTAGACAGTTGAAATTTGGACTTTTAACCAGCCTGTATATATCTGTATACTGTATAATAGCTGGCCCTGTCCATGATAAATCATGGACTGTCGATCTAGTGTTTAAATCTAACTGCAGAATCATCAGTGGGCTTCTAATCTACAAAGTGTATGCAATATTCACAACAGACATCAATGGATAAACAGTAATGCTCATTTCACCTGCTAATAAAAAATACTGAATGAATTTTGTGTTTGAATGAAATTTGTGCTCATGGCTGGCATCCCATTAGAATTGTTTTTAACACTGATATAATTTCACTGGCCTTTTGTTTCTCTATCTTTTGACATTTGCCTCAAGTCGGTATAAGTTTGCCCGTTTTAGATTTATTTGCACTTTCTTGTCCTTCTTCATCAGTTATATTTCTTCTTCTTGTGCACTTTGCTGCAGCTTGTCTTTTTAATCTTGCATTTCAATGTCCATAAGATTAATTTTGTCAAGCAGCACATTCTCTCTCACATCTTAATGCATATTTAACATCAATAATTACTCAAGTATGCAATTTTGTCAGAGTGCCAATTTGAATGTTCTTTTTCTCAAATTTAAGCAAAACTGATTTTTTCTTGTAGGCAGTGTCCTTTAATTATAGCAACATTTCTTTTTGCTGTGGACAGACATAAATTTTCATATACAATATGTGTTACGTATAAGTCTGTATTTATAATTGTTTTATGTTTTATTGTTGATTTTGAAATGTTATTTTTCATTTTATATGTATAATCTGTTAGGTTTGTAATTATGTAGTGTATCTTTAAATATTCTGACATTCCTGTGCTTTGTGGGTGGATCACCAGGAGGCGGGGCCAACCTGATATCACCACTCCTGAGCCCTCCCTCTGGATGTTTAAGTCAGAGAAGAGAAGTTTCAGGTCAGAAGAACGTTGCGTTTACTGGAGTTCTGTAAGTATTGCTGGATTTCTTTGGATTTTCTTTGGTACTTCTGAATTTATTGCTTCTGTTTCAAAGATTATGATTACAAATTTTTGTTGTAGATTAGACTTTAAGGCAACTTTTTTTGTCTATTTTTGTTCTTTTGAGCATTTTTCTAAAGTTTCTATTTTTGTGAATAAGTTTATATTTATGCAGATTGTTCTCCCTTTTGTACACAAGTCAGGGGTTTGCAGTAATCCTCCTTCTTGTGTGGCTTTTGCTTTATTTTGGAACATTTCTAGTATTTTGCAAGCTCTCTTTGTTTTGTTGCCTGCTAGACTGAAAGCCTACTGCTCTAGTTTGGCTGGTGAGAGTCCCGTTTTAACTGTGTTTTGTATTTGTATTCTAATTTTATCATAACTTGCTTTGTAAATCACCTTGAATAAAAGCATCTGGTAAATAAATAATATTAGTCAATTTTTGTTTGTAATATTTCTCTATAAACTTACAGGTTCAATAGGACAACTTTGATGGATAAGTTAGGTATTTTTGAAGTCAGGCGTTAGGGCTGTCTCTCTGTTTTTAAAAATTAATAGAAAATGCTTAAAACTCCAGAACACAATTTTTCATGACAAATGCATGTATGCCATGTTTGTAAAGAAATAATCTTGAAAATATGTACCAAATGTATCCTTTAATGAGTTTGAGAATTTCAGAGTTGAAGCATCTATTGTGCAATAAATTCTCCTCTGTATTTCAATAAATGCAACAAAAAGATATTTGTATAAAAAGACATAAATATAATAAAACACAAGGAGGACAAATAAAGAGCACAGTTGGTTATGCAATTAAAATATTCTACAGACGTCACAAACACATGACAAAATTATCGTGGTCCAAATACAATGCTTTTATTTGACTGTTGGGCGTCAGCAAAAGAGATGTTGCAATAGAAAAACCAACTGAATCCCAAGCTATAAAAAGTTATGCCACAGCAGTTCCTCTGCCTTAACCAGGCTGAAAACCTGAATTTTAATTTCCTGGTATTGTATATGTGACAGTGGTGTGCCTCAACAGACAGGAATTCATAGTTTTTGCATGTATTTTCTCCTTCTTAGCACTGAAACTATTATTGTTCCCAAATGTGTTTGAATTTCCTTCCATCACTTCTAGGATATTGGCTACAGAGGCCATTTTAGGACAAATATTTAGAAGTCATTTGCTCTCTTTATAGGCAACTTAATTGATAATAAGTTGACCTCAAACTGCTCCAAGTACAAAAGAAGCCTATGCGCTGACCAGGACCAAGACAAATATACATACTAAATTTCATGGAAATCAGTCAAGCCATTCTCAGATAATGCCCAGGCAGACAGACATACAGTACAGGCATTTTAAACTTTATTTATATAGACTTTTACATAGCATGCAGGGCCCATATGTGGAAGCGTACTAATTAAGATTACATTGAACTGAATTAAATCACACAACTTCTGCATGACTAGTAGGCATCACTGCACTTAAGGTGAAAGAGAAATGTTTCTCACAGATTTGGCATAGCTGTAGTGTAATTGTAGAGTTATGGAACTAAAAGTTGATATACTAACCCAGACCTAGATTTTGTTTTGTCCTTATTTTGGAAAGCTGATCACCCATAATAAAGGCTTTAAGCTTTCATGTCAACCCTAGGATAAAGGCCAGTGCACAGACATTTGTTCTTATGTTTATAACAAAAGAATATAATAATAACAACACTTCTCAAAGCACTTTTCATAGTGAGCAGGGAGAAACTTCAACAACTGCTGATGTGTAGCATCCACATGAATGATACAACGGCAGCCATTTTTGTGGCAGTGCGCTCACCACACATTAGCGGTTAGGTGGTGAAGTGGTGAGATATTAAACCAGTTAAAATCATGGGATAATTAGGGGGCAGAATGACTAGGCCATGGAGGGCAATTTAGACAATACATCACGATACACCCTACTCTTTATGCCCAGAGATCTTTTATGACCACAGAAAGTCGGGACCTCGATTTTACCTCTCATGCGAAGGATGGCACCATGTTTACAGTACAATGTCCCCATCACTGCATTGGGAACAACATTCAGACCGCAGAGTAAGCACCCCCTGCTGGCGTCACCAACACCTCTTCCACGGCAATTCAAACTTGTCTCCCATCCAAGTACTGGCCGGGCCTAAACATGCTTAGCTTGAGGTGGATGATCTCTTCTGAATTGCATTTGGTATGGCTGCTGACAAATTGCAGAGATGACCTCTTACTTGTAGATATAGAAATATGTAACATAGAAATTACGTTCATAGTAATGACAAGTTTTGACATCACTTCCACTGGAATAGAAGTCACTCTGATTTTGGCAGATCAATAAGCTGCAACAGCAAACCACACAGTGAAAACCCAACCCTTTCATCTTAAAGAGTCAAAGGTTTTGAATTCAATGATCTCAAAGATATATTTTTGTTGAAATGCTCTTTAACACCCTTTTGGGTACACTCACCGCAACTTTAAAAGATTAGTTAAAGAATGCTTCTTTGAAAGAATGGTGTTGTGCTATAACTCTTTTAATAAATTAGTCTCTTGCATTATAGGAAAAAATGAACACAAAATATGAAACCATATTGTTTTACATTATCTTACCTTTACAAAGCCCTTTATAATACTGGATAGCATAAAAGAAGTTAGCAAAATATACCATGTAGAAGCAGCCCCCCTGCTTCTTTAGTTTCTCCCAAGACATTATTTTGACAATGAAAAGTTAATAATTGGCTAAGGTTTTCTCCATAATTGTTGTATGCATTTACAAGAGAGAAACCATAAGTCTTTTTTTCATACTAGAAAACAAACTTCATAATTACTGCATATGCATTTCCTCTGAATCAAAGTGGCTTGCCATATTGAGCCCAAAATGTAGAATTGTACAAATAAGTTTTAAACTGACTTTTGCCATTGCCAAGGCATGTACTTGAGCATAAACATTAATTAGTTCAGTGGCTACCTGCATAAAATATCCCATTTTCATTACTTTAAATATTTTTATTCTTCTGCTGTTTAATTTGATAGATAAAATAGACTAAGGTTGTAATGAAATGAGGATACAGTAGAACAGTGAAAAAATAGTTGTGGCTAATGCCTCCCAGCAACAGGGAGTTTGACTCAAGTCTGGGTCCCACTCCCTGAATGGAATTTGTACATTTTCGTAATGTCCATATGCTTTACCTGTGGCTATCCTGTTTGTTCTCATTTTGTATAAATACAGTGCATCCGGAAAGTATTCACAGCGCATCACTTTTTCCACATTTTGTTATGTTACAGCCTTATTCCAAAATCGATTAAATTCATTTTTTTCCTCAGAATTCTACACACAACACCCCATAATGACAACGTGAAAAAAGTCTACTTGAGGTTTTTGCAAATTTATTAAAAATAAAAAAACTGAGAAATCACATGTACATAAGTATTCACAACCTTTGCTCAATACTTTGTCAATGCACCTTTGGCAGCAATTACAGCCTCAAATCTTTTTGAAGATGATGCCACAAGCTTGGCACATCTATCCTTGGCCAGTTTCGCCCATTCCTCTTTGCAGCACCTCTCAAGCTCCATCAGGTTGGATGGGAAGCGTCGGTGCACAGCCATTTTAAGATCTCTCCAGAGATGTTCAATTGGAGTCAAGTCTGGGCTCTGGCAGGGCCACTCAAGGACATTCACAGAGTTGTCCAGAAGCCACTCCTTTGATATCTTGGCTGTGTGCTTAGGGTCGTTGTCCTGCTGAAAGATGAACCATCTCCCCAATCTGAGGTCAAGAGTGCTCTGGAACAGGTTTTCATCCAGGATGTCTCTGTACATCACTGCACTCATCTTTCCCTTTATCCTGACTAGTCTCCCAGTTCCTGCCGCTGAAAAACATCCCCACAGCATGATGCTACCACCACCATGCTTCACTGTAGGGATGGTATTGGCCTGGTGATGAGTGGTGCCTGGTTTCCTCCAAATGTGACGTCTGGCATTCACACCAAAGAGTTCAATCTTTGTCTCATCAGACCAGAGAATTTTGTTTCTCATGGTCTGAGAGTCCTTCAGGTGCCTTTTGGCAAACTCCAGGCGGGCTGCTATGTGCCTTTTACTAAGGAGTGGCTTCCGTCTGGCCACTCTACCATGCAGACCTGATTGGTGGATTGCTGCAGAGATGGTTGTCCTTCTGGAAGGTTCTCCTCTCTCCACAGAGGACCTCTGGAGCTCTGACAGAGTGACTATCGGGTTCTTGGTCACCTCCCTGACTAAGGCCTTTCTCCCCCAATCACTCAGTTTAGATGGCCAGCCAGCTCTAGGAAGAGTCCTGTTGGTTTCGAACTTCTTCCACTTACGGATGATGGAGGCCACTGTGCTCATTGGGACCTTCAAAGCAGCAGATATTTTTTTGTAACCTTCCCCAGATTTGTGCCTCGAGACAATCCTGTCTCGGAGGACAACAGACAATTCCTTTGACTTCATGCTTGGTTTGTGCTCTGACATGAACTGCCAACTGTGGGACCTTATATAGACAGGTGTGTGCCTTTCCAAATCATGTCCAATCAACTGAATGTACCACAGGTGGACTCCAATTAAGCTGCAGAAACATGTCAAGGATGATCAGGGGAAACAGGATGCACCTGAGCTCAATTTTGAGCTTCATGGCAAAGGCTGTGAATACTTATGTACATGTGCTTTCTCAATTTTTTTATTTTTAATAAATTTGCAAAAACCTCAAGTAAACTTTTTTCACGTTGTCAATATGGGGTGTTGTGTGTAGAATTCTGAGGAAAAAAATGAATTTAATCCATTTTGGAATAAGGCTGTAACATAACAAAATGTGGAAAAAGTGATGCACTGTGAATACCTTCCGGATGCACTGTATGTGGATATGACCTATTGGCTACTCTATTCTGAGATTGTCTCACACCTTGCTGAAATGCTGTAGGAACACATTATTAGTAAATTGACAATTAATGTAACTGTTGTGCCTCATCTGCACAATACATGTATGACAGCAAATATTTGGGGAATTCATGTTTTGTCTCTGGTTTACACTGTGAGTTGAGCGCCAGGATACATCACAAGTGTTGACTTTTGTGGATGGCAACAATGATGAAACACACTGGTGACATAAGTTAAAGTGCATCCATTGGCAGGAATGTGAATTGAAGCTTTAGTCAAAAACAGGCGGTGCAGAAGAGAGAATGTATGTGGGTATTGGAACAAAGCTAAACTGTGGTCGATACGCAAAGCATTACAGACTTGAGTAAGATCAAAAAATCAAAGACATAAGAAACACAGAAGCATAAGAAATTTGACAAATGTGAGGACACCATTCAGTCCATCAAACCTGTTTGTTTATTTAATAGCTAAGCTGTCCCAATATCTCTCCCAGATTTTTCTTAAAAATTGTCAAAGATTCTGCTTCAACTACATGTCACTGTAGTTTGTTCTAGAGTTCTACAACTCTTCGCTTAAAGAAGTACTTCCTGACATTATTCTTAAATGTTCTTGAATATGTGATTCAACCTTAAACTGAAAGAATTCTGTTGGATCTACTTAATCAATGTCTTTGAGGATTTTTAATACTTGGATTAGGTTGCCACACAGTCCCCTCTGCTCGAAACTAAACAAACAGAAAGACCCATCCAACATTCATCACACATGAAAGGAATAATGATTAGAAGGTAGAAAAAAAATTTAACAATTGTGCCATCTGTTGGAATGACAAATGCAGTACTTTTTATTGCTAAAAGGATTACAAAGGTCTATGTTGATTACTTAGATTTTTAACCTTTTTTAATCTTTTTAATCTTTATCACTAGAATTACCGAAGCCTACAAAAAAAAACTTAAATCTCTTCACACCTCTCCGTCTGCGTCTTTTGTTTTATAAATGTGTTGATCAGCACAAGCAACAAGCAGCTGACTATCCCACCCCCCCTTGACAGAGCTCAGCTCAGGCAAAAAGTTCTCCCAGCTCAAGCCAAGGCTTCTTATCTGCAGCAAATCTTTTATTTTTCACATGTTCTTCACGGGTGTCTTTGTTGACAAAGCGCAAATACTGTATGGTAGTCTGACAGTGGTCATGGGACATCATATCTTTGATTGCCAGTACAACAAATAGTTCTGAGCAGGCGTCTAACTTTTACAAGTAGCCAAAATGTACCCTGGGTGTTACAGACTCAAATCAAATGTGTTTTTATTATATTATAGTAATAATAATAGCATAATAGCAGCAGTTCAATACTCGGAGCGCCAAGACTCAAACCCGGTATGTTTGGGTTATAAGGCAGCAGTTCTTACCTCTGCGCCATATCAACTTCCTGTCAAATGACATTTGAGCTTGGGTTTTTAACTCATTGACCACAACATGTAAAGCAAATTATTATGTTTTCTTTGATTATATTCTTGAATAAAAGTGCATGTGTTTATTTGATATTTGAACTTAAGTCTTCACATATTATGCACTTCACGTCATTATTAGTATAACATGGAAAAACCTTCTGCTTTAGGTATGTCTTCAGCATTTCTTGCCTCACATTTCCTTTCATCCTATTCTTACCCAGATCTTTGTAGACACAGAACACACATGAAATGCATGTATTCCAAATAATAATATGCTGTATTATTTATACTATACAACTCCAGGAACCTCACATGCAAGGAGCCTTGGCTTGTGTTGGGAGAGTTGAGCTCCGTCAAGGCAGGGGATTGGACAGCTGGCTCCTTGCTGCTTGTGCTAATCAACACATTTACAAAACAAAAGACACTGACGGAGAGGTGCGAAGGGATTTAAGGTGGGCCAGGATTAAAAGTTTTTTC
>JANRMT010062806.1:26215709-26241419 GCA_026402145.1 Polypterus bichir lapradei
TATATATATATATATATATATATATATATATATATATCAAAATACATATCTATATATATATCTACATATACACATATATATATATGCATACCTATCTACATCATATATACACACACATATACATACATACATACACAGACACACACATATATATAATTTGTGTGTGTGTATGTATGTATGTGTGTGTGTGTGTATACACATACATACAAACATACACACAGGTATATATAAATATATGTGTATATATATATATATATATATATATGTATGTGTCTATATGTGTGTGTATAGCTTTGATCACTAAGTGCAAGGGAACAATAATATAATGTAGTCTATAAGTTATTAAACAGTAAAACATTAACGTTTTAAGAAGTAAAGGTACATTGAGCACTACTGGAGTGGTTGCGGGTAAACTACATTTTAAAGACGGTATAACAGAAGAGGTAAGTAGTACTAACAGCAGCTAAAATGTATATGGATCATCTCTCGGTAGTAGATCCCTTTTGAAAGGCGCTACATGACGGCTGTGGTATAGAAATTACATTTTCTATGTGAAAGTCCAAATTTCTGCCTCTGGTAATGTGCCTTACCAGCAATTAAAGAAAATTAGTTTTGTGTCCTCTGCAGTGTTAAGAGAGAAAGGCTTTGGTTTGGGATAAAAGGAGAAAAGGTGTAAAGAAAGGAAAGTTGCCTTTTTCTTTTATATAGTATAGCAGAATACCCGCGCTTCGCAGTGGAGAAGTAGTGTGTTAAAGATGTTATGAAAGAGAACATGATTGTTAATGTAATTGTTTTGTCATTGATATGAGTGTTGTTGTCATATCTTTCTCTCTCTCTCTCTCTATATATATATATATCTACATATATACTGTATATATATATATACATACATACATATATATATATATATATATATATACACACACATATCTACATACATATCTACATATATATATTAGGGGTGGGACTCGATTAAAAAAATTAATCCAATTAATTAGAGGCTGTGTAATAATTAATCTTGATTAATCATATGTAATCGCACACGTAAATTTGCCCCAAATCGCAAATGTGTTTTTTTAATTTAAAAGGGTTTTAGTGGGCGACAGAATCAAATAATAGACATGGACATGAATATTGTAAACATGCATCTAATTTTGCTTGCTTTTCAGTGTGCACAAAACCATGCTTTTATCAAGGCTTCGCTCGCGTAGTTTTTTGAAATTAAATTTTCCTCCGATCAGTCGTAGGAACGCGCTTCATCCGACTGTAAAATTTGTGTAGCTGTGATGTGTGCATCAGTGTAATCGATGTACCAGGAAATCATGCATTGACATAAGTTCCCCTTTGCTTGGAATTGAAAGTGTGATTAAATGCGTTATTTTTTGTTATGGAGTACATGCATCGAAGCTTCTCAGCTGTGCTTGTGCTAAGAATAGGAAATATTTTTAAAATAACGTAACATGATTCTGCGTTAACCGCATATTTTGTCATACGTCTCAAACCAAGGAGATGCGAGGTTAAAATGAACCGAGAAGCGCGCGTACATACTCAGTACATCCCCTCTCGGGAATCGAACCTCGACGTAGGCGATAGAGGCAAAGCCTCTACAATTGCGCCATGGTGTGTGGCTTATCTACAGTATTTGAGAGTATGTAGATCGAGGTATAAATATATATTTGCAGCGGAGACGTAGTGTGTTAAAGAAGCTATGAAAAAGAAAGGGGAACATTTTAAAGATAACGTAACATGATTGTCAATATACAGTAATTATTTTGTGAGTGTTGCTGTGATCAAGGATTCGATTATCATTATTTGTTTCAATCAGGGTCGTATTTGTACGATGTGTTGTGTTCAAGTTACATTCTGTGTTTGTCAGTCGTTGTAAAGATTAAATTCTGTAATTACAGCCACATTAGCTCCACAAATGAGACACACGGGTTTACCGGCAATGTCAGTAAACATATACTCAGCCTCCCATTGGTTTTTAAAGGCACCTCTCATCGGTTTTTAAAGGCTCTATTTTCAGAATCAACTTTTCTCTTCGGCATCGTGTGGGCTAGCTTCGCAATAACTTCCAGCGTCATAAGCTAGACTTGATTAACGCGGTAAGTGTTCGGCAAGGCAGCTGAAGCGCTGCATTATGGGATCTGTAGTTTATTGTGTTACCAGCGCTTCATATACCCGGGCCATTAATAACAATAATACAGTATATAAAATGATCTCGCGGGCCGGATATAATTACACGCCGGGCCGGATGTGGCCCGTGGGCCTTGAGTTTGACTCATATGGACTAAATAGAACTTGAAAAGAAATATTTTTTGGAATGTGATCGCGCAAGTCAGTACATCGAGCCCGCGTGCTATTGTGGTTTTGCTTGTCTGCTCATTCCGTGTTTGTCAATCGTTGTAAAGATGACAGGTTTCATTCATCGATTCGTTTCTTACTGCATCAATAAACAGCTCGTCTTCTTCTTTATCTGAGACCTGACACACTGCATGCACGGGTTTTTTTTTTTACACTGTCTTCCTTTAGCTGGACATTGACTTTTTCCACCGTGTGCTTTGTTTCCGCAGTAGCTGTATTTATGAATATGTTTGTATGTATCACACGCCTCATATTTTTTTGCTGCCTTTTCAAATGTGTAATTCGGTTTTTGTTCAGCGCTCTTCGGAACTGATGCTTTTTGTCTGTGCACTGCGTCAGTTCACGTGAGCCGCTCAGTGTACATGCATCAAAGGTTCCCAGCTGTGCTGCTGCCATGTCGTGCTATGTCCATGGCTGTATCTAATGCTACCGAAGTCCCGGTACTTAAAACTTTCTCTCGCAGTTTAGCTAAGTTTGTGCCAAATATCACCCTGACCATCTCATCTTCCTCTGCATAAGCACAGTCCTTCACCCGTGAATATTTACCCGCGGCAGTTTGCTATTGGATTGCCGCTGACGGACGGCCTTATATGGGCAGGCACTAAATTACAAACGCCAGCGGCAGCCTGTCTATGAACTTAATTTAAAGTGTAGGTTTACACTGTGCTTTGTTTCCGAAGTAGCAGAACTCATGAATATGGTTGTATATATTGCCGCTGACGGACGGCCTTATATGGGCAGGCACTAAATTACAAACGCCAGCGGCAGCCTGTCTATGAACTTAATTTAAAGTGTAGGTTTACATCGTGCTTTGTTTCCGAAGTAGCAGAACTCATGAATATGGTTGTATATGTCACTCGCTCGCTTCTTATTGTTTCGCTGCCTTCTCAATTATATAATGCATGTTTTCTAAAGCGCTTTTTGGGCCTCTTCCTGGTTTTCTACGTACTGCGTGATTACGTGAGAGGCGTGATGCTGTCACACGAAACTCCGCCCCCACGGGTTTCAAGCTCATCTCCATTACAGTAAATGGAGAAAAACAGCTTCCAGTTATGACCATTACGCGTAGAATTTCGAAATGAAACCTGCCCAACTTTTGTAAGGAAGCTGTAAGGAATAAGCCTGCCAAATTTCAGCCTTCTACCTACACGGGAAGTTGGAGAATTAGTGATGAGTCAGTCAGTCAGTCAGTCAGTCAGTCAGTCAGTCAGTCAGTGAGTGAGTGAGGGCTTTGCCTTTTATTAGTATAGATATATACATATATATATATATATATATACATATATACATATAAACACTGACACACACTTAATGTCAAGACCTTAGAATAACGACGTTCTAGCTGTGAGTTATGGTTTTATAATACTGAGCTTCAAAGGTTTTGACTCTCCATCTATCAGAAATATTCAATCCTTTTCCTTTAATTTTGTTCCTATATATACAAGCTGCATTTTCAGTTAAAAACAATGCAAGTTTTATTGAAAATGTGACTCCTAAATAAAGATAAGTAAGACCCTTATTGTTGTAGATTATATTTGTAAGTGAACAAGAAAGTCTTGATCAGGATGCTCAGTTTCCAAGCTGTTTTATCCTGTGGGATTACCGGCAAGTCCAACAATGTGCCATTTGTAGACGGTGTTGATACAAGAGGAGGCTCTGCTCAGATCTATCAGTTCTAGTTGTGTTAATACACGAGTTGATTGGGCAGTGCAAATTAAAACACTCAGTATTGTCACTTCCAAAAACAAAATGTTATTAATAATTATTCAGTATAAATTGTACAACCATTTCAAGAAACATTTACAATAGTGATGGGTCAGTTGAACTGAAAGAAAAATTTATCTTCTTTGTGCATTTTAACAGACTGATTGGGGAATATACTAAAGCATGCCCACTTCTATATATTATATATAAATAATATGAAATGGTGATAGACACGTTTGCTTGTAATGTTCAAAAATGTAATAAAACTGTACAATGCAGTTATTAAAATTAAAGGAAAATGCAAATGGCATGAATTTGCTAAAATAGATACACAGACAATTTCAAATATACAGAACTTAATCAACAAAGTGTCCTTTAATTATTTACATCAATAGTTAAATCAAATATACACAACTCTATTATGCGCAGTCAGTTTAACACTCAGAAATAAAAAAGGCCAAAGACAAATAAAGCAAGTGACACGTTTATTAGAGTAGGCATTGAGATGGAATCCCAAGTTGAGATGCCTTAGTGATGCTGTCTTTCCTCGTACTGTTAACAGTTGAAGCACAAGTGTGTCAAACTTTTCGCTCACTTAAAAAAAAAAGAGTACTTTTACCAATACTAAAAGTGTATTAATGCATATTTTAAATTTCACTTTAAACATATATTTACATTTATATGTATTTAGTTTATATTCTTGTCTAAATTCACTACAAGTAAAATGGTATTCTGATAAACAGAATAATGGTGCTGAAAATAAAAAGAAAGGACCGTCTGCTTCCAACACCACATGACGTCCCACTCACCGTCTGCTGGTCCATCAATGAACAGACCTTCTGCCTCTGGTAGAGAAATCCTCTGAACTGTTCCTCGAGCTTTAATAAAAGCAGATCACAAACACAGAAACGGAGAGGAAATTACTCATAGAGACACTCTCTGTACTCATTAGAGATTCACTGAAGCCAAATGAGCCTCTGGCATCAGCTCATCCAGAATGATGTGAACTCTGTCGATCTTTTCAAAAGTACCTACACCTCTTGACAGCACTTCATCAGGTAGTTGTATAGGCCATCTGTCAGCTCCTCATCTTCTACTGTATAGAGGTCATGACCCGGTGACCTTTAGGATCTTCATCATTTTTAAACCATTTGGATGACACCTTTTCAGATACAACAGCCTGTTGGACAAGCAAATACAAGAGTTTGGTATAAAGTCATCATAGCTCTTTGCTACTAGATAGATTGCAATAACAAAGTTTTACTTGTTATCTGAACTAAGTTACCAGCAAGTGATCATCTGCTCCATGGCCTTTTATGATGAACTCCAACAGTTTTTCATGTTGAGTCCTCCTGGAGGCCCTGTTGATCTCTGCAGCCTCATAAACCTGAGCCCCTTGTTCTTGAGTCAGCCTCCCTACTTCAGCCACACAGCCAGCCTGCTCTCCTACACGGTGGATACACACAAATAAATACATCAGACTGTCACATTAAGTATTTGTCTTGTGCAAGCTATCTGGTTTTGGTCTGAACACTCCTGTTTTCTCATAAAAGTGGACACTTTGGAATAAAGTTCAAACTGTGAGAATTCCTCTGTGGTTCACTACAAAAACTCTTGTTCATGGTTATCTCAATAGTTTTTTAGATTACATCAATTATTTCAGAGTATTGTGAATACCCCAATCTAGACACTACCTAAAGTAATATGCAAGTCACAGGCAGGTCATCCTAAGATAAAAAGGATATATACACTATTTTTATATATGGATATATGCCACTATTTTTGGCACCCCTTGTAAAAATTAGTAAGAAGGGTTACAAAAAAAATCACTGCTGAAGAAATGTCACCTTGCGCTGAAAAAATTAGAAACATCTGACTTTTAATTGAAACAAGTTCATTCAAAGAAAAACAAAGCCCTCATTAAGAAATAAATATTTTTAAAATTAACATTTTTATAAGGGGTGTCATTAATAGTGGAGGGCACGTTAAATGAATGCCACAATTAAAGGTACGCCACACATGAAGAAAAAATATATATATATCATCAGCATCTTTAAAAGACTGACAGTAAAATCAAAAGGTTCCTCCATAGTTAGATAAAAAGCATACTGACAGAGGATAAGTGAAAACGTGTTGAAATCCTACACAATCTAAACACAAATGTAAAGTTACATGAAGCTTTCAGTTCATATTCAAATACCATCAACATGTCTATTCCACAGTCTACTGAAACAGTGGGGATGTCCTAGGAAAAGAAGGAAAGAAAAAAAAAAGACACACGTGAAAGTCAAACACTACAAGTGAATTACAAGTTTAAGAAATGGGTGTTTGCAATTTACCTGATTTTTCATTAACATTCAATTTCCAGAAGATATTCTTGTAGCAAGCTGGATGAAAGGAAAAAAATATAAATGTCACTTGTAAATAAATTGAAAAGGCTCTGTGCACATCAGGACTGTCAGTCTGACTCACGTATATTAAAGTGGTGCACTACCCATTGCAGGAAAGTCTTTTAATAATTTAGAAATAGCAGGCATCATCTGCACAAAACTACCATGAAAGTCTATTAAAATTGATGGTACAAAAACATCACAGATTATTTGGTATTACAATTTAGACACATTACTCCAACATAAGGAACTAAACTGAAAAGAAAAAAGGTAATATCGTGCACCAATATAGTCAATCTGAACTTTGTCAAAAGCGTACTTCACGACAGTATAACTGATCAAGTGTTTCCTAGATGCTTGTAAAAGTTTTTTTTGTCTTCCATGCATAGTCGAGGAGTTCTCGTGAAACTTGCCTTGTGAAATTTGAAGAGTTGCTGGTACCGCTGAGTGCCGGTCCACTTCAAGTACTGAATATAAATCAATTACTACAGTGAAAATGATTGTCAAACGTTTTTATTTCGAAGCCCACTTACTTCCATTTGTGAAAAATATGAGCAATTAGTTTCGTCGCTTCTTCTTCTTTTGTCTAATGGAGTTTAATCGCCGCAGCTTCTTTTTTTGTCTCCTTTCGTTTAATGGAGTTTCATCACTTGGTACAACGGCAGGTTATTTAAGAGGAAACTCTATAAGGCGGAACCTCAAAGAGGTAGGGATCACGAACTGCGAAATGTTTGGGTAAAATTACACTTGATAGACAACTTCAAACGTTGATAATTGGACAGGTGAGTTTTTGATTGTCTTAGAGTAACAATAATCTCATTTGTTGAAATTCTGAATTAGCCAATACTACCTACTTGCATTTACAGTTATCCCGCCTTCAGATCCGCCCATAATGTCTCCGGTCTGCAGCAATACCCTTCTCGGATTACTTGGTCACTGACCTGGCCATGACTCTGCCTGACTGCTGTGTCTGTGTATAGCAGAGTGGCAGATCACGCTACAATAAATAACTGTGCCGTTCCTGTTTCAAGCTGAATAAAGCTGGTTTAACTAAAGTACTGAGACTAAGCCTCGTGTTTTGGGGTGCAAGACAGGGACTTATAGCGCGACCCCAATCTTTTATGATTTGCTTCTGTGGTGCATCACTGAAGCGCTGTGAGCCTGCTATTGCCCTGCCCCAGCAACGGACAAACAATCTTCCATAGACGCTGCAATTGCGCTTCGGGACGCACTACAGTGTGTTGTTCCCATTGGGTGGGGAGTGGGAGGATCCCAAAAGTGTTCAGAAACCTCACAATATGAAGAAGAAGAAAAAGATGATTCAGCTTCTGATTGATAACTGTGCTGCACACAACATGCTTCCGTATTTAGATAATGTTCGCGTTGAATTTCTTCCACCCAATTGCACAGAAGTGCTTCAGTATATTATGGCAAGGAAATGCTGAGAAAAATTCTCATCACCATAACTTGTAGGCAGGAGGAGATCAAAATTAACGCAAAAGAAGCTATTGAAATGATTGCAAACGCCTGGATGCAAGCACTATAGTAACCAATACAGAATCTCATTACAACAACATTTTTGTTACAACTAAATATTTTGTAGGTCCCTGGGAGTTCGTTGTAATGGAATTTTACCTGTATATACTTTTTTGGCATCATCAGTAGTAGTATTATTATTACTGTTATTATTATTTTTGTTATTATTGTTCATTTCATATTACTATTTTATTCATCATTACTATTATTATTTTTATCATTATTGTCTTTTAAGATTTAATAAAAATGTAATTTTTCATGTAAAAAAATGCAACGCTAAGGAGATTAAATAAAATTACTATGATTAATACATAATTAACATGCATATCTCTGGCAAGCATCAAGTTTTAAACTTGACTTAACACCACATAACAAGACCTGACAGAAAACTATTCTGCCATGGTGATTTTCTCCCTTGTTTTTAAATTTTTGCATTGTGTCTTTTTCGGCTTCTATACCTATTTTTAAGGATTAATCACCTCTTTTTAATGTCATCAAAATTTAATAACAAGCATGTTGTTTTCATGGAATACAATTAACTTCAACTCACTCTTTCTTAGGAATTACTTAATGACATTTTAATTGTTTCACGGGGTATTTTGGTAAAAATAGCAATTCTCATTTTAGTTGCTGTATTTGTTTCTGAGGGAAGCATTTCTGAGGTACATTTTCTTCCAGATATTTATGATTCTGTCTCAGGAAGGAAATGTTTCTTTTTTGTTCTTGATGCTTATTTTTCTATTTCTGTTTTAATTGTGCTGTGATTATTTTTGGTTCAGACTGACATTTTCTTTTCTTTACAAGAACCAAAAGCACCCCACGAGCCTCATCTGCCATCTTTGATTAAATCACTTGGGATCACTAATGCCTGTATGTTATAAATTCTTTAGCCTTTTAAAAAGATATTAAAACATGTTACTATTGTATTTCGTGGTTTAAGTGTTTTTACTTTTAATGAAAAGTTATTGCTGATTATAGTATAGTTATTAAAATGTTAATAGACTGATTCTGGCTCGTTTTTAAACTAAAGTATGACTACAACAACATTTATTTATATAGCACATTTTCATACAAAAAAAGTAGCTCAAAGTGCTTTACATAATGAAGAAATTAAAATAGGACAACATTAGTTAACATAGAAAAAGAGTAAGGTCCGATGGCCAGGGAGGACAGAAAAAACAAAAAAAAACTCCAGACGACTGGAGAAAAAAATAAGATCTGCAGGGGTTCCAGGCCATGAGACCGCCCAGTCCCCTCTGGGCATTCTACCTAACATAAATGAGAAAGTCCTCTTTGTATTTAGGGTTTTCACGGAAGGACTTGATGATGATGGTCATGCAGACTTCTGGCTTTTAATCCATCACTGTTGGAACATAATGGTGCTTTGAGTAGATGGTGGTGGCTTGCACCACCACCAAAAGGACACCGGAAAAAGAAACAGAAGAGAGAGTAGGGGTTAGTACAGATTTTAGAGTCATCATAAATAGTTATTATAATGAATTGGATATACAGAGTATCAGGATTAAATTACAGTGAAGTTATGAGAAGGCCATGTTAAAGTAATGTGTTTTCAGCAGTGTTTTAAAGTGCTCCACTGTGTTAGCCTGGCGAATTCCTATTGGCAGGCTATTCCAGATTTTAGGTGCATAGCAGCAGAAGGCCGCCTTACCACTTCTTTTAAGCTTTGTTCTTGGAATTCTAAGGAGACACTCATTTGAGGATCTAAGGTTACGATTTGGAATATAAGGTGTCAGACATTCCGATATATGAGATGAGGCGAGATTATATAAAATGAGGCGAGATTATTTAAGGCTTTATAAACCATAAGCAGAATTTTAAAGTCAATCCTGAATGACACAGGTAACCAGTGTAGTGACATCAAAACTGGAGAAATGTGCTCGGATTTTCTTTTCCTGGTTAGGATTCTACCTGCTGCATTCTGCACTAGTTGCAAACGATTTATGTCTTTTTGGGTATTCCTGAGAGGATTGCATTACAGTAATCTAGTCGACTGAAAACAAACGCATGAACTAATTTCTCAGCATCTTTCAGTGATACAAGAGGTCTAACTTTTGCTATGTTTCTTAAGTGAAAAAATGCTGTCCTAGTGATCTGATTAATATGCGATTTAAAATTCAGATTACAGGCAACAGTTACCCCTAAACTTTTTACCTCCGTCTTGACTTTTAATCCTAATGTATCCAGTTTATTTCTAATAGCCTCATTGTATTGTTATTGCCAATCACTAAGGTTTCAGTTTTCTCTTTATTTAGCTTGAGAAAGTTACTATTCATCCATTCAGAAATACAAGTAAGACATTGTGTTAGTGAATCAAGAGAATCGAGGTCATCAGGTGCTATTGATAAATACAGCTGTGTGTCATCAGCATAGCTGTGGTAACTCACATTATGCCCCGAGATAATCTGACCTAACGGAAGCATGTAGATTGAGAAGAGCAGCAGACCCAGGATAGAGCCTTGTGGAACACCATATAGGATATCATGTGTCTTTGAGTTGTAATTGCCACAACTAACAAAGAATTTTCTCTCTGCCAGGTAGGATTCAAACCAATTTAAGACACTGCCAGAAAGGCCCACCCATTGACTAAGAATATTATGATCAATGGTGTCAAATGCGGCACTCAGATCTAAGAGGATGAGAACAGATAAATGGCCTCTGTCTGCATTTACCTGCAGATCATTTACTACTTTAACGAGTGTAGTTTCTGTGCTGTGATTTGTTCTAAAACCTGACTGAAATTTATCAAGAATAGCATGTTTATTGAGGTGGTCATTTAATTGCATAATGACTGCCTTCTCTAGAATTTTACTTAAGAAAGGCAGGTTAGAGATGGGTCTAAACTTTCAAGAGCAGAAGGGTCAAGATTATGTTTCTTAAGTAGGGGTTTAACTACAGCAGTCTTAATACAGTCTGGGAAGACTCCCGCATCTAATGACGAATTTACCATGTCAAGAATATTATCAATTAGCACGCCCGATACTTCTTTGAAAAAATTTGTTGGTATTGGGTCAAGGATGCAGGTGGAGGGTTTCAGTTGAGAAATTATTTTATGTAAATCAGGTAAATCTATCCTAGTGAAAGAGTTTAATTTGTTTATAACAAAGTACTGGGGTTTAGGAGGATCCTTAGTGTTGGGGAGATATACTATGTTATTTCTAATATCATTAATTTTTTCATTGAAAAATACAGCAATAGACTCACAGGTTTTACTGGAAGTACTTAGGAGGCATTCCTTTGAGTTACCTGGGTTTAGCAGACGATCAATCGTAGAAAATAAGACTCTGGGATTACTAACATTGTTATTTATAATCTTAGAGAAATAGAAGTGCCTCTCAAGACGGACAGTGTTATTGTATTCAGTTATTTTAACTTTTAATATTTCATAGTGGATAGTTAGTTTAGTCTTCCTCCATTTACGCTCAGCTCTACGGCATGTTCTCTTTAAATCAGACAATCTTTGGGTCTTCCATGGTATAACAATGCTAGAAGAATTTTTAACTGTCTTTTCAGGTGCAACTATGTCAACAGCAGCTCTCATTTTAGTATTAAATCTTTCCACCTTATTATTTACATTATCCTCACTATTATAGTTGTCACTATAAACGGAGTGACTAGTCACTCTTAGTTAATGTCATCAGTGAGTCTGTGAAATGGAAAGGACTGTTTCTGTTGATGTTTTGCTTAGATTTATGCCTGTCGTAGAGATATGCAGCCATTTGACGTTTTGTCCAAGAAGCACCTACAATGAACTTTTGTGAACTTCATTAATTTTCATTTCCGTGCCCAGTGGCTTCTCCTTGTCAGATTTTTAAGGCATATCTAGGAGAACGAGACTTATGAACGGCAATGTTAATACATGCCTTGATGCCCACTGCATAACACACGCAAATTCCAAAGGTATAGTATATGATCAATAAGAGTTCTTATGACTTTGTGGTGATGGGCTGATTTTAGAATCAGATCAGACTCTGGTGGAGTTTGTTTTCTTGAATGTTAAGGGTGCTAAGTTGGCATGGTCAGCACCAATTAACAGTGGTAGGCCATTAACCCTGTCGTTTTCACTACTTGCTGCACATTCATCTCCATTTTATTATTGTAGCTATCATCTGCATCCTTTGGGCTTTTTCCAGTGTTATTTGCGTGGTCACTTACTTCAGTTGACAATCCATTTTTTCTCTCCCTCGCTCCTTTGCTCTTCTTCATGCACTTTGTCACTGCAACTTTGACCAACTGGAATAGTTGGTAGGTTTGAAGAAAATATATGTGAACAGAAACAAAGCTGAAGTAGAGAGAGCTCTATTTTGTTGTTTTGTGGACTCTGACACCCCTGCCCTTTTTCTATCATGATAGCATGTAGGTGAATAGTCTTCTGGCAACATGATGTGTTTACGGAATCAAATAACATTTTGTAATACACACACACATATACATATATATATATATATATATAATTTAAGCAATGTTTTTGTACAAATTGCCCAACAAGTGGAAAGACCTGTCAACTTTCAGCTTGTAAAACATAAAGGGCAGATGAGGAATCTTTATAAATATTTTCAATAATGGGCTACAGCACAGGAAGCTTTGGTCTAGAAGGGGTTACCTTAAACAACAAGTCAATCCAAGGTAAATAAGTCCCAAAAATACAAATGCAAAAAGTGAAGTTAAAAAATGGAGCATAAAGGTTAAAAAGTTCAAGAATTGCAAGAAAGTACAGTAATAATCACTAGGGAAAACACACCAACACCAGTGCATTAAATGAATCACAATGTTTCCTCAGCATGTATGGGATTAAGGACAGTCCATTGATGGAGATATACAGGTGACCTAGCCTAAATACAAGGAACATAACAGAACAAGCATAGACACATAGAATTTAAATAATCCATAAAACACATAAAAAACAGAATAATCCAAATAATTAACATAAATAACAATATTAACTCAAACAAATGATTCAAACATGAGCAAAGATGACATAAAAAAGAAATCTGAGCAATAGGCAAGGGAGAAACCCTGGCTGAAACATAACTATGCCGCTATGTTTTCTTGAAACTTCTCAATTTCACATTTCAGGTGCTTTCGTTTGTATCTTTATTCTCTTTTGCCCTTGTGTATTCAATTTTTCTGTTATATTTTTGCATACCCATCCTTTCACTGATGTTTTTTTTTTGTCTGGAAGAAACCTTCTGCATTTTTATGATAGTTCTACTCCATCAGACCTGTAAGAATGATAGGCATACTAATCTGACTTTGTGCTCTCATCCTCCATCCTTATTTGTCGAAATCCATCCTTAATATTACAAATTTCTATATTACTAACTGTCCCCAGATAATCATGTCTGTCTAGCTGGGGGTGAGCCTTGAGCACTGAAGTGGAGATAAACACCCATTGTGGTATGTGGCATGACAACACATTAACTGGATGGACCATTTATTGCCAGGACTCTGCAGTATAGGTCTATACATATATAATAAATAATAAACTCCATCAAAACTTGTAAACAATGTAATGAAATGTATCAGAAGGAAACAATTTTATTATCAACAGTAACTGTTAAAAATATAAAGAAACTGTTAATTACTTTATATTAACCAGCAGCTTGACTAAAAGTATCCATTTGAAAGAGAGTCCTAGAAACATAGCACCTTGCAAACATGTAGCACAATTATATTGGGTTTCTGTGCACTGTCCATGCTTGTTGTACACAGCACATTTGGTAGTTGATGACTGCTTGTGCTCAAAAGGTAGCAGAATGTCCATGTACCACTGTTCTGGCAGTCGTGACAAGTCAGAAACCTTGTAATGAAGAAACGCCTTCAGGATTAACTATCTGCATTAGTGCCAGAGCCTACAGGTCCCACATCATTCAATTCATTGTCACTATGTTGATTACTGTTTTTATCATCAAAATATTCATCTTGCAACAAATCTAGCTGTTTCAAAACATCAGCAACTTTATACCTTTCCGCCATGACATAACTATGGGTTGTCTGTTTGTAACACTATTTTCCCAAACCTGCTGCCCCAAAATAAAAAAAATACATGACTACCCACTAGATGGCAGCACTATAGTAGGTAACTGAGACCCGGTAGCAAAGCTCGCCAGCAAGCTAACTGCACCTACAGCAGCTGTATACTGACATATAAGTTCTGTCGTATATTGCATTTTGACAGCCTCAATGAGATACGACTTATCTTGTACCTCACATTCAAAGTGTTAATCTACTCATCACTTTATTTAAAATGGCTGCACAATGTGTTTTACTGTAACAACATACCTTCAAAATGCACATATTACACTTCCCTCTCATTTTTATTCAAGAATTTCTGCTTCCTCTTCATCAGTGTTTACTCCAGCCTCTTTTCTCAAATTATTCAGAAATATTGCTATTCAAAATAATTAACAAAAGTCACTGTTCTCCTTGAACCACCACCTTATTGTGGTGGAGGGGTTTGCATGTCCCAGTGATCCTAGGAGCTCTGTTGTCCGGGGCTTTATGCCCCTGGTAGGGTCACCCAAGGCAAACTGGTCCTAGGTGAGGGATAAGACAAAGAGCGGTTCATCAAACCTCCTATGAAGAATAAAAATTTTGGATGGCGTTTTCCTTTGCCCGGAGCCAGGCCTGGAGGTGGGGCTCGATGGCGAGCTCCTGGTGGCCGGGCCTGCACCCATAGGGCTCAGCCGGGCACAGCCCAAAGAGGCAACATGGGTCCCCCTTCCCATGGGCTCACAACCTATGGGAGGGGCCAAGGAGGTCTGGTGCAATGTGAGTTGGGTGGTGGCCGAAGGCAGGACCTTGGCGTTCCAATCCTCGGCTACAGAAGCTGGCTTTTGGGACGTGGACATTGCCCACGCAGCCAGGGTGTTGAGGGGGTCCAGTTTGATGGACTCAGGATTGGGTCACTGCTTTTTGCAGATGATGTTGTCCTGCTTGCTTCATCAGGCCGTGATCTTCAGCTCTCTATGGATCGGTTTGCAGGTGTTTGTGAAGTGGCTGGGATGGGAATCAGCACCTCCAAATCCGAGACCATGGTCCTCAGCTGAAAAAGTTTGGAGTGCCCTCTTAGGTTTGGGAGCGAGATCCTGCCCCAAGTGCAGGAGTTCAAGTATCAAGAATGGAACGTGAGATCGACAGGCGGATCGGTGCGGTGTCCGCAGTGATGTGGGCTCTGCATTGGTCTGTCGTGGTAAAAAAGGAGCTGAGCCGTAAGGCAAATCTCTCAATTTACCATTCGATCTATGTTCCTACCCTCACCTATAGTCATGAGCTATGGGTAGTGACCGAAAGAACGAGATTGCGAATACAAGCGGCTGAAATGAGTTTCCTCCGCAGGGTGTCTGGGCTTTCCCTTAAAGATAAGGTGAGAAGCTCAGTCATCCAGGAGGGGCTCAGAGTAGAGCCGCTGCTCCTCCGCATTGAGGGGAGTCAGATGAGGTGGCTCGGGCATCTGATCAGGATGCCTCCTGGATGCCTCCCTGGTGAGGTGTTCCGAGCACGTCCAACTGGGAGGAGGCCCCAGGGAAGACCCAGGACATGCTGGAGGGACTATGTCTCCTGGCTGGCCTGGGAACATCTCGAGATTCCCCCGGAAGAGCTAGAAGAAGTGTCCGAGGAGAGGGAAGTCTGGGCATCTCTGCTCAAGCTGCTGCCCCCGTGACCCGATCTCGGATAAGTGGAATAGGATGAATGGATGGACTGTTCTCTTGTTGGAAGGGGTGACTTGATGGTACAATGGTTAAGACCATTGCATCCCATCGCAAGACAATTGGATTTAATCTTAGTCTGGTCACAGTCTTTGTGGAGTTAACATGCTCTCCCCATGCCTGTAGCTAATGTCTGAGAACTCTGGCTTCCCCTTACATCACTAGCAAATACATATTAGGGGAACTAATGACTCTTTTGTTGATTATGTGTGAGTGTATGTCAGTGTGTTCTGCCAGGGTCTGGCCTCCTATCCATGAATAGTTCTTACTATGCAACGGATGTTGTTGAGATTGACTCTGGCTCCCTGTGACGCAATAATGGAAAACGTAGGCTCAGAAAATGAATGGATGCTGTCAAAAATACTCTTTAAATAAGATTTTTTACATTTTGTGCAAAAATATATTATTGATTTATGTGTTTACTTGTACCACTTCAAAATAACTGATGGGCTAACAGTTCCTTGTTCCAAGACCTTAAAATGATTTTCTTTTTATACTTCTTTCATCTTTTACAATATTACATTCCCCCATGCTTGCCATTAAACTCCATTTAAAAGAAACATTAAATCAATCTTGGAATAAAGAGTAGAACGGAGAGAAAGTAATGTGTAAGTCAATCTCTAGCTGATCTCCTTTAGGATTAATGCAATGCCCACTGTGTGTTAAATTATAACATGACGTGTGTCGCTACTTAGTGGCAGTCCTATAGAAGGATAATGTTTTTATATATGTACAAAATGTTTGATTCCCAGTAGGAATTTGGAGCTTTTAAAAGATCCTGTGAGGTGACCTTTACAAGAAAAGCAGCAGTACAGTCAATTGCAATTGAGAAATTTGGTTTTCACCTCTTGAGCTGAGAGAATATCACAATTAGGCTTTAGTGATCTGATAAGGTTTATACTGAGTGTTATAGGCTGACCTAGCATCAGAATTTATTTGCCTTCTGTGTTTGAGTCTTTTACTGAAGTTATTAACTTATAATCTAGCAGAGTTCCCTTTATTTGTCTATAAATTGATTACTTTGTCATTTATTTGTAATACTAACATTAACAGCAAAAACATTAAAATATGACTTTGTATACTATATATGCAAGCGATATATATTGATTAGACATTGAATGGTGGCACAGTGATTAGTTCTACTCCTCACAACTCCAAGAAACTGGGTTTGAATCCTGGTATGTTCACACTATTGTTGTGGAGTTTACAAATTTGTTATTGGTTTGTAATGGTTTCTCCAGATACTCCAGGATTAAGCTAGCTAAAAATGAATGGCTATATGGCTGGACATTAATTGCTATTTTATCTACCTTTTCCATTTATAAATGTGTATAGCATTCTGAAAATGGTCTGTGCAAGGAAAACAAATCTGTTAAAATGTTTCTTTACAAGAATTTCTAATTAAATTTTTAATATATGTTATTGAAAGTTTGAAAATATAATTCCATGACTGTCTTGGTTTATACAACAGTATTACATCTCACATATTTTCCTATTATAAGATGAAGCAAATGGCAACAATATTTTTTTCTCTGTTTTTCTTATCTTTCTACCTGTTTGACTTATACACTTGGAAATAAATTTCCTGAAGTCCTCCTTTCCAAATGGACAGTAAACCTACAGTCATATGAAAAAGTTTGGGAACCCCTCTTAATTCTTTGGATTTTTGTTTATCATTGGCTGAGCTTTCAAAGTAGCAACTTCCTTTTAATATATGACATGCCTTATGGAAACAGTAGTATTTCAGCAGTGACATTAAGTTAATTGGATTAACAGAAAATATGCAATATGCATCATAACAAAATTAGACAGGTGCATAAATTTGGGCACTCCAACAGAGATATTACATCAATACTTAGCTGAGCCTCATTTTGCAAATATAAAGGCCTCTAGACACCTCCTATAGCCTTTTATGAGTGTCAGGATTCTGGATGGAGGTATTTTCGACCATTCTTCCATACAAAATCTCTCCAGTTCAGTTAAATTTGATGGCTGCTGAGCATGGACAGCCTGCTTCAAATCATCCCATAGATTTTCGATGATATTTATGTCAGGGGACTGTGACAGCCATTCCAGAACATTGCACTTCTCCCTCTGCATGAATGCCTTTGTAGATTTGAACTGTGTTTTGGGAATATCCAACTCCTGCGTAACTTATATTGGGTTGAATTCATCCGACCCTCGACTAACAAGGACCCAGTCCCTGAACTAGCCACACAGCCCCACAGCATGATGAAACCTTCGCCAAATTTGACAGTAGGTAGCAGGTGTTTTTCTTGGAATGCGGTGTTCTTCTTCCGCCATGCAAAGCACTTTTTGTTATAATTATGGCCGAATAACTCAATTTTTGTCTCATCAGTCCAAAGCACTTTGTTCCAAAAATTAATCTGGCTTGTCTAAATGAGCATTTGTATACAAGCGACTCTGTTTGTGGCATGAGTGCAGAAAGGGCTTCTTTCTCATCACCCTGCCATACAGATATTGTTTGTGCAAATTGCACTGAATTGTAGAACGATGTACAGATACACCATCTGCAACAAGATGTTCTTGCAGGTCTTTGGAGGTGATCTGTAACCATTCTCATAGTCCTGCGCATATACCGCTGCTGTATTTTTCTTGGCCTGCCAAACCTGGGTTTAAAGCAACTGTGCCTGTGGCCTTCCATTTCCTGATTACATTCCTTACAATTGAAACTGACAGTTTAAACCTCTGTGATAGCTTTTTGTAGCCTTCCCCTAAACCATGATACTAAACAATCTTTGTTTTCAGATCTTTTGAGTTGCTCTGAGGATCCCATGCTGTCACTCTTCAGAGGAGAGTCAAAAGGAAGCACAACTTGCAATTGACCACCTTAAATACCTTTTCTAATAATTGGACACACCTGTCTATGAAGTTCAAGGCTTCACGAGCTAATCCAACCAATTCGGTGTGGCAAGTAATCAGTATTGAGCAGTTACATGCATTCAAATCAGCAAAATTACAAGGGGACCCAAATTTTTGCACAGCCAGTTTTTCACATTTGATTTAATTTCATACAACTAAATACTGCTTCACTAAAAATCTTTGTTCAGAAAACACCCCAGTACTCAGATGTTCCTAGGAAATGAAAGACATACCACTGTTATCTTTTTTGTTGAAAGTAAATTATTATGCAGGCCGAGAGGGGTTCCCAAACTTTTTCATATGACTGTATATGCACCTTAATAGAATGATAATAGGCCTATGTTTCTTTTGTAGTTTTCATATTGCTTTTCAGAGCGAAAATAAGATTTGTGACAGTATTTTCATATTGCTCTTTCCTCCTAGAAATCAATAACCCATATTCAGAAATGTACAATACAACTGCAGTATCTCTGATAAACAAAGTCTATAATAATTATAATGTTAAATTTTATTACAACCTTTGACACCATTGACCACTCTATTCTGTTACACAGGCTGGAAAAATTACGCTGGGCTTTCAGACATTAGTTCATGTTTATCAAATCGATTTCAGTACATACAGACATGTGATGACGGCACTAAAATCACTATATTCAGAAGATGAATATGGTATCCCGCAGGGGTCTGTATTTAGACACTTACTGTTCTCGCTTTACATTCTTCCATTAGGAACTATTATTATTAAAAAATAAATTCATTTCAAATTGTATGCAGGTGCTACACAGATAGACCTTACTTTTAGACCAAATGACATTTCTTTGATAGTGTGCTTAATTGTGGCAGTGAATTAAAGGAGTTGATTTTCACACTTTAATAAAAGAAATGTTATTTATTCATGTGAATGATGAAAGCAACAAAATTATTCTATAACGTTTTAACTCGGTTAGAATAACCATTAGTTACACCAAATCAGAACAGAACTAGATTCTTATCTCTGACAGCAGTAAAGTATGTCTTTTAAACTTCACATTACAAAACTATCTAAATTCAGATTTTTCCAAATTAAAAAATATGGCAAAATTAGGGGACTTCACCCCCTGCTCACTTCGCTTGCCAACCCCCCTGCCTGCACTACGCACCAGCAACTTTGCATCTCTCCTGCTCGCGTATGTGGATTTCACTTTCACCAAACAACAAAACTTTTAATTCTCGTGGATAGGCCTCTTATTTGGGAAGAAACACTATTTTTCCCTGATGACAACATGAATTGGACGATCTACAAATCTCTGACTTAAAGTTTAAAGCCAAACAATATCTACATACTTCTGTCATATCACCTATGTCTATATATTCAATCTCTTTTCGCGTTTACCTTTTCGTCAATATCGCATTGAATTTTGATTACGTGTTTGGAATTACATCATGACAATGCAACGTATAACTCTCCGTGAGTGAATATTGTTTCTTTCTCTCTACACAAACCGTGTCTGACAATAGCATTCACACAAATGAGAAATGATTGAACCGTATGCATGTTTGTAAATGTTTTAGATGTGGGTGGGACTTTTCCAAATCTCTTTGCATAAAGTCTTGTCTCGCGGGGCTTGAAATTTTCTCTCGCAGGATTTCACTTTGACCAAACAAAAAATCTTTTAATTTTCACGGATACGCCTCTTCTTTGGGAAGAAACACTACTTTTCCTTGATGGCAACATGAATTAGACGATCCACAAGTCTCCGACTTAAAGTTTAAATCCGAACAATATATTCGATCTCTTTTGGCTGTTCCGTTATTTCACTGAGTAATAACTTCTATTTGTTTGTGCTAATGTGATCTTTACTATCATTTTTTTGAGACTTTCGAATTTTTGTACTTCCATTATCTCTAACCTGCTCTGCATGTGTATCGCCCCAACACTTTTGAATTCTTTAAGATGTTCTACTTTATCATCTATTGTATGTCTTTTATTTCCGGGCCCAGGCATGGTTAAATCTCTTGGCACAAAGTCTCTCATGAGAAAATCACGTCTCGTCTCTCTTCCCAAGATTTTTTTATTATAATAGAGAGATAAAGATGGTTTCTATATATGAAGGATACTAAGAAATTAGTTTATGCATTCATTTCTAGGGGGACTGGCATCTGAAATGCATTTTTCACAGGCTGTTCAAATCATTCTTTATGCAGGTTTCGGTTAATTGAACTTTAATTAATCGAAGAATCATTATAGGAACTTGAAAGTACAACCACATAACTCCAGTCCTCGAGCCTTTGCACTGGCTTCCAGTTATGTTTAAGGCTGATTTCAAAATCCTACTCCTAACATATAAAGCCTTAAGAGGCTGGGCCCTGCTCACTTATTTAAAAAAATGGATTACAAACATGTGGTAAAGGCCCACAAAGGTGCTGAATGATCTGCTTGGTTATATAAGAGATGCTTTTTCAGTCTCAGCATTTAAATGTAGGTTGAAGACTCACAACTTGAGTGTAGCATAACCTTATTAGAACTGCTGATTAGTTTCTTTGTTTGTTAGTCATTTATACCAAAAATAATTATGAACAGTTACTAACCCACCTCTATACTTTTTCTCTTCTCTGTATCCTGCTGGTGCCACTGCTCTACTGCCAAGCTATCCCTGCCCATGGAAAACTGATCTGAGATTCTGGGAGCCCCCCATTCTGTTTGTAATTTCCTTGAGTGAGGCAGGGTGGGCAAGATCTGGTCTCTGCACACGGTGTACTTACCCCTTTTTATATTAAAGTGGAAACTAGCCTAATAAAACTTGGAGAATGTTGCATTTTCTTGGGAACTGATTGTCTGATAAAGTATAACTTGTAGGCTCCTACAATAATGGACATGCTAGTTTATTCTTGACTCTTCTTTTTATTCAGATGTATTATTTATCACCAGTTGGCAGTAACTAATTTGATTTTCAGACTGATTGTTAAATCTGCTTATAAATCTGTAAGTTTTCTAAATTAATCAAATATGTTACAAATGTAAAAATACAAATCTGTGTATATGCTTCAATTAAAGACAAATTGTTTTTTCTGACCATTGGGAGATAAAGTCTTTTTAAAAAACAGGTTTGTTCGTTTTGCTGTAATTTTTTCTTTCTTATTGTGAAAAATGACATTTTACAAGAGCATTTAATGTGGTTTAAAAAAAAGGAATAGAAAGGCATCAATTATGTGTGATGAACACTTCTAGAATGTCTAACCCTTTTAAGTGAAAGAACAATCATTTGAAGCCAATTGTTTCCAACTGGGGCAGCAGTCTCAGAACGTAACTGCCGTTGACTTAAAAGCTTCCCTTCCCCACACTTCTTTGTTTAACAACAGTGTCAAGGTCGGTGGGAGGGCTGTATATCCAATAATTTTGGCAACATGAGTTGCTGTTCAAGTCTGGCAAAGAGTTATCCTTGAAAGAAAAAAAAAGTGAATAAAAAGTACATATAGCTTTTAGGATTCTTGTGCTGAGGGATTGAATCAATATAATTATATATTGAGCATATGCAGCCTTCCTGACAAGACAAAGATATGCTGACATGATGTATGACACAGATGGGCCTGTGCTGTTAGCTGAAGTGGCTTTTTTGAAGCGATAAAAGAGTTGAATGTATGGCAGCTAATTTTATAACAGTGCTCCAAAGTACGCTCATACTTTGATTACTTGTGATTTCATCAGAGCCATAATTATAGAGTATTCGTGGAGTCCCTAATTAAACTGTCTGAGCTGTGAATAAACCTAGTTTTAAAATTAAACTTTACGAAACGTTTTGTGTCAATGCAAATAAACTCTCACATTTTCTGTTTACAGACACACTGAACGAACATAATGCATTCAGACGAATGACAGCTGCGTCTGTACAATGCATGGCTCACCTAAAGTGTATGGTTAAACAGTCATATAATACAATAGGCAGCTCTTTAGTACGGGGTCCTTATACATGTGTAATTTATATTGATTTTAAGTAAAGGGTGTAATCTGAAGGTCTTTATCTATCCATTCATTTTGTAACCCACATATTAGAGGGCTGATGGGAGCCAGAGTCTATCCCAGCAGCATTGAATGCAAGGCAGGATAGGGTGTAGTCCTTCTCGGTTTACATTCTAACCTACAATTTAGAGTTGTCATTCAGCTTAACATGATTAATGTCCTGGCAAAGTACTGAACCCAGATCTCTAGACAGTTACTAACCACTCTACCAACATGCCAACTATCTTGGGATTTATTTTTATTCAAATACTCAAAAATTAAATACCGTGCTTGATTCTTAGTCTCTTTACAATATTTATGTACCTTCTCCAGTTTTCTGTGTGATACAGTCGATCATGACACATGTAAAGTTTCATGATTTTAATTAGTTCTGTAGCAGAAACTGTCTTTCATCTTTAAGGTTATGCAGTTTGGAAGCACTGTGCAGATGATAGCGGCATGCTATAATGGAGTCCTCTAAAAGGAGAATTGGCGCGCCAGTAAAATCATTTCAATGCATGCACATGACTGAGAGATTGCTTTTCTTCATTGATTTAATTAAACAAGGCAATAAAAGAAACACAGGGCAACTAACCTTGCCCATTTTATGCCTTAAAATAGATTCTCTTCATTTCTATTTGTTTGCCTATGAAACTATTAAGTTAGAAGAGCCAGGGTTAGGTGGGGGCAAGCTGAAACCAGAACAACTGATAACTTTAAAAAATGTGTGTGTGCTTTTTCCTGCGCCATTCAAAAATCTTAACTGCCTCTGCAACTTCTCTATCACTGACCATGATAGATAAATAAATACAAATGAACAAGTAAGTGATTAAGAATTGTGCTTTAATACAGTAGCAAAGGGATATTTGGGTCTTCGTAGGTTAAACTGGTATATCAGTCAGAAGTTATATGAAATGAAGAAGCATGATTCATAAGTTACACTAAGCAAGGCATTTTTCAACTGTAAACATCTAAACTGAGATTTGATTAAAGTAAACTAAGAAAAATAAACAGAAGATTGGGCAAAACTAACTTTTAAACAGCAGTTTTAGCCAGAACTTACTAGAATGTTTCAATAAAAGTCAGAAGACAATGGGAGATTGTATTTAACCAATAAAAGAGACAGGACAAACATGTGCTTTGTACATCTTTAACTGAACTAATTTTACAATTTTTGTGAAATGTTCCTAGTTGGGGGTTGGTGGCAGGATTGGCGCTCCAGCCACCCTAAAAAAACTTCACACTGTTCCTTTCCATCTGAACTAGTGTGGTGCTGAGGTGTCACCCATTACATGGCTGCACTCAGGTCCTAATCTGGGATCCTGAGGTGGTTTGTCTTGTGGCGGGTGCGACAACACGCTGTATCAGCACCTGCTCCTAACCTCTCTGTCTCTCTCTCTCTTCATAGTTTTGTAAATTGATTATACACTTCATGAACACTTCATGTTAACGTTGCTGATGATACCATTCTTAAGACAGATTGAAGCATAAAACCATTAAGATCTTTTCTAACCCTTCACACCCATACTTACTCTCTGTTCAGTCTGATTCTCTGTGCTAAATAGTTTAAGTCAATGAAGACCAAGACTATCTGATTCATGATAGCACCTAGCCACGACCTGTGAGATGCAACTTAATATCTTAGCCTTAAACGTTATCTTCAATAAATTGTTGAATATGCCTAACTTTATTTTTTTTATTGCTTTTTGGGGGATGTTGGGGATGGAAAAATGTTCTGTCTTCATTGCTCTTGACATTTTAGTTGTATGAGTTTCTCCAAATTATATTCAATGCAGTCAACATTTATATGGTAATTTTATCCAGCAAGAAGTGTATGTGTTCTTTTAGATTTGTATCCAAATTACAAGCAATATATTTCAATCCAGTATTCACAGCAGAGACAATAAGACAAGAAAATATGATACTATAGACAAGATATATGGGAAATATGAGAATGTCTCCATTCTATCCATGAAATATGTTTTACTCTTCCATAAATATGAACAGCTGAAAAAAGCCCACAGGATGGTACACATGTTGTACAATCATTGAATACTCCATCAAGAATTGCACGTCCATCTTCAGGTGAGTTGGGAGCATTTTCCTAGGCACAGCCAAAATTGGATGTCTTCGTTCTGTCCATTAAAAACTCCATGGGACTCTAGAGGCAGGATAATGGGTGAAGGGACATGGACACAGATCTTTTTCTGGCCCGGGTGCATCCTGGTTGCAGAGAAGAAACATACGTGCTCTCAGGAGCAACCTTGAATAATATCTCCTCTGACACCCAAAAAACAGGCAGAATAGTCACATGTTGGATACATTCTTTTCATATAGAATATATTGTAAAAGTGCACAGAATTTGATGATTTTTTTGAAATGTGATATATCTATACTAATAAAAGGCAAAGCCCTCACTGACTGGCTGACTCACTCACTCACTCATTCACTCACTGACTCATCACTAATTCTCCAACTTTGGCAGGCTTATTTCTTACAGCTTACTTACAAAAGTTAGGCAGGTTTCATTTCGAAATTCTACGCATAACGGTCATAACTGGAACCTACTGTCGAACATATATACGGCCATAGCCTGCAGCTCGTTCGCCGTGTGAGGCGGAGTTGCGTCCCGCATCATCATGCCTCCCACATAATTGAGTGCCTGCCCATATAAGGTAAATATTCACAGGTGAAGGACTGTGCTTATGGCAAACGAAAATGAGATGGTCTAGTGTTTGGCACAAACTCAGTGAAAGTGTGAGAGAAACTTTTAAGTGCCGAGTCTTAGCTAACATTAAATAAAGCTGTGGACATTGCAAGATCACACAAGAGAGCGGCTCACGTGAACTGACTGTGAATGCAGTATGTAGAGAACAAAGAAGAGCTCCAAAGAGCGCTGAACAAAAAACGCATTACACAATTGAGAAGGCAGCAAAAGAATATGAAGCGAGTGACGCATACAAGCATATTTATAAGTGCAGGTACTGCGGAAACAAAGCGCGGTGTAAACCGTAAGTTTAAATTAAGTTTATAAACACGCTGCCGCTGGCATTTGTCATGCCTACGACGAATACGATATTCGTGAGATACAAGTTTAATGAGAAGACACGAGGTATAAACGAGACTTTGG
>JANRMT010062806.1:26255495-26282355 GCA_026402145.1 Polypterus bichir lapradei
TATACGATCCTGGTCAATCATTGTCTGTGTGGAGTTTGTATTTTCTCAATGTCTGCAATAAACTTCCTCCAGGTACTCCAATTTCTTCCTACATCTTTAAAAACATGTATGTTAAGTTAACTGGCAACTATACTGTAAATACCCCTAGGTGATGTGTGCGTGAGTGTGCTCTGAGGTGGATTGATGCCCTTTGTAGAGTTGGTCCCTGTATCCTCCTGAGGTTGATAAGATAATCTCAGGATGCCCATGACCTGGAAAATGATTACAGAGGTGGGTCTGAGAATGTTATGTTACATGTTATGTTTGCAAATAAGGTGCTAGAGTCAGAAATATAAAAAATACCTAGTAATCAGTGCATCCTTGTAATCTGTGAGTCTGATTTTTAACGATTGTATTTTCACAATGTATTTAGTTCCATACATACTGTACATATATGTTTACAGTAATGCTTCCGAAAACAAAAACAGAGAAATGATAAAATGTCGGTTACCCATTGTGGCAGGAGGATGGGGGCCAGACCCAGCCGAGACACCTGGAAGGACCGGAAGGCAATCTATATGTTCTCCGGGCCACAAGGGGGCAACCGCCCTGGATAGTGAGGGGTCCACGGGGAAGGAGCAGGGAGACTCAAACCCGCTGGGGCCTGTGGCTACCGCCAGGGGGCACCCCAAGCCTCATAAAGCCCGGGAGATCTGCACTTCCGCCACACCTGGGAAGGTGGAGGAAGGACTTTCCAGGGATACCTGGAGTACTTCTGAGTGCTCATGCGGCACTTCTGCCACACCAGGATGTGCCGCCGGAAGAATGTCAGTGAGCACCTGGAGCATGTCTGGGTGACTATAAAAGAGGGAGTGAGAGTCGGGTGCTGGAGTAGGATGAAGCTCCAGCGACGGAGAGAAGAAAGGCGGCCCACAGACATTTAAAGACCCGTATTGGAGGGTGTTTGGTGCTGAAGCACTGTGTGTGGTGCAGGACTGTTTGGACACTGTAAATAATTTAATAAACGTGTTGTGGAGTTATGTTTGCTAAGCGAGTGTGGTCCGAATGGCCACTGACTTCTGGTAACTTTGCTGTTTAATTAGCTTCTTGAGCCGAAGAAACAAGATGTCTGGGTTTATACCCGAGAAGAGAGAAGAGGTCATTAATGATAACTTTCATTGTGACACTGCAAATAGTTGTTTTACCTTGTCAGAGCCATCCAGGACCTCTCCAAGTGCTCACAGGCATCTATATATAGGATATTTGAGAATTGTAAATGAATAGGTGCTAACAAGTTAGAAATGTATGCATGGTGTAATATTCAGGTGCGTCCAAGAGCTGTGCAGACACTGTAGCCTTGAATGGTCTGAGTTCAGTAGGTAGGTTCTGCAACCTTCTCAGTCTATTTCAGGGTTGTGGGAGCCAAAGGTTATCTCACCAGGATTGGGCAAAAGGCTGAAAACAGACCTGGCCAGGATTCTAGTCAATCACAAAAATAGAAAACACACCCCACATATTCAAACAATTTGCAGCTGGCAATGAATATAACGTAAATAAAAAATAAATAAAAAACTTTTTAAATTAATTCCTTATTTGCTTGAGCATATCTATAGTAATTTCATGAAATGGAACTTGCAAAGCTATTCATTTATGACAAATGTTAAGGAAAACCAAAAGTGAAAGACAAACTTTAATATAGTGGCAGACCGTTATGGATATCAGGTAAATGTGGCACTCTGATGGAAAATTACAGGGTAACCAGATTTTCAAACTCCCAGACTGGGACACGGTGCTTGAAGTAGACGCAAATGACGTCCTACTCAGTACACAGGGTCTGATGGTTTTTTCATTAGCTTGTGTTGATGACCTGGAGGAATCTGTGAGCATGTGACACACCATCAATAGTCTAGTGACCCATGTCCTGCTTACAGAGGAATTGAAGCATTACGCACATCAGAATCTGTTCCTCGGAGAGTCGCAATCAGGGCTGCTGATGGAACAATCCTTACAGATGACACTGCAGTTATGACCCGCAGGGCTGGCTACTTTGAGCAGCTGTTTAAAGTTGTTATATATATATGAGAAGGAGAGAAAGAGGGACTGAGGGCAGCATGTTGTCAGTGCATCTGCCTTATAGTTTTACTGTTGTGTTTTAATTCCAAACTAGGCACTGGGCATTTTAGGTTAGTTGGTGGCTGTGGACTTGCCCAGAGTGTGAGTGTGGGCACAGGTGTCACTGTACCTTGTGACGGACTGCTTCCCTGCTCAGGACTTCTTTTTTTCTTTCATCTGATGTTGTTAGGATGGGTTCCAGCCTCTACAAAACTAAATTTGACATATATAGTGGATTTGATGACTAAAATACACAGTGGATTTCTCATTCAAAGCCCTATTGTACTCCTGAAAGAACAGTTATTCTTTCACAGCGTCTTATGTAGATGTTATCAGTGCAACTTCTCTGCAGGGCAGACATGCACAAATTAATTCTCTGATCATAAGACAGTGTACAGTCACACAGGGTATGCTATTTTTGAGTTGCCTGTCTACAAGCTGCCAGAGATGCATTCAAAAGGTGCCAGTTGGCAATAAAACAATGGTGTTATTTATATCATTAAGATCTTGTCAGTGTTTAGCACACCATAAATTATATGCATATGCTGCTCATGTAAATAAAAAAGCTAGTAAAACACAAATATAAACTACAGTGAAAACTAATAGTTGTGTCTAAATGGAAAGGCTTAATGTGAAAAATGTATAAAAAAAGGGCATTTCATCAACAGAGGTTCCATCAAGTGGTAAGTTCAATTCCTGCAATCTGATAAGAAAATATAACATTTTTTTACTCTTTTTATAGGTAAAACTTTTTGATGGACAGTTCACAAGACTATGTCTGTTATTGCAAATATTTAAAGGAGACTGGCACCTGGGCCTGCTCTAGCATTATGCTGCCCAAGGTGAAACTGTAAATAGCGCTACTCACCCGGAAAAGACAAGCCTATGACTCTTTTTATGACTTAGGATTTTCTTTGTAATCTGGTTTAAACGAATTTTGAAATGATTTAAATATTCACATTCATGTATGCATTTTATGTGGACTAACGGTATACATTTGTTTAAGTGAAGTTGAAAGTTCTTGATAAATGATGTTAGCAGTTGACTAGAGATATTAAGTAAATGAATGTAAATGTGAATTTTAAAACTAAGTATTTTTTATTTAATGCATAAATACAAATATAACAATAATGTATAGGTTAATATTTTGATGGGAGTTTAAGTTTACAAACGTAATTCCAGTTTTAAAAAATTAAGAACAATAATATCCATCCATCTATTATCCAACCCGCCATATCCTAACTACAGGGTCACGGGGGTCTGCTAGAGCCAATCCCAGCCAACACAGGGCGCAAGGCAGGAAACAAACCCCGGGTAGGGTGCCAGCCCACCGCAGAGAACAATAATATGTTTAATTAAATTTCTTTACAACCTTAAAAACAGAACTCACTGAAATTCAAAACTGCTTTTTTTCCTGACTTAATCATTGCAAATTTAAAATCAATTTCTTTTAAATCCATTATTTGGGTTTGTTCACTATTAACCGATAAGGTTACTGAAAATTATATGAATCGTAAGAACATATATAATATACAACATATAACGCACACAAATGACTGATATCATGTATGATATAATACTAACATTTAACATTTTAATAATAATAATGATCATAATTAAAATAATATAAAACAGGAATTCTATGCCCAGTGTTAAATATGCAATTATAAAAATGCTAAGGTGTAAAGGTATATGACGACCAGTTCATTAATTAGGTAAAAACCAGCTAATTTTGTTCCTTAGATATTGTCAGGATTCATCAGAGGCACATAATCGATCCTTTTAAAAATGCTTGTAATGGCAATTCACTGCACTAACAAAATGAAGGAAGATATTGAAAGAAAAATGCATTCAATATCTGCCTCAACCCAATGTCAAAATAAAGATAGGAAATAAAATAAAAAAACTAATTTGCTGAAAAGGAGGAAGTATTAAAACAAAAATAAAACTATGAACCTGCACCTGAAGAAAGTAAAAAAACAAAGTTCAGCTGAAAAAGAACCTCTGTGAAGCCGAGTACAGTGCATCATCCTAGGGTTTTGGAAGACTGTCTGGAAAGTTTTTTGCAAGAACATTAAGACCAAACATTGCTAGTGTGTGAAATACAAATCAATGATTTAGCTGCCAGAAAACTGAACTACTTATCATTTGCTTGCTGAAAGAACCTACAGGCAGTGTGGAGCCAACCACTTGATGAACAATAAAATCCTTAGATGCGTTCCATCTGTTCCGCAACCTCATTTATTTAAACAGTATCATCATGATGGTCATGATGTTTCATGTAATTGAAAGTATTGTGTGCTGTGGAGTAGAAAACGAGGCAGCTGTCGGGAGCCCTGATGATTCACATGAGAGAAAAGGCTTAACAAAGTGGTGTGATTGAAGTATGGCCCATTGAAATGTACTGTATATGTACAGAGAGGACAATGAGAGGTGAGGCAAAATTTGTTTCATTGTTCAACAGTGTATTTGTTGTTTTGGGTGTGTTCCCTATGGCTCCAAACATCAGTGAAGTTTAGCAAACTGTCTGTTCTGTGTTAGATCATATGCCCGGCTGTCTGAGGGCTCAAACCTGCACATCTGCATGGTGTCTTTATATGTGTGTGTTTGTTTGCAACTGTCTCTTTATTCTCTGTGGTTGTTCAGAATCAGAATCACTTTATTGCTAGCATGTGACATGCTAGAATTGACTTTGGTTAGGTGCAAAACATGGGATACAAGACATAACCAATTCAAGACAGCACAATTTCAACTCACCATTAACCTGACACTGTGCAAACCGCTATACAAATACATCAATTTCTTGAATAAAACATTTGTGAACTTCAAGCAGAAATCCACAAACAAGACCCTCACATAGGAGTTAGGCAAGCCCATGTGCTGAAGAATATAGTTGAGGCATTCATTAACTGGAACTGGAATAATAGTGGCTACCTTAAAGCAGTCCATTTCTTTGCCCAGGTGTAAGAAGGTGTTGAATAGTGAATGTTAGTTAAGGCAGGTGCTAACTGGTCTGCACAATGTCTAAGTGTACCAGGTAAGACCCCATCACTGTCAGCTGTTTTCCTGAAATGCTTTTGTACCTCCTCTTGCTTTACAGAAGGTATAGGGTGGAGCGAAGAGGATGACTGGGGGGGAGGGAAGTTAAAGAAGGTGAATTGAACTTCAATGAAGGGGGGATAATGACACTGAAATGGTCGTGAGAAGGAGAGAGGGGGATTATGGATATAGAAGGCAGAGGGTCAGAGTACAAGCAGTGGCTCATGTCCTCGTCAAACCGGCAATAAAGCTCATTTAGGTGATTAGCCAAAATGGGGGAGGATTAGGCTTGGGAGAACTTCTGCCTGTAATTTGTAAGTTTTTCTCAGAGAACTTCACACTGCCTGCCTGTTACTGCCTTTCTCCTGCTGATCTTTACAAGTGGTTATTGAAGCTCTCAGAGTTTTATTAAACCGCCATATTGCAGATCAATATTCATCCCCATTCCCAGACCTGTATACCTGGTCCTTGGCAGGAGCAAGAACCCTCAGCTCCTTGGTGAACCATGGCTTGTCATTGTTGTATCTCATGATGGTTTTCTTAGGGAAGCACATATCTTCACAGAAGGAGATGTAAGATGTTACAGTATCAGCAGTTTCATCTATGCTGTGTGGAGGACGGCCGGCAGCTCATCTTGGCCAAGATGGAAGTATGGGGGAAGGCAGCTTTTCCAGGACACTGCCATCCCCAAAATGCTAGATGGCAGCTCCTCTGGAGTGTAACGGTACCCCGGATTCCCAAAGGGGACCCTGGGACTTGGAGTGCAGTTTCTCAGCCCTGTTGGGTACTGTGGGTGCCACCAGGAGGAACTGTGAGAGGACTGGAGAAGCCATGCCTCATCCATAGCCAATTCTCCATCTGACCCAGAAGTGCCAGCAAGTCACGTTGGCGGAAGTACAGAAGCACTTCCGGGTCAAGGACTATATAAAGGACTGTTGGGAACAAAGCAAGTAAGCCAGAGTCGGGAGGTGTAGGACAGAGCTTGCTGGGAGGTGTGGAGGAGAGAATTATTATTGTTATTACTATTATTGAGAATATTATTGTGTATTCACTTGCCTGTTTCTTGTGGCTGGGGTGTTTTGGAGGCACTGTTTAAAAGAAGAAAAATTAAAATACTTCGGAGTGCTTTTAACATGTCATGTGTTTGGCTGTTGGGAAAAAGGTGGGCAACAGTGCCACCTATCGTCTTACAGCTGCTACACCAGTCTAAACAGTCCCTCAGCCCTCAAAAAGCCTCAGGAGTCCATCTGAGGCTGATAGTCCTGGTGGTCTTTGACTGTTCCAGTTTCCGTTTATAGCTGAGAACAAGCATAATCATGGCTTGGTCAGAATTGCCAAATGGTGCATGGGAGAAATGGTGAAATGCACCTTTAATTTTGGTGAAAAAGTGATCCAATATTCTGCCTTCATTTGTGAGGCAGTTGATCAATTGGTGGTATCTGAGCAGATCATCTTTCATGTTACTGTGGTTAAAATCCCCCATAATGAAAATGGCAGTACTGGGCAATTTATTTTCCAAATGATGAATGGTATCAGCTAGCAACTGTTGTGCCAACTGAGCATTCACATCAATTGGAATCTAAATGCCAACCAGTATGACAGAATGAAATTCCCTGGGTAGATAGAATGGCTTGTAATGAATGACAAGAGCTTTTAAATCAGCAGAGGTAAAAGAAAGAATTTTGGACATAATCCCTTGTGGTAGAAATCAGCATCTTACTTAAAGAAATAAACTTATTCTCTAACTTGACAAATCACTAATCTGGCAGGAGAAAAAGCTTGTCTATCTGCTTCATTTATTTTCACCTGCAGCACCAAGCTGAGAAGGGAGCATCTCTCACAGCAGTATGTTACAGTATGATGAGAATGGTCAAATATTAAAGGTATAGGTCTATTTTATAAGCAACTGAATTTACATAACAATGTCAATCAACGCACACATTTACTCTGGTTGGGGCATTGGTTTACACCCAAATGATCTATATAAAATAAAAGTCTATTTAGATACATTCTGGTTCTTCTTATACTCCTTGGGTTGAGCCAACACCCATAAATATCTGTGTATATAACAAATTTCCAATCTTGTTGAACACAGGTCATCTGATCTCTTAGTCATTCTTCAGTACATTTCCTGTGTTATATTTTTGCCTTGTTGTTCACTTGAACTTTACCTGGTTTCCTGATATGCCTGAGCAGGTTTCTGACAGGTATTAACCCTTTATGCTATTTCTTTAAGATGAATGTTATGTTATCCTAAAATTATTTTTCCACACCCAGCACTGGCTGTTGTTTGTAAACATACACATGCCACAACCTCATGATTTGCCACAAAGTCCACTGTTACAGTCTGCTCTGAATAACAAATATCCTGCCATTTGAACACCGTTGTTCTGTAGATCCGAATTAAGCCACGTTTCATTAAAACAGTGCACAAATACGAGCAAAATCTTTGTTAGTCCGAATCAGTAACCCCAACTTGTCCATTTTGTTGTAAAACAAGTAAAAATTTGAAAGGCAGATTGCTGGGAGTGAAAGCCTCTGTGTCTCCAGTGCACCAGAGCGCCAGCCCATAAAAATAAATTCCCCCGTCCAAAAAAAGTTTTGTTGTCCAGGATGACTGCCTGGTTCATCTATGTGGTAGAGCCATCCTTGTTTGGCAAGAAGAACAGAAGACATGCATGTGAAACCAGTTTTAGATAGGAGTGCCTAAGCTGATGTGAGGAAAAAAAAGGAAACCAAACACAAATTAGTATGTCTGTCATATTGGCATTGTCTTACGCTGCTTCAGCCTTTTGAGCCTCGTCAGTGTTTTATTTTCCATGTCACTATTAATGTGAAAGGCCATCTATACAGTTAGCATAAAGAACAGAATCTCAGCTTTGATCCTCAAATGAAAAATGTGTCTTTTTCTGTTTTTTGAATTTGTGGGTTTCAGCCACATGTAATATCAAGTCCAGTATGATTTTAGGTTATTTAGTTTTTCTAAATTGGTCCTAGATGTGTTGTTTGCAGTAAGAGGGACTGATTTCTCTGTTATAATCCAAATGAGGTTAGACAGCGATAAATGAAAAATTGTAACCAGGAATTGAACTACAGAGATCATGGCAAAAAAGGTCTACAAAACATGCAGAAGACAGATACCAAATGAAGTAAGTGAGAACTAAATGCACAAAACCAAAAACATAAATAAGAATTAGTAAATCAGACAACATTGCGAAAAATGTCCTAGCACAATCATTTTAAATTCCTCTTCTTCTTCTTCTTTCCGCTGCTCCCGTTAGGGGTTGCCACAGCAGATCATCTTCTTCCATATCTTTCTGTCCTCTGCATCTTGTTCTGTTACACCCATCACCTGCATGTCCTCTCTCACCACATCCATAAACCTCCTCTTAGGCCTTCCTCTTTTCCTCTTGCCGGGCAGCTCTATCCTTAGCATTCTTCTCTCAATATACCCAGCATCTATCCTCTGCACATGTCCAAACCAATGCAATCTCGCCTCTCTGACTTGAGCTGACCCTCTAATGTAATAATTTCTAATCCTATCTATCCTCGTCACACCCAGTGCAAATATTAGCATCTTTAATTCTGCTACCTCCAGCTCTGTCACCTGCTTTCTGGTCAGTGCCACCATCTCCAACCCATATAACATAGCTGGTCTCACTACCGTTCTGTCACAAATTACTCCAGATACTCTTCTCCACCCATTCCACCCTGCCTGCACTCTTTTTTTCACCTCTCTTCCACAATCCCCATTACTGTGTACTGTTGATCTCAAGTATTTAAACTCATCCACCTTCGCCAACTCTACTCCCTGCATCCTCACCATTCCACTGACCTCCCTCTCATTTACACACAAGTATTCTGTCTTGTTCCTACTGACCTTCATTCATCTCCTCTCTAGACAGAAGACAATCCAGACCCCAACAACAAAACAATCCAGGACACGCTGACTAAATACGGTTCATCAACAGAAGGCAGCCAGACAGGTAAACGGTAAACAATATACAACAAAAAAATCCAAATTTTTTTTCTTTGAACACCTGCCCTCCTTTTAAGCCACTCTGACCACCTTTGACATCACCAGCCCCTACAGGAACTGCTGGGAGATGCAGTTTTAATTAATAGTAGCACTGCTACATATTATTTTTCTGCTATCTGGCATCCATGAGAAGGGTCTTAAAACACCAACAATGTAGGTATCTTTAGGATAAAACTGCCTGCCTCTTTCCATTCACTATAGCTGGTAAGGGACACTCTACAGAGATGGGTCCAGCATAGTACTGTTTTCCCCCAGGCATGTTAGATTCTTTTATTTACAGCTTCTTCAATCTGAATTAACTGTAGCAATTTCTATGTAAACATATTTAGGGAAGCCCTTTTTAATGCAATATATGCCTGTAAGGTAAAAAGATTAAAAATTTAGTACAAAGTGGATAAGCACCCTATATGTAAGTAATAACAACAACAACATTTATTTATATAGCACATTTTCATACAAACAGTAGCTCAAAGTGCTTTACATAATAAAGAATAGAAAAATAAAAGACACAATAAGAAAATAAAATAGATCAACATTATTTAACATCGAATAAGAGTAAGGTCCAATGGCCAGGGGGGACAGAAAAAACAAAAAAAAACTCCAGACGGCTGGAGAAAAAAAAAAAAAATCTGTAGGGATTCCAGACCATGAGACTGCCCAGTCCCCTCTGGGCATTCTACCTAACATAAATGAAACAGTCCTCTTTGGATTTAGGGTTCTCATGGAAGGGCTTGATGATAATGGTCACGTAGAATTCTGCCTTTTAATCCATCCATCATTGTAGGAGCATCATGATGCTTTGAGTAGGTGGAGGTGCCGCAGGCCACCACCACAAAGAAACCGGAAAAAGAAACAGAAAAGAGAGTAGGGGTCAGTACGGATTTTAGAGCTACCCTGAATAGTTATTATGAGGAAATTGAACATATAGAGTATCAGGATTAAGTTAAATTAAGTTAAATTGAAGTTATAGAAAGGCCATGTTAAAGTAATATGTTTTCAGCAGTGTTTTAAAGTGCTCTACTGTATTAGCCCGGCAAATTCCTATTGGCAGGCTATTCCAGATTTTAGGTGCATAGCAGCAGAAGGCCGCCTCACCACTTCTTTTAAGTTTTGTTCTTGGAATTCTAAGGAGACACTCATTTGAGGATCTGAGGTTACGATTTGGAATATAAGGTGTCAGACATTCCGATATATAAGATGGGGCGAGATTATGTAAGGCTTTATAAACCATAAGCAGAATTTTAAAGTCAATCCTGAATGACACAGGTAACCAGTGTAGTGACATCAAAACTGGAGAAATGTGTTCAGATTTTCTTTTCCTAGTTAGGATTCTAGCAGCTGCATTCTGCACTAGTTGCAAAAGATTTATGTCTTTTTTGGGTAGTCCTGAGAGGAGTGCGTTACTGTAATCTAGTCGACTGAAAACAAACGCGTGAACTAATTTCTCAGCATCTTTCAGTGATATAAGAGGTCTAACTTTACTTATGTTTCTTAAGTGAAAAAATGCTGTCCTAGTGATCTGATTAATATGCGATTTAAAATTCAGATTACAGTCAACAATTACCCCTAAGCTTTTTACCTCCGTCTTGACTTTTAATCCTAATGTATCCAGTTTATTTCTAATAGCCTCATTGTATCCCTTATTGCTAATCACTAAGATTTCAGTTTTCTCTTTATTTAACTTGAGAAAGTTACTATTCATCCATTCTGAGATACAAGTCAGACATTTTGTTAGTGAATCAATAGAATCGGGGTCATCAGGTGCTATTGATAAATACAGCTATGTGTCATCAGCATAGCTGTGGTAGCTCACGTTGTGCCCTGAGATAATCTGACCTAACGGAAGCATGTAGATTGAGAAGAGCAGCGGACCCAGGATAGAGCCTTGTGGAACACCATATCGGATATCATGTGTCTTCGAGTTGTAATTACCACAACTAACAAAAAATTTTCTCCCTGTCAGGTAGGATTCAAACCAATTTAAGACACTGCCAGAGAGGCCCACCCATTGACTAAGGCGATTTCTAAGAATATTATGATCAATAGTGTCAAATGCAGCACTCAGATCTAAGAGGATGAGAACAGATATATGGCCTCTGTCTGCGTTCACTCGCAAATCACTTACTACTTTAACGAGTGCAGTTTCTGTGCTGTGATTTGTTCTAAAACCCGACTGAAATTTATCAAGAATAGCATGTTTATTTAGGTGGTCATTTAACTGCATAATGACTGCTTTCTCCAGAACTTTGCTTAAGAAAGGCAGGTTAGAGATGGGTCTAAAATTTTCAAGAGCCGAGGGGTCAAGATTATGTTTCTTAAGTAGGGGTTTAACTACAGCAGTCTTAAGACAGTCTGGGAAGACCCCCGTATCTAATGACGAATTTACTATGTCAAGAACATTATCAATTAGCACGCCCGATACTTCTTTGAAAAGCCTTGTTGGTATTGGGTCAAGGAATCAGGTGGAGGATTTTAATTGAGATATTATTTTTTGTAAATCAGGTAAATCTATCCTAGTGAAAGAGTTTAATTTGTTTATAACAGAATGCTGGGGTTTAGGAGGATCCTTAGCGTTGGAGGGATATACTATGTTATTTCTAATATCATTAATTTTTTGATTGAAAAATACAGCGATAGCCTCACAGGTTTTACTGGAAGTACTTAGGAGGCATTCCTTTGAGTTACCTGGGTTTAGTAGGTGATCAATTGTAGAAAATAAGACTCTGGGATTACTAGCATTGTTATTTATAATCTTGGAGAAATAACAGCATCTCTCAAGACGGACTGTGTTATTGTATTTTGTTATTTTGACTTTTAATATTTCATAGTGGATAGTTAGTTTAGTCTTCCTCCATTTATGCTCAGCTCTGCGGCATGTTCTCTTTAAATCCGACACTCTTTGGGTCTTCCATGGTATAACAATGCTAGAAGATTTTTTCACTGTCTTTTCAGGTACAACTATGTCAACAGCAGCTCTCACTTTAGTATTAAATCTTTCCACCTTACTATTTACATTATCCTCGCTATTATAGTTGGCACTATAAACGGACTGATTGCTTAGAATGTTTGTAAGTTTTAAAGCTGCTGCTGAGTCAAAGAAGCATTTTTTAACAATATGCTTCTCATGAGTGTTTTTTATCATTATTTCTATATTAAAAAGTAGAAGAAAATGGTCTGATAGACCAATATCAATGATCTGCTTTATATCAACTTTCAGTCCTTTAGTAATCACTAAGTCTAACGTATGACCTGCTTTATGTGTAGGCTGATTTACGAGCTGCCTCAAATCAAAAGAATCCAGGAGGTTCATAAATTCTTTTACTTTTAGATCACACTGATTATCTATATGAAAATTAAAGTCGCCAACTATTAGGAGTGTGTCATAGTTAGTAATTAAAATTGACATTAAGTCAAAGAGTTCCTCAAAAAAAGACGCGTTGAATTTTGGAGGTCTATACACGGATAATACTAGAACTTGAGAATCTCCTTGGATAACAACGGCGAGATACTCAAAGGACTTGAACTTACCAAAACTGACATCTTTACATTTTAATCGGCTCGAGTAAATGTTAGCCAATCCGCCTCCCTTTTTCCCCTGGCGGTCCCAAGGCATGCTCAGTGGGAGTGACTTCAGTCTCTACGGTCCTCACACTACCGACCTCCATCTTGGCTGCCTCTGTCGGCGTCTGCCAGACCAATCAGAGTCAGGTGTCCTCCCATCTTCTTTCTCACACATGTAGTCGTCCCTCAGATCCCTCCACAATCATACCCACTCTTCCATTCAGTGGGCACGATCCGTCCCTTGAGCGCTGATCCTTCACTCCATCCAGGACCCCTGACAGCGCTGACCTTTCTTATTCATACTGGCTGGCTGGCTGACTCGTCCGCTTTCTTTTGCCCCCAATGCTGCGGTCTCTGTCTCTAAGCTTTTCTTTTCTTTCCTTTCAGTTTTCTTTTTCTTTTTTTCGTTCTTCCTTTCTGTCCCCTTCCTCTTTGTTCTGGCCTGTTCTTATATGGCTCCGTAGGTGCAGTGCTTCAATCATGCACCACAAGAAGCTGATTAAGCAATTGAGAGCAATCACAATCTCACGTGCAGGTGCGACTTGCCCCAATTACTCCATCAGCTCCCCACGGCTGCATGATCGTGCCCATGGAGACTGACATGGCGAATGAATTGTTTAAAAGCCGCCAATCTTTCGTAGCCACAGACTCGCTACACCACACAGAGTTCTGCACAGAGTGGTCCATCCATCCATCCACCCTCTTCCGCTTATCCGAGGTTGGTTTTTGGGGGCAGCAGCTTGAGCAGAGATGCCCAGACTTCCCTCTCCCCAGCCACTTCTTCTAGCTCTTCCGGGGGAATCCTGAGGCGTTCCCAGGCTAGCCGGCGTGTCCTGGGTCTTCCCCGGGGCCTCCTCCTGGTTGGGCGTGCCCAGAACACCTCACCAGGGAGGCGTCCAGGAGGCATCCTGATCAGATATCCGAGCCACCTCATCTGACTCCTTTCGATGTGGAGGAGCAGTGGCTCTACTCTGAGCCCCTCCCGGTTGACTGAGCTTCTCACCCTATCTTTAAGGGAAAGCCCAGACACCCTGCGGAGGAAACTCATTTCAGCCGCTTGTATTCGCGATCTCATTCTTTCGGTCACTACCCATAACTCATGACCATAGGTGAGGGTAGGAACGTAGATCGACTGGTAAATTGAGAGCTTTGCATTATGGCTCAGCTCCTTTTCACCACGACAGACCGATGCAGAGCCCGCATCACTGCGGATGCTGCACCGATCCGCCTGTTGATCTCACGCTCCAATCTTCCCTCACTCGTGAGCAAGACCCCGAGATACTTGAACTCCTCTACATGGGGCAGGATCTTGCTCCCAACTCTGAGAGGGCACTCCACCCTTTTCCGGCTGTGGACTATGGTCTCGGATTCGGAGGTGCTGATTCCCGTCCCGTCTTCACACTCAGCTGCAAACTAATTCAGAGAGAGCTGAAGATCACGGCAAACAGGACAACATCACCTGCAAAAAGTAGTGACCTAATCCTGAGTCCACCAAACCGGACCCCCTCAACACCCTGGCTGCGCCTAGAAATTCTGTCCATAAAAGTTATGAACAGAATTGTTGACAAAGGGCAGCCCTGGCGGAGTCCAACTCTCACTGGAAACGGGTTCGACTTACTGCTGGCAATGCGGACCAAGCTGTGACACTGGTTGTTCAGAGACCGAACAGCCCTTATCAGGGGGTCCGGTACCCCATACTCCCGGAGCACCCCCCACAGGATTCCTCGAGGGACACGGTCGAACACCTTTTCCAAGTCCATAAAACACATGTAGACTGGTTGGGCAAACTCCCATGCACCCTCCAGGACCCTGCTAAGGGTGTAGAGCCGGTCCACTGTTCTGCGGCCAGGACGAAAACCACACTGTTCCTCCTGAATCTGAGGTTCGACTATCCAATGGACCCTCCTCTCCAGAACCCCCGAATAGACTTTTCCAGGGAGGCTGAGGAGTGTGAGCCCTCTGTAGTTGGAACATACCCTCCGGTCCCACTTCTTAAAGAGGGGGACCACCAACCCTGTCTGCCAATCCAGAGGCACTGTCCCCAATGTCCACGCGATGTTGCAGAGACGTGTCAACCAAGACAGTCCTACAACATCCAGAGCCTTGAGGTATCTCATCCACCCCCGGGGCCCTGCCACCAAGGAGTTTGTTGACCACCGCAGTGACCTCAGTCCCAGAGATGGGGGAACCCACCTCTGAGTCCCCAGGCTCTGCTTCCTCAGCAGAAGGCATGTTAATGGGATTGAGGAAGTCTTCGAAGTACTCCCCCCACCGACCCACAATGTCCTGAGTCGAGGTCAGCAGCGCACCATCCCCACCATATACAGTATTGACACTGCACTGCTTCCCCGTCCTGAGACGCCGGACGGTGGACCAGAATCTCCCAGCAGTACGAGGGAGACCCCAGAAGGTATGCTCTCTAGCACCCCCTCCAGGGACTCCAGAAAGGGTGGGTACTCCAAACTGCTGTTCAGCACATACGTACAAACAACAGTTAGTACCCGTCCCCCCATTCAAAGGCGGAAGGAGGCTACCCACTCATCCACCAGGGTAAACCCCAACGAACAGGGGGCAATAAGTATGCCCACACCCGCTCGGCGCCTCTCACTGGGGCAACTCCAGAGTGGTAGAGAGCCCAGCCCCTCTCAAGGAGATTGGTTCCAGATTCCAAGTTGTGCGTCGAGGTAAGCCCAACTATATCTAGCCAGAACCTCTCAAACTCGCACACTAGCTCAGGCTTCTTCCCCTTCAGAGAGGTGACATTCCACGTCCTAAGAGCCAGCTTCTGTAGTCGAGGATCAGAATGCCAAGGTCCCACCTTTGGCCACCACCCAACTCACACTGCACCAGACCTACTTGGCCCCTCCTACAGGTGGTGAGCCTATGGGAAGGAGGACCCACATTGCCTCTTCAGGCTGTGCCCGGCCGAGCCCCATGGGTGCAGGCCCGGCCGCCAGGCGTTTGCCATCGAGCCCCAACTCCAGGCCTGGCTCCAGAGGGGGGCCCCGGTGACCCACGTCCGGGCGTGGGAAAATATCTTCCAAGGTTTTTGTTCTTCATAGGAGGTTTGGTTGAACCGCTCTTTGTCTCATTCCTCACCTCAGCCACAGAGTGGTTGTATTGCTTTATACCCTAGAGCAGCAGCACGATCAGAAACTGCTGTCTCAATTACAGTAAGAGATAATAATAAAAAAACTGTTTGGGGCTCAGCGACCAACACTCATTGTTAATGACAAACTCACTAATATTCCCAGACCAGCACTCAGATATCAGTGGTTTAAAGAAGGTGTATTAATAAGACCAAAAGCAAAAATTTGGATGTGAGCATCAGTAGGCTTTGCATCCTAGGAAATAAAAATCCCAAATTATTCTATAACTATTCTATAACATTTCAGCAATTATTTACCGCTCTGATGTTGATCTTTTTGATCATAAAATAGGTCATTACGATAGCAATTGACGAGAAGACTTGCACAATTTGGCTCAAAAACTCATCAGCACATTGTCATCTCATAACAGGCTTAAGTTTTGTGTTTGGTATTTTTCCATCCCTAAGAAACTGTGATACACAGACACACACACACACACACACACACACAGAGACACACACCCATCATCAATTTATCAATGTTTTCAGTATCCTGTGACCCTAAAACGTCGCAATCTTTCGAAAACCATCTTATCTAATACTTTCTCCTTGATATGATGTTAATCTGTGTCCAGCCCTGCAAGCAGGTCCTTCAACTTGGTAGGAAAACTTGTGGGTTCGTGGCAGGATTGGTACTCCAGCCACTGTAAAAAACGTCACACTGTTCAGTGTGGTGTTGAGGTGTCACCTGTTGCACGGCTGCAGTTGGATCTCCATCCGGGTGGTTCACCGTGTGGTGGGTGCAGCAACGCGCTGTAATTAGTGCATACTCCCAACCTCTCCTCTCCTCTCTCTAAAGCTTTCGCTCCTCCCCCATAGATGATAGGTTATGGTGGGGTAGGGCACAAAGCAAAAATCATAATTACTTTACAACACAAATTCCCAAACAACAAAGACATTTCCAAAATAAAGCATGAGGATGACAAATTATGTTGCACAATATGAACAAAAATACTAAACCTATTCAACAAATGGAAATTTTGAAAATAACAGTTGTCACAAATGAACGCATAGGAGGCAGCCAATGGGCTTGACTAAATGCAGGACCGGGGGTTGGCAGTGCACACTAATGTCTTTTTCCCTTTCTCTACAGATCTTCAGAAGGAAAACATATCAAACCCCCCTTCTGTTCCAGCAAAGACCTCCCATTTAACCCCCCTCATGACCTCATATTTGGGTGCAGCACAAAAGAAATGCCGCTTCCTGCCAGTCCTCTATAAAGCCACCATTCCGGTAGTCAGTCATGTTTGGACTCAGTCTTGAAAAACAACTCATTCATTGTATTCTGCTCAGCTATGATCTGTCAAGTATATGGGGAGGATCCCCAAACCTTTTCTTGGTTTTGTTCTTTTGTCTCATTACACTATCCAGATTTAAAGTCTGGATGAGAACGAAGGTACCAGGATGATTCTCATCAACAAGCCACCATATATGTAAGAAAAATGTCCTATTCTACCAGGAAATAACTGCTGCTACAGAGCAATGCAAAAGAAAAAATCCTTTTTCTAAGACATACGTCTCTTATACATTTGAGCTAATCATCCAAGACCTGGCTGGTGGCTTCTTTTCTGTGTTTTCCATTCTTGTTGGCTTCTTCCTGGATCTCCGGCAGATGTCTCTCTCTCTCTCTCAGTCTCCTCAATTGTTAGGGTACATAAGGGTACATAAGAGTAGTCTGTCAGTTCTGCGATCCAAATTCAAAGAGTTAGGTACCAAGCTGAGGAGCAGAACTGACAAGGTAGTCTTCTCCGAAGTTCTGCCTGTGCCACACGCCAGTCCAGGTAAGATTGAGGAGATTAGAAGACTTAACGCGTGGCCCAAATCTTGGTGCAGGGTAGAAGGGTATAGGTTTATGGGGCAATGGTACTCCTTTTGGAACAGATGGGACCTGTTCCGCCGTGATGGGTTACATCTGAACCGGAGGGGCACCAATGTATTGGGGAGGCGTATGTGTAGGCTAGTCGAGGATTGTTTAAACTAGGGAATGGGGGGGCAGGGAGTTTAGGACAGGCCAGATTTAGATCTACACATGGAAGAACAAACAATGGTGTAGAAATAAAAATGCATAGTAATGTAAATTCTAAGCAAACACGTAAATGTAGAAGGATTAACACATTAAAAATAGCTTGCCTTAATGCTAGAAGTACCAAAAATAAGGTAAGTGAGTTAGAGTTGTATGTAGCAGAGCATAATTATGATATTATAGCAATAATGGAAACCTGACTAAATAACAAAGAGTGTAACATAGAAGGATACACATTTTTTAGGAAGGATAGACAGAACAGAAAAGGAGGTGGGGTTGCTGTTTATGCCAAACAGGGTTTAAATGTAAGTCCTCTTCAGTTGGATGATGAGCCCCATCTTAGTGAGGACATGTGGCTTCGCCTGGAAAATATTAGGGAAAGAGGTCTTATTTTAGGAGTATGTTATAGACCACCCAATTCAGACAGTAATTTCAACACATATCTTTTTAGTAATATCAAAAAGACAAGTTTACAGGGGGATATTATAGTCATGGGGGACTTTAATTATCCAAATATTAACTGGGATAACCTTGCAGATGGAGGAGCACAAGAGCAGGAGTTTTTAGAAGTAATCAGCGACTGTTTTTTAACACAGCATGTTAAAGTACCAACACGGGGTGAAGCCTGTCTGGATTTACAGTAGTATTCTGTAATAATCAGGATAGAATTGAGGGTGTAGAAGTGATTGAACCACTAGGGTCAAGTGACCATAATGTAATACAATTCTCAGTATTTTGTAATAGTACGGATGCAAAGACTAAAATTGTTAAGTTGAACTTTGGTAGGGCTAATTTTGAGAAGATGCGACAATGTCTAAGTAGGATAGACTGGGATAAGCTTTTAGGTGTGGAGACAGTTGAGGAGCAGTGGAACAGGTTTAAAAATGTTTTACATGTAATGCAGGACAGATACATACCTAAATTTGGAATTAATAGGAAAAAAAAAAAACTCCACGATGGATTAATAAAGATTTTTGCAAGTTGCAAAGGAAAAAACTGCTGTATAAGGCATATAAGACTAATGACTGCAAAGTGAATCGTAGATCGTATGAGAATATGAGGGTAACCATTAAGAAGAATATCAGGGAGGCTAAAAGACAGTTGGAGAGGAATATAGCAGATAAGGCGAAAGAAGACCCCAAGAGATTCTTTCAGTATTTTATTAGTAAAAGAACAGTTAAGGGGGAGGTGAAGTTAATCAGGAATAGTAAAGGGGAATTAAAAGATACAGACAATGAAATAGCAGATGCCCTAAACTTACATTTTTCGGAGGTGTTTACAAGTGAGCAAGTGGATAACCTCCCAGAGTTAAACGCGACTACTAAGGAGGTACTAAGGGATTAGGAAATTGAAGAGGGAGAAGTGCTGCTCAGATTAAATAGGCTGAAATCAAACAAATCACCAGGCCCAGATAATATTTATCCTCGTGTTCTTAAGGAGGCTAGTGAGTACATATATAAACCCTTGACACATATTTTTAGGAAGTCACTGAGCACTGGAGAGATTCCGAAGGACTGGAAAATGGCAAATATCATTCCATTATATAAAAAGGGTGACAGGGCAGATCCAAGCAACTATAGGCCAGTAAGCTTAACATGCATCAAAGGAAAATTAATGGAAGGAATTATTAAGGATAAGATTGAGCAACACATGGCAAGGACAGGAGTTATTCTGACCAGTCAGCATGGGTTCAGAAGAGGGAGATCGTGTTTTACTAACATGTTGGAATTCTATGAGGTTTCAACAAAAGCATACGATCAAAGTGGAGCATATAATATTATTTATCTTGACTTTCAGAAAGCATTTGATAAGGTGCCACATGAGAGGTTGGGCATCAAGTTAAAAGAAGTGGGAGTTCAGGGTGATGTTTTTAGATGGGTGCAGAATTGGCTCAGACACAGGAAGCAGAGGGTGATGGTGCGAGGAACCTCATCAGAACTGACCGATGTTAAGAGTGGTGTTCCACAGGGGTCAATGCTAGGGCCGCTGCTATTTTTAATATATATAAATGATTTAGATAGGAATATAAGTAACAAGCTGGTTAAGTTTGCAGATGATACCAAGATAGGTGGATTAGCAAATAATTTGGAATCCGTTATATCATTACAGAAGGACTTGGATAGCATACAGGCTTGGGCAGATTTGTGGCCGATAAAATTTAATGTCAGTAAATGTAAAGTATTACATATAGGAAGTAAAAATATTGGGTTTGAATACACAATAGGCGGTCGGAAAATCGAGAGTACACCTTATGAGAAGGATTTAGGAGTCATAGTGGACTCTAAGCTATCAACTTCCCGACAGTGTTCAGAAGCCATTAAGAAGGCTAACAGAATGTTATGTTATGTTATATAGCACGATCTGTGCAGTACAAGTCCAAGGAGGTTATGCTCAACCTTTATAATGCACTGGTGAGGCCTCATCTTGAGTACTGTGTACAGTTTTGGTCTCCAGGCTACAAAAAGGACATAGCAGCACTGAAAAAAGGTCCAGAGAAGAGCGACTAGGCTGATTCCAAGACTACAGGGGTTGAATTATGAGGAAAGATTAAAAGAGCTGAGCCTTTACAGTTTAAGCAAAAGAAGATTAAGAGGTGACATGATTGAAGTGTTTAAAATTATGAAGGGAATTAGTACAGTGGATCGAGACTTGTATTTTAAAATGAGTTCATCAAGAACACAGGGACACAATTGAAAACTTGTTAAGGGTAAATTTCGCACAAACATTAGGAAGTTTTTCTTTACACAAAGAACGATATACACTTGGAATAAGCTACCAAGTAGTGTGGTAGACAATAAGACGTTAGGGACTTTCAAAACTCGACTTGATGTTTTCTTGGAGGAAACAAGTGGATAGGACTGGCGAGCTTTGTTGGGCTGAATGGCCTGTTCTCGTCTAGAATGTTCTAATGTTCTAATATTACATTTCCAGGCTAAATAAGTTTTTGAAAATTATCCTTTCCAAGCTGTGTTTTCACCTAAAATATTTTAATCCCCATTTTCCCAATTAACAGGTAAAACCATACTATCTTATATGACAAAATCTACACGAAGGAGTGCAAATTCTGACCGAAGTCTGATAATACATGTGTCTCTTGCTATATGGCTGTTTTAGGCTAACTGTCCTTCCTCTGATTTTTCAGATTCTTGAGGCATATGACTAGAACAGGGAGTTACTTCAAAACCATCATGGGCTGGGCTGGTTCACAGTCGTATCTTGAAATCCTCCTGGGCATGTCAGAACTCCTTTCCGAAAGAACCATAGAACAGTTTTTGAGGTATCAAGTTTTCTTGTACTCCTTCACAGTGAACTTCCCTGGATGGCCAGCATAGACTCCACTAAAGAAAACCCAAGAGTGGGTATTCGGCCAGTAGGCTGAGGTCTCCAGGACTTTGACTTTATTGTTGATTTTCTCTTTTACAATTTTTAATCTCCACTGTTGTTAACTGGTCAAGGTTCATGAGTTAATTAATGGACAGATTTTGATGGTTTCCACTTATGTTTAATCAGTTTCTACCTTGTTCTTCCTGTGTTTTAACAAATTTGAATTTATATGCATAACAATTCTGTGTTTAGTAATTAGTATAACAGATATTTGTATTTTAACTGTGAATTGTGCACAGCATTCTGCGTCTACAGTCAGTGAAAAGCATTATACAAAATAATAAGTTGCATTATATTGCATTCATCTTCTTGCTTGTTTAATTCAAGAAGGTTGTGCAAGCAATGACAATGACAGATGCCAAGACATTTGGTTGCTTTGGGACTTAGTGTGATCTTAATGTGATTTCTACACTACTGTACACATTAAACTGTAATAATTATTGTAACACTCAAAAAAATAGCCAAGATGTCAATAAATTAAAGGTGACAGTACAACTAAGTTTGAGATGTAATGAAGAGGAACTTTATGCATTACAAACATATGTTCAAATGATAAAATGATATAATATAAAATCTTCATATGCTAAACATTCTGCATTAAAAATATAATTTACTTCCAAACATCCATTTCACAGGGCAAATTTGAAAAGACAGACTTGCATCGCTTTGCCTTAAATGACGTGTGACAGATAAATGACTGCAAAGTATAATTTTTATTGAAGTTATATGAAAAGGAGAAAAACATGAGAGAGGTCCATTGCAGGGCAAGCTAAAATGTAATTAAGAAATATGGTTATGAGTATGGCTGACTCAAGTTCTTCACCTTCTGAGTAAGCCGCATTTATCAAAAGAAGGCGTCACAGCTGAACTTTAGCTGAAGTAAGAAAAAAAAACCACTCTGTGATAGCCTGCAAATTACAGCAAAAAACATTTGATGAGATCACCATACTGAGCTGCTGCTAGAATATATAAGATGTATCTTTTTTCAGGCTGCAATGATAATGTGCATTTTATTAAATTTCCTTGAAACAATATTTCATTTTCAATTTGATACATCCAAGCCCTGGGTAGAGAAGTTATCTCCTGGCATACTATCAAAATCAGTTTGACAGCTTGTTATGATCTCGTTGAGATCCCGATGTGGTTTGCGCAGTTCAAATTAACTGTAGGTACACTCAAGTTTAAAAGTGATACTACCTTGAAGTACTTGTTTAAAATGCATATACTACCAGACAGTGCATCTCATAGATGTGTATTTCAGGTCAGATGGTGACTAGATCATATTTAAGTGCGGCTGCCCCAAAATCCTAAATCACTGCTATAAAGGTATGGTTGTAGAGCTAATTACTACACTGAGGGAGCTTGGTGACCTTGCAGGAGGTTTGGTTATGTCCCTAAGGTTTATAAAGGATACCCGAACATACACTTCTTTATTTTGGATTGATCAAGCATTGCAACCCATTCTTCAACCCATTCTTCACTGACATGATTCACTAAATGTGTACAGAAAATTATAAATATCATATCCTGTAGGCATTTTCATAGCCTAATAGTCCGGCACAACATGGCTTGGCTGGTACTATTTGAAAAGTTTGCAAATTGACTTATACAAAGAGAATGAGCTTTTACAGACTAGCTTAATTTTTTTGCCCATGATGATGACTGGCTTATAAGATGATTTGGTCTCCCAAGAGCCATTCTCTTGGAACTTTGTGCTGAATTGGTCCCGGCTTTAGAAAGACAGACTGAACAAAATCAGGCTATATCTGTTGATATCCAAGCTTTAACAACGGTTGGCTTCTTGGCAACAAGTAACAACCAGAGGAACTGGCCGACAAATCAGGAATATCTCAGCCAAGCTTCAGCACTATCATCCTCACAGTACTACAAGCCATCAAATGACTAATGAGACTCTACATTCAAATTCTGTATAGAGTGGGTGTGAAGGCCAACCTAAAAGGGAATTTGCAGCAGTGTCCAGTTTTCCTAATCTTCCTAATGGTGCAAATGACTGAACAAATATTGCAATAAAGGCACCTAGCAAGAATTAAGCTGCTTTGTTAACTTTAAGCAGTGACATTCCAGGAATGCACAAGTCATCTGTGTAGCCAAACACAAACGCTGTGGCTCAATGGCCTGGGTCAACCCACGATTTATTTAATTTGAGGTACAGTAGTGTAGATCAGAAAACTCACTGAAGGTGCTGAAAGTGATGGATGATTTGTTGGTAAGCTAACTGACTAAAAGGGTCATATGGCCTATAATAATCATTGTAATGGCAATCATCTCATTACATGTGCCAGGTGATAGAGGTCACCAACTCAGATGCTGCTGCCTTATGCTTAACATCAACCTCCAGAGAGCAGAGGAGAGGTGCTATAAAGCCATGTGGAACACACCATAGGGCTCCTCTTCTCAGATGCAGGTAGTGATGTCTGCAGGTGTTAGATGAGAGGCTGCTCTACCAACCAATGAAGACTCGCAGCATCGGGATTGAATATGTATGAGGTTAATTAGGATAATTCATATACTGTTGTTTCAGGGTGGCCAACAGGTAAAGTTCGAGGTATGTTCACATACGTACATTTACAAGATGATTGTGACTTATAAAGAGTAATTTGTGTAGACATATGCATATACCAGGTTTTATAAATCCATTTTATTTTATTTTTTGCTGTATGCAGTTTTTTGTTTTCTGACGTATGCATACTTTCAGGCTTGAATCCACACAAAGTTTTATAAATGAGACCCCAGGGCTTAATGAACTAACAGTAGAATGATGGAATGATTGTAAATAGCAGACAGAGAACAAACTACTTAGCTTAAGAGAAGAGAAATAAAGATGTGATGAATTAGATAAGCAGTTTTTAAGCTGGGTACTACATGATTATTAGTTTTTTGTTATCTTTAACTTCTTTAATCCTCGTGTTTATGTAGTAATAGTTTTATTACATGTACAGAGTACAGTCAAATTCTTATATAAATTCAATTAAATTAATAGAAAACACAAACCAGACTTCCTTATGTACTCCTTACTCCTGCTTTTATGCTCCCATGACACTGAAACCTTCCTGAAGAAAACCCTGAGACAAACTCCAGTATACTAAGTATATACAGTATATACTGTAGGTATGACATCTAACTGCCAGAAGAGGATACATTTCACATAATAACACATTTCTATAGTTTGTTGGCTCTAACACCTGTCAGTTCTAGAGAGTAGGGGCCCTGGTACATTTGCAAATGGTCTCTTGGGGTACAACTGGCTTGTAATAAGGGAAGAGCCCATTTGGTGCAACATAATAAAAATGACAACCACCCTGTCAATGGGACATTGTTAGAGCATATAACGATGTTGGTGGGAAGTGGTTCTGAATAGCATGTTCTTTTATTTGTGAAGAGTATTTAAAAAATGTTTTCACTGACTTCACCTGACAAAAGAAGGCAATACAAAGATCCTCTGAAGTAAGCATTTAAACATAACCCAGTATATGCCAAAAGAGGGATGTCCACTCTTTTGGATGTCTAAGTAGACATATGGAAACACAGTCCCTGGAAGCCAGGGGGTGGCCAGCAGAATTATCTCACTGAGGACATTTGTGATATCAGCATCCTATTAGGGAAGCAGGAAGCTCAAAGGCTACATAAAAATGTGTTTTAGAGTAGTTCAGGATCTCCTCAGTCTTATAACTGATTAAATCTACAACTGAAACGAGTGGTAAAGAGTAATCCTTAATATGGTGCTCTGATCTGTGCTTTAAGCCATTTTCTTACATACTGTATGTGCTTAGGTTACATATTGTTGCAGAAGGTGGCACTCTTGTAACAACTGTCCATTCCTGAATTATACTAGGGAGGCCCAAAATAGAACATTTATTATACAAACTAATCTGAGTAATCAAGGTAGACCTCACTGTTAACGTTTGCAGTGCGCCATATATTGGAATGTATTTTGTAAAGCATGTACTATAGTAAGAAAATTAAAATTTGGAGTAAAAATCAAAATATCAACAAGATAAAGAAAAACAAGCTCATAAAATGTCCAAAAAAGTGTTATTTATTAATGATTGGAAAACTTCAATACCATTTTCTAAACCACAACCCATTACCAAATATTCATCAAATCGTACATTTTTCAGTTTTCCAGTGTATCGTCCTTTCTTCTTTTAAACAGCCGTTTCTAACTAGGCAGACCCAATTTGGTAATGTAGTGATTTCAATGTTTGAAGGCACATTTTTTCATATTTTCCCTTATTGTATGATATTTTGAACATATTAGTTGTATTTCTTAGTTTTGTACCTCCAGGATTTCATTTGAATTATTATTTTGTAAACTGACAGCATTCACAATGGTGTTATTATTTTTTAAAGTTATATTCTCATGGTGCCATTTTGTGTTTTGTTTTATGGTTGATCACTGCCATTTTGTCTTTGCATGGTTACGGCCATGTTGTTGCTATGCCTGTTGCCAGTCACATGTATGATGCTGGCACTCTATCAGCAGTATCCAAGTTTCCAGATATTTTGTTAAAATATTGTGTTACCTATTGCAAAATCTATTTCAGGAAAAAGGTCTTTTTGTGTGTTTCTTTTGACTTTGATTTTTTGAATGATTTTGGGATTTTTTTTTTTTAATTGTATGACTTCTCTTTATTTACAGGTTTTCGATTTTTTCTTTCATCCCCTCGTGCTGGTGTTTATTTGCCTTTTTGTTACTTTTGTATTGTGGAAGTTTGGGTTAAGACTCTTTTGCTATAAACCTTACCTAATTTTTTAGTATTATTTTATTTGATTCTTGATAGTCAGTGAAAGGCTGCAGAGAGCAAATCTTTTTATTTAGAAGGAAAATTTAGCTCCAAATGGTCTGCTAGATAGGTGAAAACTGTTGGTCTTCCATCCATCTATCCACTTTCTTAACCTGCTTATCCAGGGCAGGGTCTGGTGCCAGTTCATCACAGAGTGAAGACACACACACCAGGGTAAGTTTAACAATTTAACTCACCTATCCTGTATGGTTTTGGACTGTGCGACTAAACTCACACAAACACAAGAACATGCAAACTCCACACAGGAAGAACTTTTTGTTGCTGGGCAGCAGACCTACTACTGCACCCCCAGGTTAAATTCAGTTTTACATAATTTTTACTTTGATTCTAGCTTAGTAAACATGTATAACTTTCTCTTAGGTAAGGGTACTCAGGTAACAAACAAACAGGAGAGACCTAAGCTGAATACGAAGGAAGTTCCTGTGTTTTCTATATACTGAATATGTCTGAATAATCCCAATAAAAGAAGGTAGAGAAGAGACTACACAGCTGTAATAAGATTGGTTTATGGTTGAAATACACTTCTGTCCACACATTGATCCCCACTATATTAACTTTCTTTCATTCAGAAGCTTTCCAAAAATAGTATAAAATTATGTTTGGGGCCTGGAGTGTCTATAAGTGAAAAGGACTGGTTTTCTGTATGTTGTACACTAATTGACATTTCAGATGGAAAAGCTACAGTGGTGTGAAAAACTATTTGCCCCCTTCCTGATTTCTGATTCTTTTGCATGTTTGTCACACAAAAT
>JANRMT010062806.1:26282365-26337174 GCA_026402145.1 Polypterus bichir lapradei
ATTTTGTGTGACAAACATGCAAAAGAATCAGAAATCAGGAAGGGGGCAAATAGTTTTTCACACCACTGTATATTCTGAGTAGTTGATGGACAATTGGATTATTAGTATGATGATCATTTTTATTTACTGGGGCATAAAGCAGGGCATATAAAGATGCACAGTAGGATTTTATTTCAATTGCAAACTATTCTTATGTATACTCTTCAATTTGTGTCAATGTCCAGATCTGTATAGCTTGTATATTTGCCGCCAGTAATAAAATTGAAAGAACTGAAAATGACTTTAGGTCATTGTAGAGTTGCTCTTTGAATGCGTGGATGTTCTGAATTCTAAATAAATTAGGTTATAATTGAATCTAATTTCTTAAAGAACAATTTGTTAATGTATATGGGGATGCTCTGAAGTAGAAAAAGAAGCTTGGGAAGCAAGTTCATCTTCACAGTGTTGATTTTTCCTGCTAAGGTGAGATGGAGGGTTGACCAACTGTTCACATCTTGTTTATTTCTTTCCATGTGGATAGCAAACTTTTGTTGTGAAAGATCTTTATATTTACTTCTGATGTTTACCCCTAGCAGGGTTGCCAGATGTCCCAATTTCAGCGGGACAGCCACAAGTTCTACAGACAAATTCTGAGTCCCAAATTGCCTCTGAAAACCCCAATTGAATACAAATTTTATGTTGAAAAAAATTTTAAATCAATGTTTATATTGAAATTCTAGTTAAAGATACTTGCTAAATTTTTGTGGACAGCCTGGTGTACCACTTTTTATGAATAAAATTTGCAGCTGAATCTGAGTGCTTGAATTCTGTGTGTTTGTGTACATTGTGTGCTCATGTCATTATATGTTTCTCGTAGATTATACTTGTTTATATATCTATAATTATAACTTAATTAAAATGATGTATTTTTTGTTTTCCTTAGTTCCTTAACGTATTTTTAATAATTGCAATCAAGTGCAAGGACAAGCTAGATGTTAGCACACTAAGCAGTGTTCATAATGTGGTAACTGTCAACGTCTGTGTCAGGGGAAATGTGGAAGTTGCTAACCTTTGTGCTGTGGTAGCATGCAATAACACAAGGGACACGTCAGTATGAATCAGGCACTGACATTTGACATGCTCATGTACAAGCAACAGAAAAAAAAATTATAAGAAAAGTGAGCCATGAAGCACGTTTTAAGGTTCTGATTGCTACATTGGTCTGTGGTTTGGTGAATGTGTCAAAACGTATCACATGAAGGACGTGTTTACTAAATCTGAATCAATACAGCACTGGACACTAGACATAACGTTTCTGATGGATTTGACATTTTGCTATTTACATGTTTCTATTACACATAGTAACATTTTTTCTTATTGAAAACAATTTTATATTTTTGGCTCATTTTTCCTGGAGTAAACATAATTCTAAGGAAGCTACTGAAGAATACTTTAGTATGTTGTCATCTTCACACACTTTTTAATCGGAACACAAAGGCAACTTAGTGGAGATTCAACAGGTCTGTACATTAGTCCCAGTTGGCTTACTGGGTCGCGGCTTGCTCAAAGTACAGGTTGTTCTGGACTGGCTGGAGCTACAAACAAGAAGCATTCATATGTCTTGTAGATTGTGATTAGGGTTTAATTACTTGTTCTCTTAATGATTTAATAAAGAGGCTCACACAGTATTTTAGAATTTTATTTGTACCTGATGCTGCTTGTTCTGAATTTTTATCTTGATTTTGTTTCTCCAAACAAATGTGTCTGCCATATGATTGAATGCAATGCTGTCGTAGAGGATTGGCAATGATGAATCTCACCCAGGACTTGTTACTCACCCTAAGGAAATATTAGGCAGGTGTTGAGTGGATTCATCATAGTCTCTAGTTCCAGTGTTTTCTGCCCAATGTTAAGTCCATCCCCCTAGTAACCAGATTCCTCCTTTCCTTGTAGACATAATGTTTCTGGGATATTAAGTATAAAGACATTAATGATGGTAATGTAATGCTGAATCCATCTCTTAGGCACAACAATGGTGCTTTTGGTGAAGGCTGTCAGAAGGGATGGAACCATACTAAAAAGGCAAATAAAGCTTAAACTGTGAAACTGGGATGCCACCTGGGTATCCCAATATTAGGGATGGGCCAGAACTGAATTAGTTTTGCTTTACAAAAACAACCGCAAAGCAGACATTTGCACAATTGACTCAGAAAGAAAGATTTTTAGCATACATTAAAAACATTTTATTATCCATTTATTTTCATATTGTCTGCAAACTTGTGGTATTGCTGACAATTCTCATCAGGCAGAAGAATTCAATTGAGGCCGATAGAAAGTCTCCTTCATTGGCACACACAAAGTTTAAATATGAGCACCAGCAATAACAGGATATTATCTTGTTGATTTACTGAATTACAGCTTTTGTTTAAGAGAAGTCTCATTGTGGGTCATGTTTAGCCATGTTAAGTTTTAAAAAGATGCCTTTTCACTGTTTATTTTTATTTCCATCATATTTACATGTCCAAAACGGGTGCATGATGTTCACATCTCCCTAAAAAAAACTTCAAAAACTCAAAAACATTGCATGTGTAGTACATTTTAATATCAGTTTTGCAAACTTGTGAAAAGAAACAGGTAATACACCTGCAAACTGAGAGTTTCAGAATGAACAATAGTACAGCGATTGCCTTCTGTTAAAAACACACCCACACCCATCAGGTCATCCTTTGCTTTATCTGCTAAGCATGACTCCACTTGTCTCTGTGCATGACACTTGGTTGATCATGTTTTTGTGACTTCAATAGTAAAGAGCAGGAGTGTTTGTACTCATGGATATTCTGCTCTCTGGGTGATTTCCGCCTCTTTTAGCAGCAGGCATTTTCTCCATCCCAAGGGCATACTGTAACAGTCTTTCAACAATTGTATCAAGTCAGGCTTTTGTCTGGGTCATAGTTGCTATAATACTTTCCATATGCAGGTCCCTGCCAGCCTTATAGCCAGGAAATCCTGCCAATTATACCAATAGTGGACACTAGGGGGTGTCACAGAACCTAAAACCCCAAGTACAATTACTCGGTCTTCAGTTTAGGTTCATACAGATGTTTTTATTTCAAAAAAGTACCTTCCACAGGTTTGTGTTCCTCAGAATCCATACAATCGTAATATATATATATATGCTCATGCGATGGCAAGTACAAAGTACATTATGCCCTGAAAGGTCTGACACACCTTCCAATGAAAACAGAAAGAAAAGGAAACACTAAAACAAAATGGAAGAGGGGTGACAACAAATAAAAAGGGAAGAAGATAGAGATGAGTCAGCATTAATTTAGAGACAGATATGTGCATTGAGTACTGATTTCAATACATTTGGAGACAAGAAATCAGAGGCAGAACATGAAGTGACCATGCAGTCCCACAGAATCACTCTAATAAAAAGCAAGTGGCAGACTGGAGCTGGATGAGATGTGGGTGGTAAAAAAAAGAGGTGCACCAAAAACTCATGTATGGAAGACAAAGAAAAACCAGACGTTAATGTTCCCAGGGAATCGCTTCCATATGAGGCACGGAAATAGGGGAATAAAAAAAGATGCTACTGGAGAGGTATGAAATGGATGGAGGATAGAGAGAGAGAGAGAGAGATGAGGTGTGGGTTACCACCTACCAGAATCATGATACTGCGGAACACAGGGCATTAACAAGAGCTTCATGTAGTGAATGCTATGGATGTATGTCATCACAGTATGTGGATGCTGTGGAAAATGCTGACTTTCTGAATGGTGAGAAGTGACGGTGAAACCAGAAAAGACAGAGCGCAGTGGAGATTTAAAACAAGCAGGAAGTCCTGTGAGCATTATAATTGAAAAGAGACAGAAACCCTGCCATCCTGATGACGTACATTTGGGGATGAAAAAAGTTTTGTTTATGTATTCTATTATCTTTGGCTATATTAAATGATGTGCTTGTTTGTTCAGTTAAAACAGATGATATATATATAATTGCTAAGAAATGTATGGGAGCAATAACATTTGCTAATGAAAGGTAGAAAAGGAGTCAGATAACTTTAGAAAAAATAAACTGCTTTCATGTTTATGGTCTTAATTATCAATATAAAAACGTAAAAATGATTTTTTTTTTATTTAAAGCAAAACTGCTTTGTTTGTGTGTTTAAAATAAATGTTCATTTCCTTCAAAACTGTAAATGTGGGTCATTTGGAGAGCAAGAAATTTGAATATTTTACTTTTAAGTGTGCAGAGAGGTAGGAGGTATTGCTCAGGGGAAAGGCTACTTTATAATTCAAGTTAGGTGGTCACAGCCAAAGAATTGGTGAGTTGCAGTAGAGCATTACACACACACAAAGGGTACATGCAAGTGCACACAGACACACAAAGAAATTTATCAGTGTAGATTGCTGTACTAATATGTCTATGCAGCTTGTTTACTTCATTTGACTCAAATGTGTTTAGTTTCAGATCAAATATTATTGTTGATATATGTTGATTCAATTTCCTGTTCAGTTTATTGTGCATTTACTTATGTACATAATAATTATACGTTAATGTACATGATTGTATATTATTGTACAGAACCATCAGTTGTATTATATTGTAAAATCTTCTGTTGAATGACTTCCTGCCGCATCACTATAGTGTTAATTTACATGAAAGTACTGTATGGATCATTAACTATCCATTTTTGTTATAATCATTCACATAAGGTATGCTATTGTAGCAGTTTCACTTTCATACAGATAGTATATTGCTTTAATTATTTTAGAACTTTCAAAAAAATTTGATAAGTAATTTTGGAATTGCATTACTTGATCATTTTATATGTGTATGTTTATCTATTTTGGTGTTTTTATAAACGGAGATTTTATTTCTGACATTAATTTTTTACTTTACATTTTAAAAGTGTTGACTTTTGCTACCATCTTTATTTTTCTTCCTTAATCAATGATTTCTTGGCTGTATGTTGTCATGGATCCTGGGTCAGTAACATCACTGCTACTTCCACTCTAAATACTGTGAGAAATGGTAGATATTTCAACATTTCTAAAATCATTAGTGACAGTTTCTTTTTCAAGTACACCTTAGTGTTACATTGCCTACAAAGAGTATTTACTGCCTCAGAGGTTTTCACAGTAGATTTAATTTGGCTTTTTTTAGAAATACTCTAGACTTTTTCTGTTGATCAGTAATATCAAAATGAAAATCTCTGCAATGTAGTCTAAAATAATGATACATATAAAGCACCACATCATTGATAGCATACATATTTAACTCCCCTTCAAGTCTGTAGCAAGGCTACATAACTTGATAGTCGGCTTGCCTCCTGTGAAGTGTAGGAATTGCGTGCCCTTATCTTGCGATTGCTACAGAGTGGTGCCCCCTCTGAGGAGGTATAAGAAGCATCTTTCATATTTTGGTTCCCTTTAGTCCATTCACTAAAAAAAAAATAAAAATAAAAATAAAAATAAAATAAAATATTCATCCATGATGCCTTTAGGGCAATCGGGGCAGGCGATCGCCCGGCCGAGTGACTCCTAGTGTGAAGAAGTGGTTGCCGGTAGCCGCCACGTTACAGTGAGGGCCAATTCGGCCGTCCGAGAGAGAGTGAGCCTACTTCAATTGATGTACCTGAGTGATTCGCCTGGACCTGATGAGGCGGATAACGATGGCGCTCTGCCCCTGCTTGCTGAGATTACGGAGCGGATTGAAGCACTTCACGAGCGGATCTCATCCGTGGCTGACAGCACTCTATCTCATGAAGACGCTTTGCGAAATTATATAGATGACTCGATGGAACAAATTCGAGAATATGTGGAAGAGCAGATTATTGGGCTGGAGCAGGATGTTGTACAATGCCTGGAGAGGCGCAATCAGCTATGGAAGGAACATCTTCGGTGCGAAGTGCGGAATAATCTGTGTTCATTTGGATCAGTGAACGCGCATTCCACTCCCCGGGACGCAGCCCACACTGTGCATTTGTGTACTCCGCCAGCCGTACCATCCCTTCGCATGGAGTTTCCTAAGTTGGGAGAGTCATATACCTCAGAGGACATAATAAATTTCGTTGAACAGGCAGATGCTTTTCTGTCTGTTGTTCCAATGGGGGAAGATGAACTTTTGGGGGTGATTAATGCCTCCTTAAAGGGACCTGCAAAAAGTTGGTGGCAGGCGAGCAAACAGACCATCCACACCTGGGATGCTTTTAAGAAGGATTTCCTGGAGGCGTTTCTCCCAGAAGATTATGAGACTGAATTAGAAGAAAAACATCGGTCCATGGTTCAAGCGCCAACACAGAGCATCCGAGATTTTGCCTATGATTATAGAGCTCTATGTTTGAGATGGCGACCTGAGATGAAGGAAGAAGAAGTAGTACGTCGAATATTGAATGCCTGTAACCCCCGTTTGGCTGGGGGGCTGAGAGGGACGACCGTGGATGATTTGGTAAAGGTTGGGAGTGCAGTCGAACGTGATTGGGCATCTAATAAGGGCTACTGGGAGAGAGTTCATGCCAGTAAAAAGGAAACCCTATCCTCGAAATCGACCAAGCAATCAAAAGGTGGCCAGACTGAGGCAGGCGTCTCAGTAGTATCCACTATAGCTACCCTCTTGGTGATCCCAGTCCATATTCAAGGCTGGTGTGTGGATGCAGTGGTAGATACAGGTAGCCATTTGACTCTAATGCAGAAAAGCTGGTGGAACAAAATAGCCAGACAGAATGAAAAACCCCTGGCTACCTCGACCATTAAGTTTATCATGGCCGATGGGACTGAGCACCGGGCCCTGGGTAAGGTCTCGCTGAGATATGTACTCCATAATGTGGCTTGGAGGATGAAAACCTATATCCTGGAGGATGCGCACCTGTCATTGCCTTTGCTCCTTGGTCTCGACTCTATCACTGCAGTAAAGATGACCATTCATTTCCATCTTAGAAAATACATGGTGCCAGGCAGTGGGGAGCATCCCTTTGTAGCAAAGGTCCGAGAAGAACTGCATGGGGCATACTTGGGATTTTATGCCGCAGAGTTGGACGCCTGTGAGACCAAAGATCAGGATATAGTTTCAAACCAGCTGGATGAAGTTAAACCTCTGCTTCGCCGATGGCCAAATGTATGGACGGAGAAGCTGGAGGCAACACGGGTGGTTACCCACGACATACACACGGTGAATGAGGTTCCAGTGCGTCATTGCACTTATCGAGTCTCACCCCTAAAGAAAGGGATTATTAAAGAACATATCGGCAAGATGTTGGAACAAGGGATCATCAAGCCTTCATCATCAGCATGGGCGGCACCTGTAGTTTTGATAAAGAGAGCAGATGGAACATACAGATTCTGTGTGAACTACAGGGGACTTAATGCCAAGACAGTCTTGGATGCATACCCCATGCCTCAGGTACAGGAGATTTTGGAATCCATGCACGGAGCGGCCATCTTTAGTACATTAGATCTACGCAGTGGTTATTGGCAAGTGTGAAGAGCAGAAGGCAGCAGTTTCCACACCAGAAGGTTTGTTCCAATTTCGGGTCATGTCTTTTGGCTTGAAGAATGCGGGGGCAAGTTTCTAGCATATGATGGAGCAGGTCTTCCATGGGTTGATCGGGAAGATATGTTTTGTCTATATAGACGATATTATTGTTTTCTCCCCTGACCTTCACCAACACCTCCGGGATTTGGAGCTTGTCTTTCAGTGACTGGGGCAAGACCAGCTGACATTAAATGCGAAGAAGTGTCGCCTTGCATTCATTTTTTAGGGCATGTGGTATCAGGAAAGGGTGTTGAGGTTGATCCTAAGAAAACCTCAGCTATTCAAAACTACCCTCCGCCATCTGATCTAAAAAGTTTACAAAGGTTTCTTGGTCTTGTGGGCTGGTATCATAAATTTATCCCACGGATGGCTGACATAGCTGCCCCACTCAACCACTTGAAGAAAAAGGACATTTCCTGGAACTGGACCACAGAGTGCCAGGAGGCAGTGGACCAATTAAAGGCAGCATTGCAATGTTCGCCCATCCTGGCTCAACCAGACCAACAGTTAACTTTCCAAGTACACGCTGATGCCAGCAATGTAGGGCTCGGGGCGGTCCTCACGCAAAATATGGATGGAATGGAGAAGGTGATTGCCTATACATCTAGGAGTCTGCGAGGCCCTGAAATCAACTATTCTGCTTCTGAAAAAGAGTGCTTAGCTGTGGTTTGGGCAATAGAGAAATGGCATCATTTTTTAGAAGGGGTGGAATTCGAAGTATATACAGATCACACTGCCCTGACCTATATTTTTAATCAACCCAAAGTGTCATCACACCTTACCCGGTGGGTATTGTGCCTTGCAGCAACATTGTTCCAGATGCATTATCAAGAATACCAGAGATGACAGGGGTGGTGTGTATGGCTATAGCACAAAGCCTGCCTTTAAGTTTGCAGGATATAGCGCAAGCTCAAGATACCTGTCCGGCCAGCTTGGAGCTTAAGGAGAGTGTTGCTAAGGCTGAACCTGGCCGCATTCATTTCAAGGAGCTACAAGGGGTGCTATATAGGTCCGTACCATCTAAGAGCAGGGGCACCAAGCTCCAACTGGTACTCCCAGAAAAATATATACTGGAATTTCCACACTATTATCATGATAGCCCTTTTGGTGGACACCTGGGGAAGTTAAAAACCCTACTGAGGTTACTAGAAGTGGCATGGTGGCTGTCGGTCCGCAGAGATGTGTGGGACTATGTTAAAAAATGTCAGATCTGTCAAAAGTATAAAACTCCACCTGGTAAACCAGCAGGAGAGCTTCAATCCATGATTCCTTCGGAGCCAGGAGAGATGTTGGGAGTCGACTTGATGGGACCACTGCCATCTTCTAGCACCAAGAAAACTATATTGATGGTGGTAGTCGATTATTTTTCTAAATGGGTAGAGCTTTTTGCTCTGCCCGATGCTAAGACTCACCGGATCTGCACCCTATTAAAGAATGAGATTTTCACTCGGTGGGGGGTCCCCAAGTTCATTTTATCGGACCGTGGTCCTCAGTTCACCAGTGAAATAATGGAAAGGTTATATTTAGCTTGGGGGGGTAAAGCGAAGATTGACAACAGCATACCATCCCCAGAGTAATCTAACAGAGAGGGTGAACCGGACCCTAAAAACAATGTTTGCATCCTACATTGGAGATTGTCATCAAGACTGGGACAAATGGCTTCCTGAATTACGGTTTGCCATTAACACGGCGGAGCACAAGGCTTTGGGTGAAACTCCTGCACTGGTTGCCCTGGGTTGTCAAATCAGAGGCCCACTTGATCGGTTAATGGAATCCGTCCCTTTGCCAGATACACCCCAGTATCGTATGCTGGCAACCCTAGAGGAGTTACGAAAGAAGGTACAGGCTAGGTTGGTGAGGTCAACCTCAAGACAAGCCAGGTATTACAATGCCTGTCATCAAAAAGTGCACTACGAGGTGGGAGACTTGGTCTGGGTTCGAACTCATCACCTGTCTGATGCTGCTAGTAAATTTACCTCTAAGCTTGTGCCGAAATGGTTAGGACCAGCTATTATTTTAAAGCAGCTTGGACTGAATAATTACCGGGTACAGAAAGAGACTAATTCGGAGTCCAAAATAGATACAGTTAATGCAAGTAGCATTAAACCATATTTCGGTCCCCCCCCTTGGGGAAACCTGTGGGGGGGGGGGACTATGTAGCAAGGCTACATAACTTGATAGTCGGGTTGCCTCCTGGACTGTCTGTCATTTTATTATGTTGGCTGGAAGGGTGTTTGTAAATAGCCCTTCAGGCTTCTTTGGTGACGTCCCAGTGCTGGGTGGAACCCGCCCGGTAAATATTCCAGCTGCCTGTTGCCGGCGTGAGGTTTCCATAACAACCGAGAGGGGCAAGGATGTTTCGGCAGGAAACTTTTTTATTTAAGGGGAATGGCGAATCAAGGCAGGATCTTTCTTCACCCAGGGACGTCTGCTATTTGTGGGTGGCCACCCCAAAGAAATAATCTGGTGACAAATCCCCGAGAAGAGGCCAGGTTCTGGGGTTCTCCGGGTGCTCCCTTCTGGTGAGTCAGATTCCTGAATTTGCATTTCTTCGTGATAGTCCACGGCGAAGCCGTTCCACCAGAGGACTGTTGTGTTTTCCTCCTGCTCTACAGAAGGAACTGAACTGTAGGATTTATTGTTTTCTTATATGTGGACTAAGTAAATTTTCCTTTTTGGTGTTTTCGGAGAATAGTTTTTTTTATTTTCTTTTGTTTATTGTCTACGTCAAACTGGGGATTAGGATTTGGGCGCTGGGGAGGGCGTCTCGGAAACGGGTTCACTAATGAGCACTCAGGCACCGGGCAAGTAAATGTAAATAGTAAATCTCAATATATTTTTCAGTCCCACTTTCTTTTGCGTGAGATTTTTTGCCAGTTATATAAGGGTGTGCATAGGGGACAAGAGGGGCTGAGGACCGAATATGGTAATGCTACTTTAACCTTCTATTATAGTCCACTTCTCTTTGGGTTGTGAAGTGTAGGAATCGCGTGCCCTTATCTTGCGGTTGCTACAAGTCAATATTTAGTAGATGCACCTTTAACAGACATTCCAACCTTGAGTGTGTGTGCACAAGTCAGCTTTACACCTCTGGACACTTCAAACTTTTATAGGCACTGTAATCTTCTTGGTGGTTTTGAATTTGGTTCTGTCTTTTGACCTTCAATTTTGTCTTTACCAGTTGATTGTGTTTTGTTGTTACTTTCCAGCACAGAACCTGATGATGTTTTTTAATATGCATATCACCTTTTGGTTTTTCATTTGCTCATGCTAATCCCTGGGTGTTTATTTGTGTGTTTAACACACCTAAGATCATGTGTGAAATTTGAAATTGTACCTAGCTACTTGTAGTAAAATAATCTGTGATATTATGTTAAATTGAGTGGATTAAATTTGATATCTGATCATGTGACCCTGCATTGGACAGGATGTCTGAAAATGGTATTTTACTAAATGTATCATTTTTTTCTGCTTTTCTTTGATGATAAGATCTTGTTAAACATTTTAGTGTATTTCTAAAAGAACATACTATGCACACTGAACTCAGTGAGAGTAAACTAAGAATGTCTTGAAAAGTGTAATTTTTCTTCTCTATTTATTCAGTCCACTGTCAACTTTCAAAGAATGAGCACCCCATTAAGACAAAAATAACACACAATACACCTGTAAAAGAAGAATACAGAGAAACAGAAGAGTGAGCGTCATGTGTACACTACCAGCAGGCACACAGCCAATCAAAAGGAAAAGTGACTTGCCAAGGTGTGCAAGCAAGAAAAGTCAGAAATTATCTCACTTTAATAAGAAAGCAAATGTTGTGAAAACAGTGATAAATCTCCCCACATTAGCTTATTTGTTTTCAGACAGTGTGCCAAAATTGAACCCCATGCTCCAAAGCAAAGGCTCCCCCTTATTCTATTCTACCACCACTTGTTTTAATAAAGGCTTATTTATTTTTACAGGTTTTGTAAGAATCTTAACTTGTCTCTTATCTGGATGCATTAGACAAATCCTCTAAGGTATATATAGAATTTGTGGAGATAAACTATTTCTTTTATAAAAGTAGCTTAAACAAAAATTGATCATTTAAAGTAAAAATGTATTATTTAAATAAAAACAGTATAGATTATAAACTTTCAAGAAGCACAGCAGATATAAACACTGTATGTAATGATAAAGTTTAATATTTTGATCAATACTCTCCTTTGATTATATTTAATAATATTCTTTCTGGATTAAAAACATTAAAAGATAAAAAATATTCATTCATATGTGTAACTACTAAAACATTTAAATATTTTAAATATAGCTATGAATAGTTCACAAGTTGGTTATTCCTTTATAAGTGGCCTCTAAACAAACATCACAAAAAAGAACAGAACTTATGTGTGCTAGTCAGATGAATCAGGCAGAATAAATCATGACATTATGCAAGATAAGTTTAAATAAGTATTGCTCATCATACACATAAAGAGAAAAGTCTCAAAGAGTGTGATTCATCTGAGATGAAAACTGCAAAATGCAAAAACTAAGCAAAATGGATACTTTATTCACTGATTTGATGAAACCAGATTATTCTGCTTTAGACTGGTGGTGGGCTGCAGTCTATTCTAGCATCAATCATCACAAGGCAGGAATCAGGAACCAAGCCTAGCTGGCAGCATGCTGGTGTACACTCATGCACATCACATTAGCTTAGAGTTTATACTGTAATTAGCTAAACCTGCACTCATTTGGGATATGGGAAAAAACCAAAAGAAACAGAAAAAAAATACACTGACACTGTGAGAATGTGACAGCACGTGGACTGGGGTTTTAACTCTAAACTAGAATTATTTTGGACTGTAATGTACTGTTCTGTACTCTATCATTAAATATAGAGCCCTGCAGGGCACAGTACTCAGAACTTTACTGTTTTCACTTTACATACTTCCATTACAAACTATCCTTAGAAAACATAACATTAATTTTTACTTGTATGCAGATCACACTCAATTATACATTTCTTCAAATTCTGTTTCTGTAATGATATCCTTAATTAATGACATCATTAGATGTTGGCCTACTTAAGATTACAATGATTAAAAAACAGTGGGAACTCAAGCATTTAGTTACAGGGCCCTGAAGCCACAAAACGATCTGCCAGCTTATATAAGAGATCCCCCTCCTCAGCTTTTAAATCCAGGCTGAACACTCACTACTTTAATCTAGCATACCCTGACTAGAGCTGCTGATTAGCTGAGTATAAGGCATCTCTGTTTGTTAGCCACTTGTACAGAAATATAAGTAATACAGTATTTATAAACCGTTACTAACCTTAGTCTATTTTTTCTCTTCTTGCTATCTTGATGTGGCCAAGCTGATCTATTGCCTATGGAAAAGTTATCTTGCATACTGGGAACATTGGAATCTTGGATGGGAATATTCTTTTATCAGATTGGATGGCCCAGCACAGACTCTGCTATAGAACGCCCAGAAGGGGTGGTGGGCAGCTAGTTGGCCAAGGCTCCAGGACTATGACTGTGCCTGACTTTGTCTTTGATTCACTCTATAACGATTGACCGTGGACCCCCCAGATGTTGTTTTCTTCTCCTTCATTTTCAACTGGCCTATGTTCAATAATTAATTAATGGACAAATATTGTTGGTTTCCGTTTACGTTAATCAATTTCTACTTTATTTTCTGTGTGTTTTAACAAATCTTTGTCTTTATGTGTACTACTTTTGTATTGTAACTTGTAAAATCTATATTTGTGTGTGACAGTGGTTAGTCGTGTGGTGTGGTAATCAGTGCATGCTCCCAACCTCCACCTCCTACATGTTATTTGGCATCTACACTTTGTTAATCAATGAACAAGATCTGCTAGCACAAAAAGACATACATGTTGAACAAGTTTGTTTTGCTTTCTGGGTTTTTTTATCTTTGTCTCTTAAAATGCCCCTTATCTTGTTTACTCCTTTAATTTGTTCCACAAAGTAAATGTAGTGTTTTCTCAGTCTTTTCAATTCTCCCTTGAAAGTCTTGTAATAATTAATATAAGCAATTCCCTGTTCTGATCATTTGCATAAGCCCAGATGTTTAAGTGTTACAGTCTCCACCTGTCTAATTAAGCATCCTTGTTCACCCTTTAAACACGTTTGTTATTTTAAACATAATTTCTCATTTTGTGCCAACGGAATTTTACCAAGTACTCAAGTTGTAACAACAGTCAGCACTCTACAAATGCAGTCTTAGAGTGGTTATGTAGTGTTGTGGTTATCAGCTTTCAACAAAAATTGTGCAAGTGGGTAGATGTTCCGTGAACAGTCATTAAACGATGTCAAATAAAAATTTGGACTGTCTGAATTTAGTACTGCTGAATTCATTTGGTATTTAGGTGTTATCTGTAGTATTGGTTCATCCTTAAATTCTTGCATTAACATACTGTATAGTAGAAGTGAAAGCAAACAAATCAATTCGTTGATAATCTTTTAACCCATTTATCCAGTTCTGGTTCATGGGGTACCAGTAATTGTTGGCAGCACAGGACACCATGTTGGAACCAACCAAGGACAAAGTGTAAGGTGTGGCAGATTGCTGGGGTTCTTACCTGGCCGGGATGCCTGGGTGGACTGGAAAGGGACTTAAACAGCATCCGGGTCATGAGGGGGCAGCCGCCCTGGACTAGTAGAGGACCGCGGGAGAAGAGTAAAGGGGATTTAACTCATTGGGACTCATCCGCCAGGGGGCGCCTCAAGCCTCGTCAGATTGGGAGAATAGTCACTTCCGCCACACCAGGCAAGATGGCAGATGAACCTGCACTGGAGTGCTTCCAGTGCAAAGGGCAGCACTTCTGCCACACCAGGAAGTGCTGCCAGATGGATGTCATCAGCCACCTGGAGCACATCTGGGCAGGAATAAAATGGGCCGCCTTCCAGCAATTGAGGAGCCAGAGTCGGGAGTGGGAGTAGGACAAAGCTCCCTGGAGGAGAGAGGTGGCCAAGGACTGAGAGAAAAGGACTTTATTGGGGTGATTAATTGCTGTGGGAATTGTGTGGTGTTTGGGACTGTGTTTATTTATGTTTAATAAATGTGTGACTTTGGTAAAGATGTGGTTTCCGACTGGTGGTGCCTGGGCGAGTCCCACAAAGGTTATCACTTGGCAAATTTACACTCACATTCTTTGAGAAAAATTTAGTGTCACCAATTAATCTTTGTCATATGGAAAAAAAAAGATCTACTCAGAGAAAAGCCCAAAAAGACACAGAAAAGCTATGTAAACTTTGCATATGAAGTGTCCAAGCCAGGATTTCATCTGTGAACTCTTCACCTGTGTGGCAAATGCACCATGAACTGTGCTATCGAAAGGAAATGTAACTTTTACTTAAATCATGTGGAATTATTTGACACTTCTGACCTTACAACATTATAGCTGTTGGACTACGATGACAGGGAAATGCAATGTGATCAGCCTGCCATGGTTAAACAATTTTGCTTTCTCCATAGACCTGTCATATGGATTCCCATTTGTTAAATCATGCCATGCTTTTTGTTCCTTGCTTTCTTCAGGATTAATCTTACTGTTTGCAGGAAGCCTCCTTCAAATGTGAAGTACAGTGCATTCAGGTCATTTGAAAGTAGTAAGGGTGCACTTAACTTTATCAGACTTGACTTCTGAAGGCTGGCTTAAATAGTGAAAAATTAAAATCTGTTATATGGTTATGTTCTGTTATGGGTTTAGGTTTTCAAATATTCTGACTGGGAGAGGGCTAGATTATTCTGAGTTATTGTCTGATATTATGCTGCCCGTCAAGGGATGAAAATAAAGATTAATTTGTCAGCCTGTATTCTCCATAGCTGCAAAGTTGCTAACTAGAAAAACAGAATATTTCTCTAGCTTTGTTCACTGATATGACTATAGAAGTGCTCCCTGTAACATATATTAAATCTTTTTATTAGAAAAAACAGTAGTTCAGAAGTTACACGTTGTGGTTAAAAAGTAATAATTTATTTGAAAAATCCCAGGTTTCAGAAAAAATCATAGCGCAGAAACAGCCCTTGACAGGGTTACAAATGAACTCTTAATGAGTGTAGATGATAGAGATGTTTCTATGTTGGTGCTCTTAGATCTCAGTTCAGCTTTGGACACTATATATCATGTCTTCCTCATCAATAGACTAAAATAATGGGTCAGATTATCAGGTACAGCACTGGATTGGTTTTCTTCATATTTATCTTAGACCATTTGCACTTGCTGTTGAGAATGGAATGACCGAATCCTCAGGGCTTGACTGTGGTGTACCACAAGGCTTTATTTTATGCTAGATTTTATTTTTCTTATACATATTTCCATTAGGCTATTTCATTTGACAATATAATATAAAATGTCATTTGTTATGCTGATAATTTGCAACTTTATATGTCATTGAATCCTAGTAATGTCAAACGTATCTATTCTTCAACACTGTTTAATTGATGTAAGAAATTATACTGTATGTCCTGTAATTTTCTGCAACTGAACTCTGACAAAACAGATCTTAATAATCAGCCCACAACAGTAAACAGTTCAGGTGAAAGAGTCCCTTGGGAGTTTAGAGCCTAAACTGTTAAATCAGTGTCCAGGAACAGGTCTGTTCATGTTGAACCTCTTGTGAACAAAGTTGTACAGACATGTTTTTACTAATTATGAAATACTGGCAAGATCAAGGCTTCATTATCTTTCAAAGACAAATTAAAGGATTAGTCATAATTTTATCACATCTTGTTTTGATTATTGCAGTGGAGTGTTTGCTACATTAAACTGCTCTTCCCCTCCTCGGTTCGAAGTGTTGCCAAACACTACAGCTAGATTTCGTACGGGGTCCAAATGTCGTGTTCATATTTCTCCACCTTTAGCATTGCTTAACTGGCGTCCAATTCAATACAGAATCAATTTTAAAATTTTATTGATACATTTTAAAGGTTTGCATGGTTCTGCTCCCAATTATGTTACAGAATTGCTGACACTGAATCAAAACCTCATATGAGACCCGTAAGGTCATCAGACCAAGGCCTACTTGTTCTAAAGTCTAGATTAAAGACAAAAGGATAAAGCATTTTTTGTGGTGGCCTAGATACTTTGAAACAGTTTACCATCAAGCATTAGAACAGCTGATTCTATACCAATTTGTAAGTCTCAATTTAAAAGCATACTTTTATCGCATAGTGTTCCTTTAACGTACAGTTTTCTTAATTTTTTTTCTTGTTACTGGATGACTTGTTAGTTGCTCAGATGATTATGCTTTTGTCATTTCATTTTATTTTTACTTATTTCCTTTGCTAGAGTCTCTCTATTATAAAAAGAAATCCTGGAAAGCAAAAGCAAGGCGACGATACGTGATCTTCTCGGAAGTTCTTGGTAGACATTTAAAAGACCCGCGAGACAAAAGAGACTTGCCACGGAGCGTCTCCTGGGGACCATAAACATGGGACTTGGTGCCAAGAGTTTGTCCCAGGGCTGTCTCGCGAGGACGTGGAACATGAGATTCTTGAAAGACATGCCCTACTTACAAAAGATATCATATAAGAGCACACCCATCAAAAAAACAGCCGCAGTAAAAGCACGTAGTGCACACAGATCATGTGCTCTCAACACATATAAAGTGTATAAGGACAATACAGAGAATAGAGACCCAAAGGCGTCGGAGAGAAAAAAAGGCAGATAAGAGATTATCAAAGCAGTGGAATTCAAAAGGCTCAAACAAACGATGGTGCGATACACATGCAGAGAAAGGTACAGAATATGAAAGCAGTAAAATTAGAAAGTATTGTAGCGTCCCAGCCAGGTTGAGGCCTTTTTGGTTTTACGTGGCTGTTCGGTCCGATTGAGGGAGGGCGGAGTACAGCATGGAAGACTGATAGCGGGGTATTGATTGATGCGGTAAAGAGGGGGGCGAGATGTGGGGGATGAGGGATTGGAGAGGGTGCTAGAAAGTTGTGTTTGGGGTTATGAAGTCAGCGATTGTTCAAGTAAAACTTTTGTGACACTTCATCATGTCAGTCGCTACAGTATCAAAGAAAAGATAGTAAAGATTGCATTACCGAAAAACAAAAGGTGATTAATTATCAGAAACAGGTGTAATTGAAAAAAGAGCAGGACAAGGTCAGAAATAAAAGGCAAAGAGTAGACAAGAAAGTCATTTCGCATTCGCATCATTCAATGCACAAAACGTGGATTTACACAATAATAGACCATATGCTATGAGAATCTGTGGTCCCGGAACAGTAAAAGCAACGACAAGTTGAATTTCAAAGAATACACAATTCGGTCAGGTGTATATTTATGATCATGGAGAAGCGATGCAAATTTTAACAGGCAAAAAGAAAGGTAATGTATATATTCCGAGAATATTATTACACATCAAAGAAGATCATGATATGTCATTCGTATTAAAATGTTTACAGTTTACCGTGAGAATAGCTTTTGCTATGACAATCAATAAATCACAGGGACAAACATTAGAGAAACAGAAACAATATTCACTCATGGGCAGTTATATGTTGCATTGTAACAATGTGTCTCCAAAAAATATTGTTTTTAATGAAGCTTTTAAGTAAAAGTGCAAATAATGAAATTGAAACAATTCCAAAGAAAAAAAAATTACAATTGTGTATCCAATTAACCAAACAGTGGGGTTGGCGCGCAAAGTGGGCAGGGGGAGAAGCCCCCTAGTTTTTTAACATTTGGTCCAATTGTTAATTATTATTATTATTAAATTTATTATGTTTTTTCTTTTACCTTTTATATTTTAGACCTATTTTCTTTTTTCCATGTTCCACATGAAGTACTTTCTGCTACTCAACTTCAAAAGTACTATACAAATAAAGAAATTACTAATATTATTATTCAGCTGGGAGAGAGCATTGACTCCAAGGATTACATCACTGAATTCTACTGAAGTCAGGTGGTTTGAATTAGCGGTTCGCGAAAGGCCACTGCCAGGTTTGTTATAATTTCACGGTTTCCCAGCTTTTCCCATCCCTGTCTTGAGTTTGGAATAAAATGTGAGACCATAGCCATACACAAGTGGTCTCTTGTCAATTATTTTACCAACAACAGAAATCAGAACAGGTATAATGTCTATATTCAGTTGTATATTCAGTTACAGTGTTTTATTATATTGTGCATGATTGAAAATGGACAAAGAACCCAGGGGCTTTAGAGCCACCAGAAATAACACTTAATGCACCAGAAAGGAGGAGTCGGTCATGGCAGAGCAGAAAACATTTTGATTTTAACAGTATGACTAAGGTTTTATGTCAATGTAATGATTTATTACTCCCAATATTTCTCTGACTGAGCTCACAGGTAGATATCTGCATATATAAAGCATAAAATGTAGTAGGAAGCAAAAACAGAAAACCTGTATATGCCATAAAAGGTACTTAATAAATTGCAAAATGTCATGACTTTACTAAAATTGTGAGTTTTTCCTTCATTTTAATGGATTCATTCTGAGGAAGGCAAATTAAAGAAAGAAGCACTGAACAGAAGAATTGCATTTCACTTAATAAATATAGCTAGAATAAAGTCAATTTGAACTGCTTTTAAAACAGGATTCCATTTTGGAAAAAAAAAACAAAACAGATTTTACATAAAAACCTTAAGGGTGCATTATAAAAATGTGTCCTTCTAAGAATAAGTAGTTTAAAAATAGATCCAAGTTTTCAAATCTGTTAAATTAAATCAACATCAGTGGAGCCTAGCCTTGAAATATGGGCCAAAATATCTTGTAGCATTCACACATTCAGGACTTTGGGAAGCCAAATAAAATGGCAGTATGACTCCATGATCTTTACATAAATAATTGTTTTAATAAAATGGTTGAACATTTTGTTACTTACTTCATTCATTCAATCACATACTTTGTTGCTGAAGTTATATTTCATCACTGAGAGACAGAGAGGCAAGTGTCAGAGAGGGTCACCCCATTATAAAAAAAGAGCACAACTCTAGAAGCTGCACAGAAAACAGCTACTTATCACATTCTTTGAAATAAATATTGACCCATCTACTCAAGGACACAGGCAGAAATGTAATGAAAATAAAATTTGGATGGAAGGCAGAAAACGCTTCATCACACAAAAGGGTGGGGAGCCTTGAGAAAATTATTACGTCATGCAGGGGAAGCGACAACTTAGCTATCAGGGTAACCTAACAAGCTTGATGGACTCAGTGTCTGTCTTCCCATGTATTCATTTTAAACAGCATCTTCTGTTTATTTGGTATCGTAAACTACATAATAGTATCAAAACATGGTTAATATTACTTATAAATTTACACTTAATGCCTGAAGCTGATATACAAGAGTCCCAGTACTCTATGTTTAAGACTGATTTATTCACTTAAAGAGTGGAGAGTGGGAGCTTTGAGCGCTGTGATACATTAACATTCTGATCAAAAAGCCAGGGATGGGTGCGGGGTTCCCCATGGTTCCCCCTTGCAGTTTCGAGTGCCATGATGGCCTGAAAGTCGATCAAAAAGCATATGGGGGTTATTGACTTGGATATGCATGCCGTTATTCTTGAAAATACTACAGGTACACAACTACTGAAAACTGAAATGCGCATACCAGCCCACTTCAACGATTGTGTACACTCATGGTGGCAGTATTTTCAAGGCATTCCCTCCAGGATTGTTTCCCAGCTTTGACAATGGATTAAACAGATTTGAGAATTTATATATGTATTGTAAAAGATAGCCCTGGCCACAGACAGACATGACTCCAGATGTTCACAACACACATGATTTATTTCTCTTTTCCTACGCACAACGCAGCACAAACACAGTGTCTAAAGACTCACAGTCCTTTTCTTTCCTTCTTCTGCATCTCAACTCCACTCCTTGCAGCTCTGTCCTCTTCCACCCAACTCCGGCAATCTGAATGGAGTGAGGCGGCCCCTTTTGTAATGCACCCGGATGTGCTCCAGGTGCTCCCTGATGATCTCCCTGCAGCACTTCCTGGTGTGGCAGAAGTGCTGCATGGGCACCTGGAAGCACTCCGGGTGTGCCTGCTTCCTGGTTCGGCAGCACTTCCTGGTGTGACGAAAGTGCTGCTGCCCAAGGCTCCTTAGTCCTTCAGGCGCCCCCTGTTGGTGGCCGTGGATACCCACAGGGTTGAGCCTTCCAGTTCCGTGGCTCCCACACAACCCAGGATGGCTGCCCTCTTAGCTCCTGGGGAAGGAATTGCTCCTCTCCCTGTCCCCTGCTTTTCAAGGCCTCCCGGTGGGGTCAGGTCCCCGGCCGTCTATCACAGTATGTATGTATGTATATATGTAAGTATTATATGTGGAAATGGAAGTCAATGCCTAATTACAAATTAATATATTTTTAATGTAATAAGTTTTACCAAAAATGAGCTGTCTAAGTCAGAAACAGCATCTGGAGGATGTGAAGCAACACATATTACTGCCATTTGTGTTGGAAGATATGGGCTTCCCAGTGATAATGTATGTGTAGGTGCACTGTGTCAAGTTCTACATGTGGTTGACAGGGCTTTTACATAGTCTTGTATGTTTTCTATTATTTATTGTTTTGCTTACTGGTGGTCTTCTATTATTGCCATGGATCCAAGATGTCCCTTTTGAGCCACTGTAAAGAGTTAGACTTAGAAACATTGTCAGATTGTCAACTCATCATTTTGGAAAAGCATACTCTGTTTTTTTGGCATTCTGCTACTTAAATATTTAAAAGCATTGTTTTCTCCTCTGCCTGTGACTTTATCTTTACACTTGTGAACTAGTTGTTTCTTTGAGTTCTTAATGCTTTGTTTCAGATTAATGCATTTTCAAATTTTTTGAGCATTACAGTCTTTTTATGTTCATTTGTGAACTAGTTAAGATAGGGAGGTGTTTACAATGATTACACAGATATGGGGTTTTGTAGCAAATACTTCCAAAATCTATGTTGTCATGCAGTTTAGCTTTAGAAAAAAACACCAGGCTAGAGACAGAACCAGTTGAACAGCTTAATAGAAAAACATTACTCTAGTCAACTCTGCTGTGAAACATCTACTGTACATACTAAATTAACAAGAGGACACAGGTATAAAAGAGTTAACAAAAGAATTTTGTTCCATCCAAGCTTTAATTGTAATTTAAAACGCCATTCTCAGTGAGGTCAATAATTGACTGTGTTGTAACAGCTGCATTTAGTGAACTCTCTTTGTAAATATAGTACATCCAAGCTGCCCCATATTCTCTTGCTCATGCTGACAGGCCCCCATTCTAATGCTCTGATTAAAAAAAGGGCAAATTAATTAACTAAAGGTAAATAGTGATAAGGCATAGCAATGTTAACCTGCCTGTTAATTTGCAAACAATTAACAAAAGCATAACTCTACCAAGAGGTGTGTTTTGACAATGCAATTCTTGGAATAATAAGTTTGGACCAGACATTCTTACTTTATAATCTTGTCAAACAAAAAAATTATAAAGTATGAGTAGGAAGCCCAGCTTTACAGCAATTTCAATAGCAAACTATCTTGTCTAAAATATAAGGCCTTATAATTCAGTAATGTGCAGTGTCCATCCACCACTAAGAGGAACCCTATGACAAATTGGAATTCACTTGACAAAATGTCACCAACTCACTAATGGAGGTTACAGAGTGGATGTTAGGAATGGTGACAGCTAAACATAAGAGGCTCATTTGAAAGTACACTGACCAAATTAATTTAAAGAAAAGCAGCACCTCCTGAAATATACTGGAATGGGTCACTGCTGATAGCCCTTTTTCATTATGGACATGTCAAATGAGGATTCCACTTTGATGAAGGTTCATTAAGACTTACAAAACTGCAACAAATGCTAAATATCATCTTAATGTCCAGTGAGTTATTTCAATGCTCTGTAGAGTTTCATGGAAATCCTGGTCTGCAGACACATGCTAATTGTGCACGGTACACATTTCAAACAAATTATTAGAGCAGCAAGACTGATACTAAATCCAAGGAATAAATAAATGTAAATTGGGGCTGGCTCTACGCTGGGGCAAGAGGGGACAATGCCCCCTTAAACAAACGTCCTGCCCCCTTAAATAAAACTTTTAGAAGTTGAGAAAGAAAATAATAGATTACCCACAAACTGAATATGGACAAGATTTACTACAGTAGCTGAAAAATCCACTGGAAAAGGCACAAATGAGATGATAGGTTTCTTTCCCTCCATGCTCTGTTTGAGTGCTTGAGCGCAGGCGCACACAGCACTCGGCAGAGATCCCCCACTCATCCTCCCCCCAGCTAAACATCCAATCACTGTTAGTATGCAAATGACCCGGTGTCAGGTTTCTCATTAGGCAGGGCAGAGCAAAATGAGCTTGTCAACAGCGGGAGGTTTTGAGGAAGCAGCAAATCTCTGTCGTCAAAATCATAGCGACTCGTGAGATAATTAACAACAACTAAAACATCCATCTATATTTGTACAGTCAATGGGTGACTAGTCCATTGTTCTTTTCACAGTTTCAGTCTGGTAGAGTCTGTCTGCTGCATATAGCTGACTGGAGGACCTGTGTCTATCAGACCCCGACACAAAGCCCCACCCCAGCTTTCAACTCTGCACTCAACAGTTTTCTTGTTTCATATACTGATGGAATCACAGTGATTTTAGTAAAGCTTATTCACTTTTCACCCCAGCTTCCAGCAGCTCACAAAGGAAAGTTAATGCTGTGAGATGCATCCTTTTTTCCAAGATTTTAAAAAGTGTGGTGCTGCTCCTGCCTGTACCAATAGCAGTAGCAATGATGCTGCTGCTGGTACATCAGAGACAGTAGCTAGCAAGTCTACTCCTGTGGCATCAACAGGCACTGCTTCTCCTGTACCTCTGCCAACAATTGCTACCCCAAAGCAACCTGCTCAGCTACCCAGTGACTTAAATGGCAATACCCCATCCCAGCCAAACATGTATTTGGTGATACAACATTAAGATCATTCAGTCCTGCCTGATACCACATGACCATGGCTGGAGTACTCTGTTGTGTGGGACGCATGCTTCTGTTTCCCCTGTCAGAAATATGGCAGCACTGTTAATGAGAGGGATGTAGTTTTTACCTTAACTGATTTTAACAACTGGAAAGCAGCACTTGATCGAGACAAGGGGCTACAGAGGCATGTGTCCAGCCACAACCATGTGCATGCTTCAACCATCTGGACTGAGCATAAAAGAAGAGAGGCCACAGGGGGGACTGTGGATTCAATGTTGGTTTGTAAAATACAACTTGAAAAAAACCATCACTATGTCAAGAGTAGGGCGGCATGGTGGCGCAGTGGGTAGCGCTGCCGCCTTGCAGTTAGGGGACCTGGGTTCGCTTCCTGGGTCCACCTTGCGTGGAGTTTGCATGTTCTCCCCGTGTCTGCGTGGGTTTACTCCGGGTACTCCTACAAGGTTAGGTGCATCGGCAATTCTAAATTGTCGTGTGTGTGTGTGCACCCTGTGGTGGGCTGGCGCCCTGCCCGGGGTTTATTTCCTGTGTTGGCTGGGACCCTGTAGTTAGGATATAGAGGGTTGGATGATGGATGTCAAGAGTATTGGAAGCGCTATAAGGTTTCTCTGTGTAAATGATTTGGGGCTCTTTGGGACTGTAGAAACCTTGAGACATGATGCAGTGGATGATGATATTGCTTCAGGTATTTTTTCTAAAACTGATGGAATATACCTTAGAGAAGGATGAGAAGTTAGCAAGCATTACTAAGGGTATCCCAAAAAATGCAAAATACACATCTAAGGATATCCAAAATGAAATTATCCAAACACTGGCTGACATGGTGCTTGGAGAGGTCAGGAAAAAATATGAAAGTGCTGATTCTGCAGGGTTTTGCCTCAAATGTGATGGGACCAGGGATAGGTGCAATGTGGAAAATTTGTCTGTGATAATACGGTTTGTCAGAAATTCCATGCCAGAAGAGCTTCTCATTGGGTTGCTTGACTTGCAACAACTTGATGCAGAGTACATCACCTCTGAGATACTGTTACACCTTTCTGATGCTGGCTACAGTGCTGAGAGTATACTGAGCCAGTGTTATGATGGGGCTTCTGTGATGAGTGGGGTTAGAGGTGGTGTAAAAGAGCTGCTCCAAAAGAGGCTTGACAGATATGTCCCATACATCCACTGTTACAACTACCAACTGCACTTAGTGGTTGTGCATTCCATGCAGAGTGAGCCATGTGCAAAAAGATTTTTTAGCCTATCTAGTTCACTCTACAACTTTTTTCACCACCACTATGTGCTCAATAAACATGATGCACCTTGTATAAAAAGGCTGCTTGAGATCAGATGGACAAGCCACTATGAGGTGACAAGGTGCACTGTGGACAATCAAGAACAAATCCTTAGTATCCTATCTGAGATGACAGAGGATGATGATGCTGCAGCTGACCTGTGCACCGAGGCATCAGGCCAGCTATGCCAAATTAAGAGGGATCACTTCTTTGAGATTGGAAAGTTCTTAGTGTGGGTGCTTGGTGTCTTGAAACCAGCAAATGCTATTCTACAGTCTCAGTCAGTTGATCTGTGCAGTGCTTCTGAGGTTGTTAGTGCAGCACTGGACTCCTTAAAAAACATCCATGAGGATGACTGTTGGGGAGTGTCATCTCCTGCTGAGGATGAGTCACATCCAACAAAGAGAAGGAGAACAATGAGCAAACACCTGGGTCAAAGTGTTGTGCTCTAACTTTGGGCCATACAGACTCTGGTGACCCTACCATTTCCCCCCAACAGTCTCTGAAAAGATCCCTGCTCAACATTCTTGACAGGGCCATTTCAGAAATCGAAACTAGAGTTTCACACAAGAATATTGACCTGATGAGAGCCATATCTAGTCTTGTACCCAAATCTAGCGCATTTCTAGATCCCACTCTGTTGCACCCTCTGGTTGTGATGGCTGGCATTGTAGCAGATGTTTTAAGTCTGAAAAATGAAGTTCTTGTGGCAAAACAGATGCCGCTCAAAAAATGTTCAAAGGAAACAGACCTGTCCACTGTGTGTAAACTCCTGCAGGAGTACAAGGAAGCCTTTCCTGAGTTGCATAAATTATATGTAACAGCCCTGGTAATTGGTGTATCTTCAGCATCATGTGAGAGTTCCACTTTGTCACAGGTCCTAGTCCCCTATTGTCGCACCATGTTACATAAAAGAAAAAGTAATTTGGTGATCTTGGCCCATGAGAGGTCCATAACAAATAACTTGCATATGGATAAATTTGTAAGAGTTTTTGCAAAGAGAAACAGGAGACTGTTGTTGTAGAGTGAACTGAGGAGAAAGGAGAGTGGAGCAGTTCAGTTGCAAACAGAGTTCAGTTGCTTGCAAAACAAACAAGCTTAAAACAAGACAAAAAGACAAAAAAAGAAGAAAAAAGTTAAAATGTTCTGTTCTAAATCTGTTGTGTTCTACAAATTAGTTTGAGAATTGTAGGAAAAGACATGGTGAATTATTTTTTTTTTTAATTACTATGCCAACCCTTTTTAGTTTTGTAAATATTGGCTATATTGAGAGGTCTTATTTTATTCTTACTTTATTTTGCAAATTTATTTGAGAATTAGGCCATCCAATTAAGATACATTTTATGTTGTTGGTTGTAAAGATCTGGATGGATATTTTATTTTATTCTTTATTTTATTTTATTTTATTTTTCAAGACTTGGTGAATTGATTTTTTTTTTTTATAACTTGGCCTACCGTGTTTGGTTTTGTTAATATTGGCAATAGTGAGAAGTGTTATTGTTGGGTTCGAATATATTTGATATAGGCCATCCAATTAGGGTGAATGTCATGTTTTTAGTTGTTATAATCTGATGAGGAATATTTTATTTTATTTTTTGTTGTTTTATTTTTCAGTTTTCCTCCTGAGGAGTTGCCTACTTATCGTGGTCAGGGGGTTTGCGTGCCTCAGTGACCCTAAGAGCTACACCAGCAGAACCTTAGCCTTCAGGTGGGACACCCAAGTTGGACAGGTCTTAGGGTAGAGGCCTGACAAAGTGCAATCCAATTACATGACAAAAACAGATATACAGAGCACCCCCACCTCCACCCTACCTGTTTCCCACCTCTGTTGCCACCATGTGCCCCCTTCACATTTCTGTCTGCCCCCTCATATATGCCTGTCAAGAACCTGCCCAGATGTAAATGGTGATCATCATTAATGCAATAAAGCAAAGGATATTCCAGTTATGTCTAAACCCAGGTGCAGTGCTTACACACAGAATGCAATTATATCATTTTTTATCATATTTATTTTATGAATTCAAAACTAATAGTCTGAATTTTCACCAAAACAGCAGTTTTTAATCATTGTCAAATATGAATAAATGTATTATATTTTATATACATTGATACTGCATTCATCTACATTCACAATTTAACCCTCTTAAAATTATCTTTAATTAATAGGTTACTTCTGCTACTTCTTGTTAGTTTGGTGTAGTTTATTAGTTGTTTTTTCCCAAGTTTTGATGCTTTTTACTAGTTTGCATTGGTTTTACCTGTCTTCCCATTTTAATGGCACTTCCAATGGATAACTACACTTCTCATCATTCTGTGTTTAAAAATTTGGCACAAGATGGTCCCACCTGTTGCAGTGAGACACCCAGGCCAACAAGCAGGTCAGCATTTAAAAGGACACCAGCAAAGCAAATGGGAAGACTGATTCAAAGCTGTGGAATTTTGATCTTTCATCATGTTAAATTATAATGCTTATTTTACATCTGTTCTTGAATAAAACTCAAGACCTGGATTCCATGGGAAGATACTTTTAACTCTGGAACTGTTTTGTCAAGGAATCCTGACAATATCTACTCCTCCTAACAGGTACCATCTCAGCAGTTATGATTTTATTATACATGCTGTATTTAGTTAATCAGTTAGTAAATCCGGCCCACCTTAAATCCCTTCGCACCTCTCCGTCAGCGTCTTTTGTCTTGTAAATGTGCCAATCAAGACAAGCAGCAAGCAGCCTGCTATTCCATCCCCCCACCGCCGCAGAACGGGCACAAAGTTCTCCCGGTTCCAGCCCTGATTATCTGGGAGTGAAGTGCTGGAGTTTTAGAGTGGAAATAATAGATAGTTATTTGGAACACATGCATTTCATGTGTGTTCGGTTTCTACAATAATCTGTGTAAACACATTGTTAAAACAGAAACTTTTTTCATGTTTTAGTAACATGACAAAATGTACACATAAACTATATAATGTGTGAAGCCTGGAGTCCAAAGATCAAATAAACATTTTCACAAAAGGTTCAAGAAAGATGCAACAGCTTCCATGGCGTAGGGGTAAGAATTGCTGACTTGTAATGAAGAGGTCGCCTGTACAATTCTGACTGCCTCTTATATTTACCATTTTGAGTAGTGTTAAGTTACTAGATGATAATTAATATTTTACTTAATATGCATATACCTCTGTGAATTTTTCTGTACAAAGTACTGAACCTACCCCTCACTCTAACAGCACTGCTGGAGAACAGAAAAAAAGAATCTAACAAGCTGAAATGAAGAAGGACTTCAGCAGCCCCAGCATAGCTGTTTTCTTTGGTGTCAGTGACATCATTATATACAGTATAGCAGTTTTGCACCAGAGAAAGTCCATGCTTTGAAAGTATTTTAAGTTCATTTAAAATGCTGATAGTTAACAAGCATAGCTTCTTTAGCAGATGTTCCATTTGTGAAAAGGAATGCTCCTGTATTAGTTGGGTTATTGTATATACTTATGATAAGCCAAGGACTTTAGGATCCAAAATAGACCTAAAAAATTGGGTGTAGGGTCCTATCCAGGTTTGAGCTCAAATTGTCTTTTAATACGTTGACTGCAGCTTTGATTTTGTATTCAATCACTATAGGTGGAATTCAAAGTTTCATTTATGTAAAAAATTATTTACAATGTGGATGGTGTAAAATATAAAGCAGACTATTACGAAATGGTTTTGGAAAAATGTTTATGTAATAGTTAAAGGAAAACTCTACCCACAAATTGTATTTTTTAAAATGTTGCTTACCCTCATGTAGATTGTAGTGATGCGTGAAAAAAAAGTTTAATTTCATGTTTTAGTGAAGAAAGTACTTGACAAAGATTCTGATTGAACAGGACCCAACAGTGACCAGTACTGGATAACGGTAAAAGATGTGAAAACTTCCATGGAAAAAGGCAAATAAATTATCTTGTTACTTATGTTGCATAATGCACATGTCTGCTATTCAGCTGAATGCTCAAAATATGCAAAATGCACACTAACTTCTGGACCTGCGTTACCCCCTGTGGCACGCGACTGGGGGTGGTACCCAGCCGGGATGCCCAGAAGGACTGGAGGAGGGCTTGTGCCTCCTCCAGACCACGAGGGGGCGACCGCCCTGGTTGTGTTGGGGGCCACGGGTAGAGGGCTTGGAAGCCCAACCCTGTAGGGGCCCGTGGTCACCGCCAGGGGGCGCCCCAATGCCTTGGGAGCCCTGGACCTCAGCACTTTCGTCACACCAGGAAGTGCTGGGGGGAAGAGGAGCAGGGACACCTGGAGGGCTTCCGGCTACACAGCTGGTACTTCCGCCGCACGGGGGTTTGTCGGCGGAGGCTCCTCAGGAAGCACCTGGAGCCCAACCCGGGGGTGCATAAAAGGTGCCGCCTCCCTCCATTCGATGGCGAGAGTCGGGTGGAAGTGGACGGAGCTCGGAGGAGAGGAGTGAAGGCAGTCTGAAGACTAGAAGGCATTGTCGTGCGGCCAGGACTGAAAGGGGTGATTGGTGCTGATGCACTGGGCCGTGCACTGTAAATAAGACGTAAAACGCGTGTGGTTAACCAACATGTCTGCCTGTCTGTTTCCGGGCTATACCCCAAACCCCTCATTCATTGGTCTAGACTCCTGTCTTCATTTCAAAAGTACAAATTATGCTAATGAGCTTTTCCTGTTTATACTCTACAATATTCTAACAAAAAATGCCTGCATGTTGCATGTTTTGAGCATTCAACATAAACATAACTGTTTTCTATTGTTCTGTATGATAAAATGCGATTAAATATTTTTTGTCCATCACTGCAAAGTACATGAGGTAAATAATATTTATTATTAAAACAAAAAACTGCTGATGTGTTTAAAGAAATTATTTATAAATGCTCTTCAACAACAGAAACCATCAAATAATTAGAATGTTGCTAACACTTGGATACAAATTGAATATTTTTATAAATAATATGCATTTAACCTCCCAACATCATAGTATATTGAAAAAACTGTTTTTGTACACAAGCGCATATTGAAATAATCATTGTAATGTGTAGACATTGAATATTTTTAATAAAATCACATTATTACAGGTTGCTCATATGCAGCAGGGGGTCTTCTGGTTTCCCTCAGTTTACTACTGCAAATTACTCTCTGAGTGCAAGTGGCTGTCAGTTCTTTAGGTTATATGGATAGCTTAGGCAGAGAGAAAACAAAGTTAAAGACTTCAAAACTGTAAATGTTTTTGTGTTCTAACTAGACCAGGCTTTTTTTGTTTAATGTCATTCATTTTTCAAGTAAAAAAGAATTCTGATCTAACATAGTTTTACCAAGGAGCAACATTCTTCATGCAAGTGTATTGAGGTTAAGGCTTGACAGCACATTATATAATTTTGAGTTTGAGAGTGGGTGAAACTTAATTACTGCAGTTGCTGGGTCCCATAACCTGGACAATTTCAGATGAAATGAATAGTAATTGCAGAGGATGACACATTATCTGACTCACTCTTGACTTTTCAGCACAGCATCATACGTTTGCCTCATTTTGAAAGCCAATTAATGTCCTACTTGACAGCACCCATGCCTGAAGGAATTTTTTTCTACATATTTTGAGTTGAGCCACAGACTTGGCCCATTTTATTTCCTTTTTCCTTTCTTTCATGGTATACCTGTTGTCTTTTTTCCTTGCTGATGCACTATACTTGCTCAAACAAGAGTCCACTCCAATGACTTAAGACAAAAATAAATCCTGTTTGATTTTGTTGCGGTGAGTTGCACACTGCTATAGCTAAATGAACTGGAATGTCACACTCCATGGCTGGGTGTCACCAGCTTTAGGTAAAACTATTTTGAAATTTAAAAAATGTACCACACCTCCAAGACATTTTGGATCAGGTCTTAATGATCAACCAGTAATGATTCCTAAATGTTAAGAATTTCCTTTATAATGACAGAATAATTGAACTGAGGAGAATTTGTTTGATTTGGAAAATAGGTTTGAGCTTCAGTTGGTGCCATGCCTTCTAAATAAATTGATCAGTCCATATGACCTTTAAGATGTTTTTTTGATATTAAGCTTTTTAATGATGAGTTTGCATTTTCTGTGAGGGTGTTCTCAAGATACTCTAATTTTCTCTCATCTCCAAATGACATGCACATGAAGCTGGTTGGTAACTCTGTATTGATGCACTATGTTCACGAATTTGCTCTTGGATTATTTTCCCATCTTGGAATTGGTTCCTTCCTGTTTCCCATTTGTTTCTGTATACCTGTAATGGAAGAAGCAGTTGGGAAAATGCATTGATTGATGTTCATATAGGTCAAATACCAAATAAGTACATTTTTTTACCTAACTGATTATGAACAAAACCCAGAAGATGTTAAAGACCATTAAAACAAACAATAAAGATTACTGTAGTAAGTGAAATTGGGTTAGGTGGACATTTTGCCTGAGCATTCATGAAGATTTACCCTTTATTATGCACTGGTGTTAAAAAATAAACTTTAAAATAATGTGACTTCTGTTGGTGAACAGACACCTGTTCTAATAGCTCTCTCTCACACTTTTTTTCATATATTCCCCCCCAAAAAACCTAACAGAAATGCTTTAATTATATAACTTTCCATCAAAACTTTCTAGTGATGTTGTTCTCTGGCTGATGATTCCATGCCAAAGTTTCTAGGCCTCCCCATTCCAAGACATTCTCCTATTAACAGGCTGGGAGGGTTAGTATGGCTTTTTCTTGCGAGGACATGTTTATATGTTCAACTCAGCTTTCACAAAAAAGTTTGCAATAACGCTGAAGAGATCAAAGATAAGTACAAAAGGCAGTTTATTTAACAAGACATATGATTGGGTCCAAGCTGTTCTTATTCTGAGGTAACTGGCTAATTCATTTGTTGTATCGTTCATCTGTGCTAAGTGCAAATGAGCTCTGTCTCTGTTCTCAACATATGATACAGCCTTATCAGTTCTGTTCATATCTGGATGATTTTTTAAATCCCATTTATGTCATGATGGGCTGTCCAAATTCAGAAAAAATGGGTATTATACCTCTATATGTTTATGAAACGAAAGTTACACTTCAGTGGGCTGTGGGGAAAGATCTAAGTAGTTGAAACCTTTCGGTTTAAGCAAAGAGGTGACATGGTTAAAGTGTTTAAAACTATGAAGATAACATGATAGAGTGGAATTTAATCTGTTTCTTTAAAATAAATCCTACAACAAGAAGATAGAGACACAGATCAAAAACTGATAATGGCAAATTTCACACAAACATTGAAGGTTGTTCTTCTCACAAAGGATCACAGATATTTGGAATAAATTACCAAGTATTAGGGGAGAAAATAGGAATTTAAGGACCTTCAGAACTCAAATCAATGTTATTTTACAGAATTCAGTGAACGGTAGTGGCAAACTTGTTGGTCTCAATGGTCTCAACATTATTCTAGTATTCTAATGAACACAAATGTACAAACAAACATCATGCTTGTCTACCAGCCTAAGGCTTACTGCTCTTTTGAAGCCTGTTAGTCTTCAGCTGGGACCAAAGGGGCATCTCTTATAGTACCAGGCAGACCATTCCACAGTTTAGGGGCCCAGTAACTAAAAGTTCAACCTCCCACTGTTATTTTAGTAATCCTTGGACTCATAAGCAGACCGGCATCTTGAGATCTTAATGTACGTTTTGGTTTGTAAGTCATGATAAGTTCAGACATGTAGGCCAGACCTTGGCCATTTAAGGCTTTACCTGTTAAAAGGACAATTTGAAATCTCCCCTAAACTTAACTGGGAGCAAGTGTAAGGATTTAAGAACTGGAGTTATGGGTTTGTATTTTCTTGTTCTTGTAATAATTCTTGCAGCCACATTTTGGATTAACTGGAAGCTGTATAAAGAACAGTTTGAACATCCAGTGAACATCACATTGCAGTAGTCAATCATATCAGAAATAAAAGCATGAATTAATTTCTCAGAATCCTGTTTTTTTAGAAAGTGCCTTAATTTCCCCACATTTTTAGGATGGAAGAAACATGATTTGGACAATTTTGTAATGTGTGCTTTAAATGGCATGTTAGAGTCAAAAATAACTCCAAGATTGCTGTCTGATTCTGTAAAATAAGTGGTTATTCCAAATGAGTTAAATGATGACAAAATACTGTTGCGATCAGTGTCATTCCCTCCAATAATTAACATCTCTGTTTTATCGATGTTTAAAGACAAGTATTTCTCATCCATCCACTCCGTTAATTCACCAACACAACTAATTAAAGAAAACATTGGAGAAACTTTATTTGGTCCAAAAGAAAGGTATAACTGGGTGTCATCTGCGTACAAATGAAAATTAACATTAACATCCCAGTGGAAGCATATTAACTGAAAACAGTAAAGGTCCCAGTACTGAGCCTTATGGAACACCATATCTCACTTCTGTGTGTAATGACGGAGTACTGTCAGCACATTTCTGTACGTATTGGAATCGATTTGATAAAATCTAGGTTTGACTTTTTAAGTAAATGTCTGATGACTGACACTTTTACTGTAGTCCATCAGGTACTGTCCAATGCAATAATGAATTATTAATAATGTTAAGAATAGGCACTGCAAGAACTTCCATTGCACTCTTTACTAGTTTTGTTGGCACCGGATCTAGGGAGCAAGTATTAGGTTTAGTAATTAAAGTCAAGACTTCCTGCTTAGTTACAGGATTACAATTTCTAAAGTGTTGAATGCAGTATCAGTGCGGTTTGCACTGTGATGCTGAGATCTGGGATCTTATAGTTTTAATTTTCTCATTAAAGAAGTTCATAAAGTCTGTACAGCTAATATCTGTTGGTATTTTGCACTGTAGATCTGAATTCCCTTTTGTTAAATTAGCCACTGTTCTAAATAGTACCTGAGGATTTTTATTATTGCTATCTATATTATTTTAGAATAGTAATATGAGCAAGCTTTAAAGATTTATATTTATAAATACTTTTTATACTTTTTACCATTCTCTGTTCACGCAGTTTGAAAGACATGAAGTTTTGTTGTTCTCCACCTGCGCTCAAGTTTTCAACACTCTAATTTAAGATCTTGAGTGTTTTCATTAAACCAGGGAGAGTTTCAATGTGCTTTGAACACTTTTATTTTAAGGGGAGCCACAGCGTTCAGAGCATCTCTCAAGATCAAATTATAATGTGATGTTAATTGATTTACATTGTTTTCCATGTTTACATTTGATGTTAACTGATCTAAATGGCTTTCCACAATTACACTTCACTTACTCAAAGTATCTATAAATTTTTAAGCAGAATTACAGTCTAGATATCTCACTTTCTTTGTTTTAATCTGTAAAATGTATTGGCAAGGGAAGAACCAAATCAAACATAATTAAGTAGTGATCGTAAATAACTTTATTTAATGCAGTAATATTTAAATTTTGAACTTTCAACTTTGTAAGTTATAATTAAATCTAATGTGTGGTTATGATTATGAGTTGGACCTTTGACAATCTGACAAAATCCTACTGAATTTAACAAATAAGTAAACCTTTTGTTAAAAGTTTCCAAATCAATGTGTACATTAAAATCCCCCATCAATACTACATGATCATAATTTATAGCCAAATCAGATAAAAGGCTGTCAAATTCAGTCATGAACAATGAATGTGACCCTGGTGGTCTGTAGACTAGCACTATAATTCTAGAAGTGATTTGCATTTTGATACAATGAATTATTCCAAGGCCTCCTCCTCGACCAGAATCTCTAGACTTATGAAGGAATGTGTAGCCCTCAGCTAGGGGAACAGTGGCAGCCAGGTTTCAGTGAGAAGACACAGATTTACCAAAACAGCTTTACTTCCAAGAGAGCACTTACAACGATGATTAAATATTTCTATTAAGATTTGTTCTGGTCTTGATTTCCACTACTATTCCCCATATGGAAATGTGAGTGATACATGGTGCCTGTTCTGCCAGTGAGTTAGGGCTGTTTCAAAACAGCTGAGCTTTGTTTTCATTTTTTGATCATATTTCTGTTTCAATGTCTCACTAAATAATCTTTTTCCTGTTTCACCACTGCCTTACATCCAGTTCTTGGAAGGTCTGGCGTCTTGGTTTAAATAACAAAAGACTGAGCATCTCATGCCAGGATTGCACAAGTAATATATTTTATTTTAAATTTTCACTTTTATGATGGTGAAACCATTTTTCTTATTTATTTGTTAGGCTCTGTGATGTCAAGTCTCTGTGACATTGCATAGGAAAGACAGTGGACACGCTGCATTATGTGTGATATCATGTTGGCCATTACATAAAAGAGTCTCACAAATCAAAAAACATCCACATCTTCTTTAAAAATAATGGAAAGACTACAAAAGACAATTTAGTTTAGAATTCTGGTTCTGACTTTGTTTAGTTGTGAACTTTGACTTTAATATTTTTCAATGACCTAGGGTACTAATCTCTATTACTTGAAAGGCAGATGAGAGGCTGGTACTCAAATTAAAAGAAAATCAAAACAAGATTTCTGCTACTGTTCTAAACAATTGTCAATAACGAGTTTCAAAAGAAAAATTTTGACAAACATGACATGACTTGACTATCTCTGATGTAAAAAACAGATACCACATCCCTGTAGAAATCCAGGGTATTAGCTAAATTCATGCCCCGATTTACTGTAGAAACAAGTACTACTTTGTAGACATGTCACCCTTTGCAAGCTCTCATAAGTGTAATGTGCATATATTATTGCACAAACTGCACCTCAAAACACTTAATGTAGTTTTTTGAAGGTGCTGGTAGATTTGGTTACTTTGTAGATTACAAGAAACAATACAGGCCTTCATTCTATCCAAATCTAACCAGACAAGTTTAAAATTTCAAAGAGTTTGAAATAACACTGAGCATTAATGCAGATTCCTATAACAGTCCTTTAGTAGATCGATTCTCCCATCCTTCCCCACCATTAATAAACTTACCTGACACACTTGTAAGTCTGCTTCCAATTCAAATTTCATTGACCCTTTCGTTATCTAAAAAGTATTCTTTCTTGTCATACAGCTACTATTTTCTAGATAGTCTTGACAACATTTTTGTGATCTCTTGACTCCTTAATTCATACCTACTTTGAAATACATTATTATTTAAAAAAAAGTTGCTTTCAAATTAGACAAATCCATTTCAATTAATTCTGTTGGGGATGACATGCATAATTGCTTTCTTCAGTGACTTGGCTTGTTCAAAATGGCAGATTTTCAATTTTGAATTGCACCTCTCACCTTCAGATAGTGCACACACCCATATGTTGAAGCCTTAGAATGAGCAAATTGTTGAGCTTGAGATGCACCAAATGTGGGCATACTACATGTCAACCAAGCAAATTTTTGCAACTTACATTTTGGGGCTAAGACTTTTTAATTTACATTTTGACCATTAAAATAAATTAGGTCTCCTTACCAATAACACACTAAGCTTGGCCTACTGTTTTTAAAGATTACTTAAAATTGTTTTTGGAAAATCTAACATACATGCCTAGATTTTGATTCTTTGCTTGCTCACTGAAAAAGTAAGTGCCATTGTTAGAGTTCTCTCAGTATGTATGTTAATTTAAGGAGACTATGGGACCTATAGTTAAAGGAACATCACCAAGACCTGACATTCTTTCTTCTGAACTTTTACATGCTTTTTAGAATCTGTTATCTAAACTGCTTTTATAGATATTGAAGTATATTATCAATATTACCAAAATGTGCCACTCATTTAAATTAACTGTGATTACACTATTTTTAGATAAAAGTAAGGAGCTCTCTGATTAGCCAATCTCCTTAATAAACTTCAATGCCAAACTGCTGGAAAAACCACTTGCATAGTACTGGGAAACAGAGATTCACACTTTAATATATCATCATCCATCCCCTCTTACTCATGCACCTCTCTCTTTACCTTTTCCAGGTGCCCTTGTCTCACTATATGGAACATTTTTTCACTCTTATAAATTGTGCCTTTCTTTGGTGAGTTTTAAGCTTCACAGAAATTGTTGTGGAGTTTATTTATAGATACTTTATTCTCTCCATCAGCTGTCATATTTTCTTATTCTGATATTTCTCAATCTTTCACAATTACACACATGCCAGAAAAGACTGTTCTTTGTGACCCTTACTTTTCAATTATTTGCTTGGGCCTCTTGCTCTTCATAAATTGGATCTGATATTACTATACTTCCTGCAAAAAAATCTCTATGCACCATCATCATCTTTAGATCTCCACCCATTGTTAGCCTGCTTAACATTTAATGAGCACATCCCTCGTTATAAAAATGCTCCTTACCCCTCAGTTTGCCTTTGGTTGTTCTTTTCTCCAGTTGTCTCATTTGCAAGTTATTTAGATACCTTAGCAAAAATGCTTCTAATTCAGTATAGGATATTGATATCTCCAGATACCACTGTCTTTTAATGGTGCAAAGGAACCGTTCTTGATATTTCTTAAATTATTACAATATTAGGACATGTTCAATAAGAAAAGGCCATTCAGCTCAATAAGCTCGCCAATCTTATTCACTTAATTTCTCCAAAATTATAGCTAAATATTATCAACCTTTTTAATTTTGTCAGTGTCAGTTTTGACAGGTCACATTGGGGGAATTTTAAGACATTTTAGATTACTGGGTGTACACTCTCTATTTGATCTGGAATTGGATTAAACTTTTTCATTTCCAAGATCCTGATTCTGTATTTTACTTATTTTTCTATTTACTTTAATTGCTTACTTCTTGTGCTTGTTTAAGACAATAAGTAATTCAATAAAAATTCAATCACAAAAATGGGAACTTAAAACTTACTATAGACCAGCAGTAAGTGATGAATCATTGTCTTTAATTGCCTAATGTTTTTATTCCCTCAGATTCAGTTTTGTAGGTAAAAAAGCATGTAAAATTTTCTATGAACAATTTTTCTTTAGTAATGTTATAGCAAGTGTAAAGATCATTTTTCTCCTGTCTCAAAGGTGCTTGGAGATAGCGAGTCATATTCACAGTTTCCCACTTACATTTATTTAGTGCAGAATAGACTGAACTATACATTGCACAGTGGTGAATTATACCCAAATACCAAAAAAAGCAAAAGGAAAAAGACTAGACACCTTCACTCCTATGAGCTCACCATACGTTTACTTTTATAGAATTCAATTTCATAAAAGTAACAGTTTTTGATCATTCATGTGCAAAACAAACAAAACAAAAAACCTTCAACTTCACGACGATGGACTTTATGCAGTGCCAGCAGTCAATCGTTTATGGCACTTTCTAGAAGAGGGTTGATGACTATTCCACACAAGTTAAGTTGCATCATGGGGTTTCATATTCATTACTATGACAAGGGGGCATTTTTCTCTTTTCATGGCTTTGAGCATGCATTAAACTTCTATCTAATTATGTTGTTCCACAAGTCATTTTCTTTTTGTAGCACATATGTACACTCTCTACACAGCTTGAGTTTTCTTGCTCATTACACTCAACAGAAGATATATGGAGCTTATCAGTCTATTGCATGTTAATGCATTTTCATTCAAAATTCCCAAAGATGGGAATGCTGTGTCAAAATGTGACCAAAGTCTAGGAGAATGGGGAAACTTTTAATTTGCTTTTATTTAATATTGTGCACAGCATTCATTCACCTTCTTAAAAAGGGTTCATATTGTGAGTGAAATGTAGCAGAACAAAACTGTTTTTTAGCATTCAAAGCACAGTGGGTATCTAAGTTTAGACTCTCAGATGGGGTATATCCCACCAGGGTGTGGAAAACCTGTGTGAAGTGGAATGAAGGCTGTCCAATGTACATTTGAGATCTACTGAAGATGCACAGCAGTAGAAAGAACCCCTAGCTATGTGTCTAACATGTTTAATTATGATACAGTAAGAGCTGCCAAAATTCTTTCATTTACAGTTTTTTTGTTATTTTTATTAAATATATTAACATAAAAAGTTAATAACATATAGGCACTAAGGCAGCATCATTAAATGTTCTGAGCTGATACTCAATAAAAAGCAATAAGAAAACTTAAAAAGAACTGATTTGTAGTGCTGCCTCTCAGCTCCACGAAGCTGGCTTTGAATCCTGCTATTAAGATTTAACCCCTAAACAGCAAGGCTAAAACAATAAAACCCTCCCAAAACTCAATAAAGGCACCACTGTTTATTAAAGAATTACATTTTACAAAGCATAAAAAATACATCAAGAAAATTGAATTCCTACATGAATTTAATAAACAAAATAAAAAAACACAACCCACACTAGGACCAATTCAACTAACCTGCATGTCTTTGGATAGTGGGAGGAAGCCAGAGGAAACCGATGCAGACATTGGGAGAATATACAAACTCCATGCAGTGAGGACATGGGAAACGATTGTTTGACAAATGGTTCAAAGCAAAATTCTATTTAAATAGTGTATTCTTTTAATTTACATATTTGTATATTAATTGTTTGCCGAGTGTTTACATTTTTATTTAGAATAAGGATAACTAGGAGGGATGACTCAACACTAACATGGTGAGCATATTGCAGCCTAAGATATACTGTAAATCAGACAATAACCTAATCAGAGGGAATCAAATATGCCAGATGTTTTTCTGCTCTGGAATGAAGAAATTCACCACCTGGATAAAGAATAAAGACCATCTTAACATTTCTGCAGTTACAAGAAGTTGTATACTTTATACAGTACTTGTGCCTATGCTTCTGCTTATGGTATTACATTGAATAGAAGAACAGTTTTCCTTTATTGCTCTTCTACCTGTGCTTTCTCGTCTGTGAATTAAAAACTCACTAAGTAATTGCAGGACAGCAGTGATGAAAGGAGATTTCCTCAGTAGGGTCCTTGCATTGTGTTGTCTTGGGTAAAACAGCACTGTATAAGCAAGAGTGTTTCTTAGTGGCTGAATCCTCAACTGCTTAGTGGGCACTCGATGGCTGACAATCCTCGAGTCTGGCAAGCAGAAATATGAACATACAGGTGAAGGTACTGTATAATGCTACAGTCTGAAGTACTGTATATGCTCCCACATAGCAAAGAACCTAAGGTTTAGGGGTGGTGTGAGAGCAAAAGCATTTTCTACAAAATTACACTAGCCTAATAGTATAAATGCTTCCTTTAAATATGTACCAACCAAGGACCTATTCAAATGCAAGTGGCTGTTGACAAAGTCAACTAAAGCTAACTAATGGCAAGGCAGTAAGCAGAATCCGCTGCAGACTAAAAACCTAAATAGACAACACTAGGTGCCTAGTGTATAAGGCCATGTGTAGAATTCACATAAAAACATAGAGTATGGAGAAACAGAAAAATAAAATTCAGATGTTTTAAAATGAGCATAAGGAAAGCTGTATGCACTTCCCCTTTATAAATCTTAAACAATGTGAATTTTAACGCACATGCACGCACCTGCAGCCCCACCCCGACTCCTCACAGAATTTTACATATTTGAAAATGGAACTCAAGAAAACTAGCCACTTCCATTCAGTGTTTTGTTAAAAGACAATGGCAAAAGCACATAAAAAAGAAGAATTTCACTAAATACAAAGTGGAGATCATACTTAGTGTAATGAAGGCAAGGAAAAACGGACAGTTTGGTGGTTTAGGCAGTGGTATGACTGTGCAACTTAAGGAAACTGATGGAGTGGAACTCAAAAGTTCAGGTTCAGGAAGTTGCACAGTGCCCGAAATAAGAAAAAAGTGGTCAGACATCAAAGTCGATGTGAGAAGGTGAGTCATAGCCCACTTTCTGAGTATAATACAATACAATTTATTTTTGTATAGCCCAAAATCATACAAGAAGTGCCGCAATGGTCTTTAACAGGCTCTGCCTCTTGACAGCCCCCCAGCCTTGACTCTCTAAGAAGACAAGGAAAAACTCCCAGAAAAACCCTTGTAGGGAAAAAATGGAAGAAACCTTGGGAAAGGCAGTTCAAAGAGAGACCCCTTTCCAGGTAGGTTGGGCGTGCAGTGGGTGTCAAAAAGAAGGGGGTCAATACAATACAATTCACAGAACAGAACAAATCCTCAATACAATATAAAAAATAAAATTTTACAAGCATGGAGCAGAATTTAACAGTAGATGATATCCCATAATATGATTTGGATTTGTTTAGAGTCCTGAAGACCTCAGCCATCAAGCAGCCTCCCCCATTTGGCCATTCCACAGCTAAGTCAGCACTGGAACAGCCAATCCAATGAAAGGGCCCCTCTACCCCACGATTCTTGCAATCCTCCATCAGGGAAGACTTTACCTTAGGCAGGGAAAACAACTTGGCAGGTGGGCCGTGGCACCAAGTGCCACATTTGAGTACTGAGAAGAGAAACAGAATAGATGAGGGTTAGTAACAAATTATAACTATCATGTTACTTATGTTTTAGTGCTAATGACTAACAACAGAGATGCAGTCTGTACAGTTAATCAGTAGCTCTAGTCAGGATATGCTAAACTGAAGTAGTGAGTCTTCAGCCGGGATTTAAAAGCTGAGACAGAAGGGGCATCTCTTACAGTAGCAGGCAGACCATTCCGCAGTTTAGGGGCCCTGTAACTAAAAGCTCGACCTCCCACTGTTATTTTATTAATCATTGGAATCATTAGCAGACCGGCATCTTGAGATCTTAATGTGTGCTCTGGTTTGTAAGTCATGATAAGTTAAAACAAGTAAGCCGGACCTTGGCCATTTAATGCTTTATATGTAAAAAGGAGGATTTTGAAATCTGCCCTAAACTTAACCGGGAGCCAGTGTAATGATTTAAGAACTGGAGTGATGTGTTCATATTTTCTTGTTCTTGTAATAATTCTTGCAGCAGCATTTTGGATTAACTGGAGGCTGTATAAAGAACAGTTTGAACATCCAGTGAACACCGCATTGCAGCAGTCAATCCTACTAGAAATAAATGCATGAATTAATTTTTCAGAATCCTGCTTATTTAGAAAATGCCTTAATTTCCCAATATTTTTAAGATGGAAGAAACATGATTTGGAGAACTTTGTAATATGCGCTTTAAATGACATGCTAGAGTCAAAGATAACTCCTAGATTGTGGGCTGATTCAGTAAAATTAATGGTGATCCCATCCATCCATCCATTTTCCAACCCGCTGAATCCAAACACAGGGTCACAGGGGTCTGCTGGAGCCAATCCCAGCCAACACAGGGCACAAGGCAGGAACCAATCCTGGGCAGGGTGCCAACCCACCGCAGGACACACACAAACACACCCACACACCATGCACACACTAGGGCCAATTTAGAATCTCCAATCCACCTAACCTGCATGTCTTTGGACTGTGGGAGGAAACCGGAGCGCCCGGAGGAAACCCACGCAGACACAGGGAGAACATGCAAACTCCACGCAGGGAGGACCCGGGAAGCGGTACCCGGGTCTCCTAACTGCGAGGCAGCAGCGCTACCACTGTGCCACTGTGCCACCGTGCTGCCCTAATGGTGATTCCAACTGAGTTAAATCATGATAAAATATTGTTATGATTAGTGTCATTCCCTCCGACAATTAACATCTCTGTTTTATCGGTGTTTAAAGTTAGGTAGTTCTCATCCATCCACTCCTTTAATTCAGTAACACAACTAATTAAAGACATCGGAGAAACTTCATTTGATCTAAATGGAAGGTATAACTGGGTGTCATCTGTGTACGAGTGAAAATTAACATTATGTTTCCTAATGATAGATCCAAGTGGAAGCATGTAAAGTGAAAACAGTACGGATCCCAGTACTGAGCCCTGTGGGACACCATATCTAAGTTCTGCGTATAATGATGGAGTGCTGTCAGCATATTTCTGTACATATTGGAATCAATTTGATAAATAAGAACTAAACCAAGCGAGCACAGTTCCTCACATCATTTTCTATCCAGTGCAGTAAAACAGAATGGTCAATGGTGTCAAATGCTGTGCTTAAGTCTAACAACATAATTACAGTGGAGTTTCCTTCATCAGAGGATATCAGAATATCGTTTACAACCCACATTAGTACTGTTTCTGTACTATGACCAGTGCGGAAACCAGACTGGAATTTCTCAAATAAATTGTAATGCATAAGGTGTGACTGAAGCTGATTGGCAACTACTTTTTCTAGTATTTTAGAGAGAAAGGGTAAATTTGAAATAGGCCTATATGATTTAGTATGTGTGGGTCTAGGTCTGACTTTTTAAGTAATTGTTTAATGACTGACACTTTTAGTGTATCAGGTACTGTGCCATGCAATAATGAACTATTGATAATGTTTAGAATAGGCGCTGCAAGAACATCCATTGCACTTTTTACTAGTTTTGTTGGCACAGGATCTAGGGAACAAGTAGTGGGTTTCATTTTAGAAATTAAATTAAGACTTCCTGCTCAGTTACAGGATTAAAATTACTAAAGTGCTGAATGCAATGTGAGACAGGGTCTGCTAAGCTAGTAGGCGGTTTGTACTGTGATGTTGTGATCTGGGATCTTATATTTTTAATTTTCTTGTTGAAGAAGTTCATAAAGTCTGTACTGCTAATATCTGTTGGTATTTTGCACTGTAGATCTGAATTCCCATTTGTTAATTTAGCCACTGTTCTAAACAGTACTCGAGGATTTTTATTATTGCTATCTATTATTGTAGAATAGTATTCTGAGCGAGCTTTAAAGAGAGCTTTTTTATATTTTTTAACACTCTCTGTCCATGCAATTTGAAAGACATGTAGCTTTGTTGTATCATATGGTAGCATATTAGGGCCGAAGAGAAGACAAAAAAGGTCAACTTTAATCTCAAAATTTCCACTTTAATCTCAAAGTTTATTTTGTCATTAAAGTAGAACCTTGTAAACTTAAAATCGATGTTTAATTTACTAGAGTTTCTCAAATCCCATCGTAACTAAAGTACCACATTAAATGCTTTGTATTCTAGGTGTTCCCCAACCCAGTCGATGATCGCTATGTGCTTTCTACACATGCTTTCTCTTTTTAAGACAGGAGCACACAGGCAGTGATCACCGCACAGAATACATTACATTCATTATATTACAGCTCTCTGAATACTAATATGTATACTATATATCATTTTCATTAAGAAATGCATTAAAGCATGTATTAAACATGGCATGGTGGCACAGCGGTAGCGATGAACTGGCACCCCATCCAGTGGCGTAGCTGTGGGGGCAAGAGGGGACATCTGTCCCCAGGTGCAGCATCCAGGGGGCACCAAATTGATGTTACGAAATTTTAGAATGAAATGTTTTCCATTCTTAAATGCACTAAAAAGTAAATAAAAAATATTCACATACTCAGTCCATCACTCCATAAGTATGAGAATATCTTTTTCCTATGTTTTTTGTCTCTTTCTGATTTCGAAGCACGTATTAGTTCTATATACCCAACAGACAATAATTTATCCCCTCCACTACTCTAACATGCTTGACTCCCACTCAAAAACATTTTTGACGTTATTAAACCGGTCGCGCGACTGACGTGAGGCATTAGTGTATCATTGTCTAAGTTGATGCAAACGCCATTTCTGTGTGCCAAGTGATTTGAGTTTATGTGTTTGATAGAAAATTGATTGGGCTGTGGTGAAGTATTCTAGTAGATGGCTGCAAAAGTCTAGACGTTTTCCCATCACATTTTCGTACGAATAAATTGTAAGTAATACAGTTTTTATAAATATATAATTATTTTGCTTTATAATTTGCTATATACTTTCTTTAAAATCATTTTTAAATGCGGAAAACAAATTTTTTCTTACAAAAACTAATAACGGATTTAGATTTTAAAGAACACAAGGCGGCGTTATCTTTTTCAGAGACTTGTATGAATTTTTTTTCTTAAAATACTATTATTTTAAATACATTTTTTAAAATTTTCTTTCCCTTCCCCATTGCATTTTGGCAAACAGGAGGGGGTGCGAAATCTTCAGTTGTCCCCGCGCGCTGAAAACCCTAGCTATGCCTCTGGCCCCATCCAGGGACTGATCCTGCCTTCCGTAAGATACTTGCTATGATGCCTGCATACCTGGATGGAATAATTTATTGCAGCAGTACTGACTCTGTGAAACATAACAAACCCCAATTCCACTCCTTCCATTTTCTTTATCTATGTAACCAATTGGCACACAATAAGCATCTGCAATATATGTAAAACCAGCTGTAAGCTTAGAATGCTGATTCTTCAAAACTTTTGAGGAATATTGATTAATCTTCATTATACACGTTTAATTATTCCATCCAACCATCCATCCAGGGTCACACCAGTCCCAGCAAACATAGCGCAAGGCAGAAACAATTCCTGGACTGGGCACCAGCTCATTGCTACCACTATGCCACCATGCCCCCAACATGTTTAATTATTCAGAGTATACATTATTTAAATTAAGTTAATAATTTATCTGTAAAATGTAATATACACATTTTAATGCATTTCATCATAAAAATTATATCAAGTATACATCCTAGTATTCTAACAGCACACAGCTCCAAGAGATAGCTCTTGGAAATCTAAATTGACTTAGAAGCCAGTCATAATCTTTAAATACATACTCTCTTTTATTGAATTGAACTGAATTTCTTTATTGTCATTGTTTGGTAAAATGAGATTTAATATGTAACTCCTCCATAAACGTTTTTACCTATACAAGGATAAAATAATAATAATAATAATAAAAACTGAAAAATATACAACATAAAAGCATAAGTACAATATACATCTACATATAGTGCAGATAGTACAAATGGTTTATAAAGTGACTCAGGTTGTGCAATATTACAGTTGTAGTGTAAGTTTACAGTGAGGTAATCGTAATTATAAGTACAAACAGTTCTGCTGGGAGCATTTGATGGACTGATTGAGAGCATTTATAGCTCGTGGGTTGAAACTGTTCTTGAGCCCAAGGTTCGTGCAGGAAAGGTTCTGAAGCATTTACCAGATGGGAGAATTTCAATTAGACTGTGGCATGAGTGAATATAATCCTTGTAGATGCTGGTGGCTTTACTGAGGCAGCATGTGCTATAAATGATCTCCAGGGCTAGAAGCTGTGTCCTCTGCTATAAGTGGTAATCCTCTGCGCTCTCGATACAACCTGTGCAGCAGTGATACCACACACAAATACAATGAACAGGTTAAAATACTCTCTCTGATGCACTGAAAGTAACAATGCTAAAGCAGCTAGTTGGGCCATTTTGTGCGCCATTATAATGTTACAGAAAGATCACAATCAAGTGCCTTAAATTTGTAAATGATATGCAATTAATTTTGATGTATTTGATAAAGCCTATGTCAGGGATGTGAATCTAAAAAAGAAAGACCACAGAAACAGCATTGGTTTGATGCTGGATGCCACCCATTTGCAAAACCAAGCAGAAAAGTATGTACACAAAGCTTAGTTTTTATACATCTTGAGGTGAGCGAGGAAATGGATGTATACAATATTTTTGTGCATGAAACCATTTATACATGAGGCACTGGAAGTTGGGGTTCGGGAGAATAAAAGAAAATTAAAAAAAAAACACCAGGCATGCTGGTTTTCCTCTTGCATTCTAAGACTAAGGCCCTGTCGGAATGACTGTTGGTTTGTGCATGAGTCGGCATTGTGCCATCTCAAGGATGGTTTCCTGCCTTGTTCTCAAAACTTTGGCTGCTTGCTGCTCTGAAATGGAAACAGCAGGATACAGAAATGTATGAATGAAAAGAAGAAACAACATTGATATAATTTACAATAAACCAATGAAGTTATGGCAAATCACTATATGCAAAAGAACCAAGATGAAATAAAAAAAAGAACTGTATGAAGAATAACTTTGAATTCTGGAGCTGTCCTTAGAAAACAGTGACTGACTTGCTTAATTTTCCCAGCAAAACAATCCCGGTAAACCTAAGAGCTAAATACACTGGAAAGCCTGCAATTTCTGATAAGCAGATTGGAAAACAGAGAATTGCGTAAAACAGTTTATCAGCTCTTTACAAATGGAGCTGCCCAAGTCAATAACCTTAGACAAAATATGGAATGAAAGCTATTTTGTGTCTCCAGGGCAGCTAGTAAAAATTTGTATGGGATTAGCATGGATTGGTGAACATTTTTATAAAGTCTAGGCAGTTATTAAAATTTTCAAATCCTTCATTATGCAATTTGCTTGCACATACATTAAAATAAATTCAAAAATATAATAATGTTTTCAAGTTTAAAAGTAGTATAATGGTTCACATCCCATTGTTAGTGGCTATTTTATAGGTTTCTATGAAACAAAATATGCAGTTACTTTGAACAAGATGATCAACTGCATTGTATCAGACACTGTGAGACATTAACAAGGTCCTAGTATTTCAGGAATATTTTAAAAGCTCTTGATTGGCTTTTTGCTTTGAAAACAAAATATGCTTATCTAAAGATAACTATTATTGTCATAAAATAACATGTAATGAATTGTATGCTGATTCATGCATTTGTAGTATATGGTAGATGAGTATATAGTACATGAGTATAGTTTTTTTTTCTGCTATGGTAGATGTTTAAAGCATTGTGGCTAAATGGTGAATATGAGTCAGTAATTGCAGGAGTATGCTGTGGTTTAGAGATTACAATTATCTTTTATTTTGCAAATCAGAACTCCTCATAAAGAATTATATTATTGTTCCTGCCCACATTCTGTGTTAGTGAGTTTTAAAGGTTAAATCTTAAGTTTTTAACTTCAAAAGAAACATTATAACTATAACTGCTGACCTGTTATTTTAACTAAAGTTATGTCACAGCACACCAGGATAAACTGTCATTGTGTTCTGCTCCACAGCCATTGAATTGTTTATGCAGTTTATTCTTGAGCAATCAACACAAATCTTTCCCACCAAATGTCAATTTATTTGAAAAAAATAAAAATTGGATAGCACATACAGTAAAAACCACCAAACATTTCTACATTTTTAAAAGATTCCTGCTGTACTTATCACAGAACATTTTGATATCAGTGATTTCAAAGATATTTTTGGAGTCAAAAGCATTGCCTATAATTCAGACTTGCCCACAGAAAGTATGCTGAAATCCTGCTGTTTCATCACTTTATGAGTTCTCTGAATGCATTTGGAAATGAAAGGGGCAATAAATAGGTGCAGGTACTGATAAACATAAATGAATTAAACTCCTGAAGGTAAGCAATGCAGATGGCCTAAATACCCAATAAGAAGTTAGATGCAATGAACCAAACTCTTCACTTTCCTTATCTGTGCAGTCTGCTGAGTAAACATAAGCTTCACGGGGGAGCTAAAACAATTCTAATTAACACTGTCAACACAATGTTTGAGTTAAGCTATATATCATCGAGCCTGTTAAAACACAACAAAACTCCCCCCGAGGTTGCTGGATATCATGGCCAGCCTGTACATTGGTACAGTGAGTGGTGTGCAGAGTGCAGACAGGACCACTGCGTTTTTCCAAGTTTCATTCTGGGGTTCGTCAGTGGTGTGTTCTTGCTCCTACTCTATTCAGTGCTTGTATGGACTGGGGGTTGGGCAAGGTCGTGGGGTCCAGTGGCTGTGGGGCACCTGTTGGTGAAGAAAGATTCACGGATCTTGACTTTGCTGATGATGCTGTGATCTTCACAGAGTCAATGGAGGCTCTGATCAGGGGCGCTTGAGAGACTGAGTGAGGAGTCTGAGTGTCTGGGCTTGTGAGTATCCTGGGTAAAAACCAAGATCCAGGCCTTTAATGACATCTTGGGCACAGCCATCAGCAGTGTGTCTGTTTGCAGAGAGAGTGTCAACCTTGTTGAGAGGTTTACTTACCTTGGCAGTGACATTCATTCATGTCTCTGGTGACTCTTTCTATGAAGTCAGTAGACAGATTGGGAGAGCATGGGGGGTTATGAGGTCACTGGAAAGGGGTGTGTGGTGCTCCTGATAGCTATGCAAAAGGACAAAGGTCCAAATCTTTAGAGTCCTGGTGCTTCCTATCTTGCTATATGGTTGCGAGGCACAGACACTATCCAGTGACCTGAGATGTAGACTGGACTCCTTGGTACTGTGTCTCTTCAGAGAATTCTTGGGTATCGTTGGTTTGACTTTATGTCGAATGAGCGGTTGCTCATGGACTCCCGAATGAGGAACATTACCTGTATTGTAAGGGAGCATCAGTTACGGCACTACGGCCATGTGGCGTGTTTTCCTGAGGGTGATCCGGCTCGTAAGATCCTCATTGTTGGGGAACCAAGTGACTGGACCAGGCCAAGGGGTCGCCCATGTTACACCTGGCTGTGGCAGATAGAGGGTCATTTCTGGAGGTTGGGATTGGACAGCGTGTCTGCCTGGGGGTTTGCAAACTGGGATCCTGTGTTGTTTCATCATGTAGTGGGTGCGGCAACGCACTGTACCAGTGCATGCGCCCCAACTTGACTTGACTTGATTTGAACCTGTAGGCTCTGGCACTGAGGCAGATAGGTTCCCTGAAGGTGTTTTTTCATCATAAGGCATCTGATTTGTCGTGACTATCTGAAATTCTGCCATCCACTGAGCACAAGCAGCTACCAACTACCAAATGTGTTGTGTGCAACACACGTGGACAGTGCAAAAAACATATTTTATTTGTGCCACAAGTGCTTGTAAGACTGCATTGTGCCTGGTGACAATGCTTCTAGGACTCTCATTAAAATGAAGAATTTCAGTCATGCTAGAGGTAAGAACCTGCAATCAGGTCATCCAACTTGCAGGGAAAACTTGGTGGGTTGGTGGCAGGATTGGCACTCCAGCCAATGTAAAAAACTTCACATTGTTCTATTCCATTTGAACTAGTGAGGTGCTGAGGTGTCACTTGTTGGACGGCTTTGCTCGGGTCTTAATTTGGGATCCTGAGGTGGTTCAGTACATGCTCCCAAACTCTGCATATGAAAATAAAATAATTAACACTTCCTTTACATTTCTGGCAGATTTAATGTGGATAAGAAAACCATTGCTTTCTGATACCTTTCTTTACAAGTTTTGATAGAGTTCATTATTTATCATATACATAGACCTGTACTGCAGCGTCCTGGTAATAAATGGTCCAGCAGTCAATGTGTCAATTAAGTTATTTGTTTCATCAAAAATTGATCAAGAAGGTTTTTCACACTTTTTTGTTCTTTTTGCATAAATTATGTAACAAAGACAAAGAAGGTAGGCAAGGCATGGAACAATGATTAATTATAGACTGCAAATATTTACTAAAAGTGTAGGTTTTGTTTCCTCAGCCATTTAATCATTTTTGTAGTATTTGTTGACATTCTTCCATAGTTTTTACAGAACTAACTCCTGTGTAGTCACATCATGATATCAAGGGGTATGTGCTATGGTCACATGGTCTTGGTTACCATAACGGGGACATTACATGAGCTAAGCTGATCTTTTAGAAATGAAAGACTGTTCTTTTGGAATGTAGTTTGGTTAATATTTTGATACACTTATTCCATCTGTGCATGTACGATTTTCACATTATTGTTATTTATTTTGTGCTCCTGTTAGTTTACTGTTTTTATACCAATTGATGTCTAAGGAAGGAAACACTTTGCACTTTACAACATTGTTGGATTCAATAGACTGTTAAGATTGAACTGACCTCTGTTGCAGATGGACATGTGGTTTGGTGGCTGTCAGCATGGGCCATTTATTTCCTCTGTACTCACCGTTAATCCCCCTTAAATAATACAGGTTGATTGTTAAACACTATATAGTTACTCTACAATTGAAAGATGTCATCTTCTTCTTGAAAAGTGAAGTATGAATCCTCCAGTCACACAAAGAGGTCTTCATGCATTCATTATTGAGCAGCTCACTGCAACACAGGACTCAGTTCAACAGAGCTTTAAGGAGGATTTGGACCTGCTTCACAGATTTTGGCAGTGGTAGGAAATGAGCAGACCAAACCTTCACACAGTCTTGGTGAGCTGACAAATTGCTTGGGCCAGAAAGACAAGAACATCAAATCTTTAAAGGGAAGTGTTGCAATATTAAATACATGACAAATTGAACTGGAAGACAGAAACCGTTGCAATAATGTGCTTATCATCGGGATCTATGAAAATTTGGGGTCAACAGTACCTCTGAATTTTTGAAAAAGTTGTCAACACTTGACTTTAATGACCATTGATGGGTGTCATAGGACTTACTCTCCCTGTCAAGACTCTTCTTTCCTGAGGCTGTTAATAATACAATTATATTATTATGCATATCAACTACAAAGACTGTTTAAAGAAAAAAGCAAACAATGCTCCTAATCTTTTTCATGTCAGTCTGTGCATCTATTTCTTCTCAGACTTTCATCCAACTACGGCAGTTGCCAGGAAGGCTATGAAATCCGCCATGCAAGGTGCACACATTGCAACCAACATCCTTTCATTCTGTATCCTGCTCGTCATAAGCTGTCTCATGCTTTTCTTATTGTCATTTTAGATGACCCAAAACAGAACAGCGAAGCTTTGACAGCTTTCAATAGACTGGTGAAAGCTAATTACATTTCATGGGTTTCAAACTTTAATTTGTCTACTTTGGAGCTGTTCCTGTCCTTTGGACTTTTTTATACCACCGTGGTTTATTAAAACTTAACCTCTCATTTTTTTATTTTTTGAATGTATTTTTTGGGGTTGATCTGACAACTCTACCTTTGCTTTGTTCTTCCCGTGGTCCTTTGTGTCCGAGAGATACATTTTCGGGGTATGCATCTAGAAGGCCCATAATTGGGTATGCCTTTTGTATCGCCTGTTTTTCTATTAACACCATTGTTTAGGGCAGTACCTTTATTATTAATCTTATTCTTATTATTGGGAAGCTGAATGTTTAAAGCATTCGTATAGTTAGGATTGTTTGATTGTATGAATGTGTTAATGTTTATAGGTTTAACTCTTCAGCATTTTTCTTGTTTTTTTTTGTGAAAGGAAGGGGGCAGACAGCCCTGATTAGCCAATGGGTGTCAGGTATGTACAGGGGGTCCTCGGGTTACAATGTCTTGACATACAACGTTTCGAGTTTACAACACTCACTCCCATAAAAACTTGACGTGAGAAGGAATAAAGGTAAGGTTTTTTTTACACTCATTTTTTCTGCTACTACAATACACTGTACAGTGCAGTATATTTATGTCCTTTTCCTTTTTCTGTGGCTTAGTTGTGTTTTTATGTTCTAGATTATAATTTTGCAAATGTATTAAGATAGGTAAGTGACTTAGGCTAGGGTGTGTTTTGACTTACACCAAAATTCGGATTACATCACTGTTGTAGGAACGGAACTGTGTTGTAACCCGAGGACCCCCTATGTTTAACAGTAGGCTCTCCCAGCACTGTACACTTTTTTGAGCTGTTATTTGCTCTATTCTTATTTTTAAACAAATCTATGGCTTTCTTAACTAAATTAAAGTGTGCAGCTGGGGAAGGCCTTCTGAGGAAAGGGCTTGTGGGGGGGTTGAGCAACAGTATATGCTGTATTTGGGTAATATGGTTTATATGATTATGAATATGTACAGGGATTGGTGGAGGGACAGCCCTAATGGATGCAAGGGAAGGGGAGCAGCAAAGTTTAGCACAGCACTGTTTTCTCAAATAGCTATAATTTACTTTTCTTTTTTCCTTCTTCTTCCTTTTAATCTTTCTTTCTCTTCATTCTCTGCTTCATGGCTGATATCAACATAGCCTTTTGGAATATTTGTTATTCTTGATGACGTATGGTGCAGGAAAGTTTTGATTTTGCCTTTTTACAGGTTGGTAAGTTATAAACTTTTGATTTCTAATTTGAGGACAGAACTAAATTCAGTTCCTTTGCAGAGTGGTGAATTTGCAATTCATTGCATGTGAGCTAGGCACTGTGTTGTCAGAGCTAGGTCTACTAAGTTGCTGGCTTTTAGGCTATGTAAATGTGATTCATTTGCCAACACATCCATTCACAGTAAAACTACTAATCTTACTAATAACTCAAATAAAATGAATGAGTGCTTTGTGGAATTCTATTCTGAATTATTTTCCAAGCATTCAAATCTATCTCCTAATCAACTCTCTGAGAATTCTATCCAGGGGATTGTGTCATGGTTTTGGTTCCTACCTCCCATTCTAAATTGCTAGCCCATTAGCAAGGCCGTATGAAGTTAAGGAGAGGAAAGGACTCATCGATTATTTGGTGAAACACCCCAATCATCGGCTGAATGAGCAGGTATATCATATAAATCTGCTGAAACCATGGAGGGAAAGGGATCCTGATCCCTCCTTCATTCAGCCACGCTTTTTCTTTGCTCAGAAAAGTATCCTTAACTTTGTTACTGACATGAGCTCGAGACAGCCATACTGCCCATCCTGGAGGTAGTGAGCGAAAAGCCAGGGAGGACCTCTCTGATTGCGCACGACATTGTGACAGATTTTGGGGTTATTGTTCGAGAGTGCCCCTATTTTCTTCCAGAAGCAAACAAAGCAGAAGTGGAGCTTGAAATCAAGCGCATGCTGGAACTAGGAGTTATAGAGGAATGTCATAGTCCCTGGACCAGTCCGATAGTCTGGGTTAGTAAGCCTGACAGGAGTTGGAGGTTTTGCAATGACTTCCGTCGACTTAATCGAGTCCCAATTTGATGTTTATCCAATGCAGTGAGTGGACGACCTCCTCAAGTGGCTTGGACAGGCGAAGTATTTGACCACACCTGACATGATGAAGGGGCACTGGCAGGTTCCTTTAACAGAAACCTCTAAGGTTAAGACCACGTTCAGCACCCCTAGTGGACACTGACAGTATTGTGTCCCTCCATTCGGGTTACATGGGGCTCCTGCGACTTTCCAGCATCTGGTGGATAAAGTGATCTGTCCTCATAACTTTCTGCCTACTTGGATGACGTTGTCATCTATTCTAGCACCTGGAAGGAACACATACAGCAGGTCAGAGCGGTGTTACAGATGTTGGGTGAAGCCGGGCTTAGGATCAAACCCAAGAATACTGTTTTGGGTCGAAACAGGCTAAATATTTAGGCTACCTGGTGGGTCGGGGTACTGTAAAGCCATAGTGTTCAAAAGTAGATGCCATATTGAAATTGAAATTGAACCAAGCGGCAAGTCCAAGCATTTCCCGGTTTAGCTGAGTATTACCGCCAGTTTGTACCTAGGTGTTTGGAGAGAGCGGTGCCCTTAAGTTATTTAACAAAGAAGAGGGCTTCTGTGGTATGGACTGATAAGACAGACGCTGCATTTTGTAACCTAAAACAGGCCCTTACGTCAGTGCCAATATTGAAAGCACCTAACTTCTCACTTCCTTTCATTCTCCAGATGGACGCTTGGGACATAGGCCTAGGTGCCGTGCTGAGCTAAAGTGTTGATGGTGTTGAATACCCCGTCATGTACCTGAGCCGGAAGCTGTTGGATCGGGAGACCAGATATGCAGTGGTGGAAAGGGAAGCCCTAGCGATTAAATAGGCAATTACACAGTGGAGGTACTACCTTTTGGGCAGGGAATTTACTCTTGGGATGGATGCACTCCTACAGTGGATGGCCCTACACAGAGTTGAATCCGCGGGTCACTAGGTAGTTTCTTGAACTCCAACCGTATAAGTTTGTTCATCGTAAAGGCTCTGTCCATGCCAACTCTGATGCTCTCTCTCAAGTCCATAACCTCTCAGTCAGGGCCACCCAACCCAATGGGTCTGGGCTGAGGGGGGTTGTCACAAATGTGCAATTGGGAGACTGTTAAAGAGCTTGAATGACAGTAATTCCACGTCAGACCAGGGGGTGGCGATGTGCATTGACTTTCTTTTTCAATCCCTTGCAGACCATCCACAGGAAATCTTGCAGGGTTACGGCACCACTGATGATGTCACTTCCGGTGCTGATGCCACTTCTGTTTCCGGTGCCACCGATGACATCACTTCCAAGTTCCAGCTCCACTGATAACATCACTTCCAGCCTCGGCATACCAGCCAAAATCAGTTCTGTTTTGGACTCGTACTTGTGAACATCTCACAATTATTTAACCCTTTTGCAGCCAAGGCACATTATATGGGTGGCTGCCACAAACCTTTCTGATGACTTTGTGTTGTTTTTGTGACAATATACATACATATATATATATATATTGTGGAAGTTGACCCGGACACAGACAGGCAGACACGTTCATGTCA
>JANRMT010062806.1:26337184-26353190 GCA_026402145.1 Polypterus bichir lapradei
TCCCTCAAGGCGTCCCGGCCGGGTCATGGCCCCTGGCATCCCTGACAATATATATATATATATATATATATATATATATATACTGTGGTACCCGGATGGGGGTGGTACCCAGCTGGGACGCCCGAGAAGATCGGAGGAGGGCTTGTGCCTCCTCCAGACCTTGAGGGGGCGACCGCCCTGGGGGCTGCGGGTGAAGAGCTGGGAAGCTCGACCCTGTAGGGGTCCGTGGTCACCGCCAGGGGGACCCCAATACCTGCAGGACCCTGGACCTCAGCACTTCTGCCACACCAGGAAGTGCTGGGGGGAAGAGGAACAGGGACACCCGGGGTGCTTCCGGGGAGACAGCCGGCACTTCCGGCACACGGGGGCGTGTCGGTGGGAGATTGCCGGGAACACACCTGGAGCATATCCGGGTGCTTATTTAAAGGGGCTGCCTCCCTTCCGAGTGGGACTTGAGTCGGGTGGTAGAAGGACAAGGTCTCTGGAGGAGAGAAGGAGGCGGTCTGAAGAGACAGAGAGAGAAGGCATTGTTGTGTTGGCCTGGACTGTGGGGTATTGGGGCTTGTGAAATGACTTTTGTAAAATGGAACCCCTCAATAAATGTGTATGGGGTGATTACAACGTGTCTGCCTGTCTGTGTCCGGGTCATATTCCACAATATATATATATTGTGGAAAGCGTACCCCCAGACACAGACAGACCAACACCAGAATGTCCAAAACACACTTCTTTTTTTTAATAATCTCAGCACCACAATGTCTTCAAGCACCAACTCTCTTCCTTTGTCTTTTCTTGTTCTCTTCTTCTTTCTCTTTTCTTGACCTCCAGTCCTACTCACAAGCTTTGTCTCCTTCCTCCCAACTCTGGCTCTTCAACTGGAAGGAGGCATCCCCTTTTATCATGACCCGGATGAGCCCCAGGTGTTCCCCTTGACGTCACTTCCTGGTGTGGCGGAAGTGTCAGGAAAGCACCTGGAAGCACTCCAGGTGTCCTCAGTATTACTTCCGGCAGCACTTCCTGGTGTGGCGGAAGTGCTGCCCTCCAGGCTTCTCTAATTGTCCGGGCGCCCCCTGGCGGTGGCCACGTTCTCTCAAAATGAGTATTCCAGCTCTGTCCCTGTGGCACCCAAATAGCCCCGGGCGGCTGCCCTCTCGTGGCAGAGGAGAAGTATTGTCCAACTCGGGGACTATCCAGGCGTCCCGGCCAGGCAGTGTCCCCAGTCATCTGTGACAATATATATAGTCACACACATGCGCATTGAAGGCAGTCAAAGGGCTTAATTAAGGGGGTTGGTGTAGTGCGCTAACTTCTTTTTTCCTCTTTCGCAGATCATCAGAAGGGAAGCCCAGCTAAACTGGTATCAACTTCCTGTGCAGACCATGTCCTCCTACTGACCTAACTTCCGCCACTTTCTCATGAACCTGCCTCTTCCTAAAAGCCCCGCTCCTTTCCTCTTCATTCAGTTCTACTTTGGACTCAGAGTCTTTTGTTTCAACTTGCTAATTTGGTTGTTTTTCTTGCAATATCCTGGTTGGATCCCCATATCTTTATCTCTGTTTTTTCTTGTAATTACAATATTTATTACTAATGAAATGCTATAAAGGTAAGAAGCAATAAAATATATTTACTAAATGTGATTTCATTGTAAATACATTTGTTACATAATCCAATATTCTAAATTGCTGTTAATGTCAAAGTACAATTTAAGAGACTGATCACTATTGATTTGCAAACAACATTCTTGGCAAACCTCGACAAGTACATTGACAGACTGATGTTTATCTTCCAGTACAAGGGATTAAGTGGTGGGCGCTACATCTATGACTTCGTGAATATGACAAAACAGGTAAGTAGTTACATGGCACTGTTGTAGATATAAAGTTGGCTTTTGTATTATGCTTTTTAGCATGCTGTATGAGTTAAGCAATGGAAAATCATAGAGAAGCTGTTATCCACTGCCTTTTGGTATATCTTGTGTGAAAAAGCGGTATATAGGCGCCCAAACCGACAAAGACTGGACATGGAGGCACACGTAAAATAAATAATTTATTATTCTTCACCTGTGGGGCATGTCTTCCCCGTAATCTCCACAGGCACAACACAGTCCCAAGCACAAATATACCAAATAAAACACAACAAAGCACTCTTTTCTTCCTCCACCACTCCTCCCAGGCAACATTGTCCTCCTCCTCCTAAATCCTGCTCCCGGAGTGGTGGCTGCTGGCCCCTTTTATAGTTCACCCAGAAGTGCTCCAGGTGCCTGATTGCCGAGTTCTGGTGGTGTGTGGTGAAAACACTGCCCATAAGGGCTCAGGAGTTCCACCTGTAGCATCCCCTGACGGCGCCTGCAGGACCCAACAGGGCTGCACCCAACTCCAATTCCCATGGAGCCCTGCTCCAACCCAGGGGGCGGCCATCTAGTGTCCAGGGGGAGGTAGTGCACTGTCCATGGCTGCTTCCCCATAGCATATAACGAAGGGGCGTCCCGGCCAGTCATGGACCCCGGACGTCCGCCACACTTGCTAAAAATGCAACTAATCTTGTTAACGATTCAAGATGAATCAATTGTTGAAATTTGTGTCTCTGACTTTGTAGAGAATACTCCAGCACTATTTATACAAATCTTATTCCTCTAGTCAAGTTGTCCTAAAGGTACTGATCAGCTAGATCAAGTGTGTTTATATGGGACTTGACAGGAAAGTAGGGCTCCAGAAGGAGAGTCAGTTTAAAATATTTGATGTTTTAAATGGTTTATACTAACATTTCTCTATATTAACGTATTTAAACATATTTTAATATATTGCAAGCCTAGTTTGTCCCATACACTTGTTTTTTTGATTTGATAACTGAATTACTAAAACTGTATAAAACAAAATAGACACCTTTGTTTTTGAAATGTCAGAATATCTGTGTACAAATTCTTGTCTCTCTTTCCATGCTGTTCATTTAAATTGCTGCAAACATCTTACATCTACATGATTATATTTAAGAGTATAAGTGTTTCAACAATTGAATTTAAAAAAAAAACATGAAATAGAACTTTTATCAATCTAATGTGTCTGGTCTAAAATATATGATGTGATCAATTTTAAAATAAAAATTCTGATTTAGGTATAATAGCTAAGATGGAAGCTGAGATTAAAATCTACTCCTGTTTCAGGGATGATCCAAGAAAAGTGTATGCATATACATCACATAAACAATTTGAAGTTATAAGCATATGTCATATCTAGTATTCAGACCTTGATACGGAGGGTGACTGAGTCAGATAGTCAATAATGTAAATTTACCAATTAGATGGGTGAAAATCAATGGAATATTAAATTCAAGAACTGTTTTGTAACAACTGAAAGCTGCAAAGTTATGCAAAGACAAAAGTCAGGTTGTCTTAATAAGTGGAACATCACAGTCATTGTATGTGCTGGGTTCAGAACTGGAATTTATGATTGTTTTGTTTTTCATGCATCTCTCTGAATTAAGCTGCAGGTTACCCAAACAAGGTTTAGTGAGTAGCTTTTATATTTGTGATTATCTTTTCTCAGCTTTTCCCTGTTTGCTTCAGACAAATGTTGTAGTACCTGTTCCTAAGGAAGATTCTAAGCATGTTCCTCCCTGCATGTGCAGTGAATATAAAATGCCTACACACCCCTGCCAAAATTGCAGATTTTGTGTAATAAAAAAATGAAACCTGTCATAACTTATTCCACCTTTATTGCAAAATTGCAATCTGCATAAAGAAGGTAAAAACAAAACAGGTCTGACTGTGGCTGGGACAGTCCAATACATTGATCCTCCTTTGATGAAGCCATTGTTTTGTTGATTTTGATGTATGCTTTGGGTCATTGTCGTGCTAAAAGGTGAAGTTCCTCCTTATCTTCAGCTTCCTAGCAGATGCTTGAAGGTTTTGTGCCAAAAAAGACTATTTGGAACTTTTCATGATTCCATCCACCTTGACTAAAGCCCCAGTTCCAGCTGAAGAAAAGCAGCCCCAAACCATGACACTGTCTGCACTATGCTTCACTCCAAGTATGGTGTTCTTTTGATGATGTACTGCGTTATTCTTGCACCAAACATACCTTTTGGAATTATGTCCAAATAGTTCAACCTTTGTCTCATCATACCATAATAAATTTTCTACTGGGTATACCTTTTTGCATAGTTTAACTGGTCTTGGATGTTTTTCTTTGTGAGAAAGGCCTTTCATTTTGCTACCCTACCTCCCAACCCTCACATAAGAAAAACATGACTGATTGTTGTCACATGTAGGGAAGAGCACAGTACTTGCCAGGAAATCCTGCAGCTTCTTTACTGTTGCTAAAGGCCTCTTGGTGGCCTCCCTGAGCAGTTTTCTCCTTGTCTACTCATTAATCTTGGAGTGACATCCTGATCTTGGTAGAGTTGCTGTTGAGCCATATTTCTTCCACTTGTTGATGACTGTCTTCACGAGCTTCATGGAATGTTTAATGCTTTGGATACTTTTTCACACTTCTGTCCTGATTGGTGCCTTTCAATAATGAGATCCCATTCATGTTTTAAAAGCTCTTTGCAGACCATGGCTTTTACAGTATGTTGCAAACAAGAGAATATCAGAATAATCCTACAGGAACAAACTTTATCTGGGCTCAATGAGAATCACATTAATTGATGTCAGGTATATACTAACTACTATTTGAGATGAAACTTATTGTGATTGGTTGATTCTGAATGCAGCCACATCCTTGATTATTAAAGAGTGTGCACACTAATGCATCCAGGATTTTGGATGATTTTTTTCTTCATTAAACAACCCCTAATTTGCTTTCACCTTGTTTGTATAAATTGCAATTTTGCAATAAAGGTGGAATATGTTCTTGCCGGATTTATCTTTGTTTCATTTTTTATTACACAAAATCTGTGATTTTGACACTTTTTATATCAACTGTAATTTCCGGTGTGAGTGGATTCAATAGATCAGGGGTCGGCAACCAAGCGTGGCACGTGGAACAATTTTAAATGGCACTCTGATTGAATTAAAATATAGTAAAAAAAATATATTTTAATTACAGCTCACACGTTTGAGCCCTCACCTTCGTTTTGCGTGTGCAACTCGCATGTAAATGGAAACTATGGTTCAATGAAAGCCATGGTACGTTAAAGCAAACTTCTTGTTATTATATTTTAATTACAGCACATGCGTTCACCCTCTGCATCCCCCACCCACGTTTTGCGTATGTGACTCACAGTAAACGGATATCATGTGTTCAGTGCAGGCCGTCTTACACTAAAACAAACCTATTGTTATTATTAAGTAATATACTGCCCTAAAATGACTGATAAAAAACCAAAACTTGATGTTCGCTCTTTTCAAGACTCTTGGATGAATGAATATGGATTTGTACAACAAAAGGATAGTGCTGTGTGTGCATTATGCTGTGAAAGTGTCATGTGTTGTATATCAAGTATACAAGAAAAAACTCTTATGAGAAAAGTAAAGCTATAAAAAGTGCTGTTTCTGGCTTTAAAAAACAAACTACTTATTTTACTCAAATAATTGGAACCAAAAATAAAGTCACCAAATGTAGTTATAAAAAAATTTGACAAAACATTCTTTTCACATATGATCCTATGTATTTTTAAATACTGAATGACCAATAGTATAATATCCAGTTATAATTGGTTTCAAAAGTATATACTTTTGAAGCCCATGATAACCTGACCAATTTTGATACTATATATAACAAAATTGGTAGAATTATGTCGGCACATGGAATAACATTGTAACACTGCTGAAAGGTTGCTGACCCCTGCAATAGGGGTATTTATGTTGAGGTAAATTGTCAAGAATAAAAAAAAAAGACTGCTACCTTAAACTGCTGTCAAGCAGTGACATTTAAATTGAACCTTTCAATTTCCTTGATTTTTTTTTAGCCAGGTGATTTTGTTACTGTTGCAACAGGGGCACATGCATGCTGTATTTAGTACATTCTTAATAGCTTTGTATCTGTTTTCTGTTTTGCTCACAGATGCGGCTTATGATAGGCAAGTTCCCATTTCCAGCCTTATGACTGAGTGAATTAAACTTTTGTGAGTTGTACTATCCATTCTATTCTTGCCAGAAATATTGGCATAGCCATTTCATTTTTTAAATTTTATGTACGTTTGAACTTTTCCCATTCAAAGAAAATGTCTGCAGCCAGTGTTGAGCTACAAAAGGTGCTATGTAATTTGCTCTAATACAGTAATTGGAAAAAAGATGCATTTTTTTGTAAATGACATTATGTCTATTATAATGTGGCTGTGTAGTACCTTTTCCTTTCATCAGGCGCCAAAACATGACAAGGTACTGCTATTCCTGGCTGCATGCAGTAGATTTGAAAAAGCCATGGCCGAAGAAGTTGTCTTTATCCTCTACCATTGTATGGAAAAAAAAACCAAAATGGCAAGCCAATACATGGAAAATTGTGAAATTCTAAATTGGATGTGTTTATGCATTTCATAGCCAATATAGCACCAGCACGGACTGGTTATTGCCTTTATTTGTCTCACTGGGCTGAAAAAAATAAAATCCATATCATTAACATGATGATGGAGAAACATAACACACTTCCGCAGTGATGGTATTGACATGCTGTAACGGTCTTATAGCTTCTCTTTATTGCACCATACACTCCAAAGAATAAAAGAAAATACAGTGGAACCGCGGGTCACGAACGTCTCTGAACACGTACAAATCAGGTTATGACCAAAAAGTTCGCCAAACTTTTGCATCTGTTCACGACCACACGCTCGGGTGATGAACATGCCAGTTTCCCTTCCGGTTCGTATGTGCCGATGATTTCTGCACGTTTTCAGTCTCTCCCTGTGCAGCAAGAGAGAGAGAGAGAGCGAGCGAGCGAGCGTGACCGAGTGAGCGAAAGAGAGAGCACAAGAGAGCGAGAAGGCAGTTAAAGAATGCACCGGGCTTGTTTTTAAAGAGACTGATTCGAGCATTCTCTGTTCAAGGTTTTCTCAGTGTTATTCAATGTTTTTACATTTACTTTAGTATTACGCTGTGCATTCTATTGTATAATTAACTATTTTTGTGCTTAAAAATCTTTAAAAAAATATATTTACATACAGCTCATTTGGTCCAGAATGGATTACTTGTATTTACATACAATCCTATGGGGGAAATTACTTTCGGTCATGACCAAATCGGGTTGCAACCAGAGTTTTGGAACGAATTACGGTCGTGACCCAAGGTTCCACTGTACAATTGTACAACATTTTAAGTGTGTCATCCTCCAGGTTTGTCAGCCAGTGTGGATTTGGAACAACTACTCCATCTTATCTTTATAAATAAATGAAACTGTGCACAAAGAATGTCTGCCAATTTACCTTTTGAATTGTATCAGGCAGGTAACTCTTACACTTTATCATGGAAGTTGTTTGGGATGAAGTTTCTGTGCTTGCACGCTTGGTGTTGCAACAAATTCACTTTATCCAGCAATGTGGTATAGTAGGTCCGCGGCTTAGAAGAAAAGGCCAGTTTTTAAATAAATAATCGCCACAGCTTATAGAGGGGGCGTGGTAGTGTGGCCAGAGCAGTTCTCGCACACAACGTGGTGTGGGCGTTTCCTCGCTTAAATGCAGAGGTGAGGAATCATCCGTAACTGATGCCGGGAGCTGCTAATCACCGCACCTGTGCAACGTCCCCATTATAAATAGAAGAAGCGCGAATGCGGAGGGGGGGAAGATTGGAAAAAAAAGAGAGAAAACAGAGGACGGAGGTTAAAAAAGGAGAAAAGGCAGGAAGCGAAGGAGCTGATGTTAGCGAGCGAGTGAGAGCAGGCTCACTGTAGAAGGACAGGCAGCTGGGAGAAGTGAGCCCTAGCGGGGTGTTTGGCCAGCACCCGGGGGCAAATGGATTGGGTCACTCCATCTGAGTTTTGCAGAGTAGCAGGAGTGACCACGATCGAGGATGGCTTGCTGCATAAGGCCGTGGAAGGCAGCGGGAGTTGGAGGCTTGGGAGATGGAAGCCCCAGTGTGAGTGCCCTGGTCACTGGGGAACCCAAGTCTTAGTCTGGTGGAGCCCTATGGAGCCAGGGACCGAAAGGCTTCCAGTCCAATGGGAGAAGTCAGCTGCAGGTAGGGTGACTCCCCTGGTGCATAGCCTGGATGAAAAAAGCAGGGGAGCCGCCAGCTGAAGAAGGCACTGGGTTTTGTTTTTAAAAGGACTGCTTCCAGCCATTGTTTTAACCTCATTTTAATGGATTTATTTATTGGATTTTAACCTCCACATTTCCACTTGTTTTTTTTGGATTATTTATTTATTCATTTATAGAAGCACTGCACTATTTATTTGAACACTGTTTTTGGATTTGTTGGTTTTAAATTAAAGCACACGCCCTGCCCGGGATTTGTTCCTGCCTTGCGCCCTGTGTTGACTGGGATTGGCTCCAGCAGACCCCTGTGACCCTGTGGTAGGATATAGCAGGTTGGATAAATGACTGAGTGACTGACTAACTTCTACATTTTGCACCTTTCCCCTTGCTTTGTTATGGTTTCCTCATTGTCCAGCTCATCCGGTTACATTACCGATGGTGTTGGGTCCAAAAAGGCTCTCAAAAGGAAAGTGGGAGCGTGAACCTGCTTCGTCACAGGCAACCACTACGGAGATAAGCAGAGAAAATGCCTTGGTAACTTTAAACGTATGAACTGACCATCTTTAATTTCCGCTAGCAAGGAGAAACAATAATCAGATTCCAAATCAAACCATAAAGCAGATTTCCAGCACCTGAAGGAATTCTCTCAGTAAGGCTGAGAAAAGCAACATCTTTTCAGCCCTCAGATTTACATAGCCTCCAAGCCTTATCAGCTATGCACAGATTCAAGATTCTTTATTTGTTACATGCATAGTTATACGGGACAACATGCAGTGAAATGCATCCAATGCTGAACTATAGTCAATGAACAGCAATCTCACATAGTTCTCCTGTTTCTTGTCTACATGGCTGAGGGTGGTGTGCAGTATGTGGGAAATGGCGTCCTCCGTTAATCTGTTAGGATGGTAGGTGAACTGGAGTGGTCAACGGTGCTTGGGATGGAGGCTGAGATGATGTCTTTCAGTAGCCTCTCGAACACCATCATGACTACTGATATCAGTATAACAGGTCGGTAGTCATTGATTACGTGTGACGATAATGACCATTTTTTCTTTTATAGGATGAAACTAAAGAACTAAAACAAATGGAACTCTTGAATCTGAATGCTCAGCAAGTATATTTAGTTTTGCATGATAAATGTATTATAAATTGGAATACAGGAAAAGTTACAGAAAAAAGATTTGATAGATATATTTTGTGTGTTATAAATGTATATGGAGAAGCAGAAACTAAAATTGCTTGTCTTTTTATATTTGGTATGTAGTATAAAAATATGAATACGTGATATGTATAAAACCAAGCAGTGTATGCAATAGGGCAGGAAGTTGTCATTTCAAAAAAACAATCCATGTGAATTCCTAAAGTAAAATTTTTATAAGGGAACTAAAGTTCAGTATAATAGCATAAAGAGGATCCAGAAATTGTATCAAATTATCTTCTAGTCTGGGAATAGACCATGGACAGTGGATATGCCATAGATAAAGTACTTTGACATGTAAGTTGTACTGCTTATAAATGCATTTGTTTTTCAGTGTGGAACTTGTAGAAAATGTATACCTTATTCTTCTACGAAAAAGCACTGCAAGGGTTGTATGGAATGTATAACAGAAGAACAATGGATGAAAGTTAACACTAGAATCCCTGAAGCCTATGAAAAAACTTGTAATCCTAGTCCACCTTAAATCCCTTCGCACCTCAGCGTCTTTTGTTTTGTTCAAGCCAAGGCTACATATCTGCTTGTGAGGTGCCTGGAGTTTTACAATATAATGCAATATATTGTTATTTGGAATACATGCATTTTATGTGTGTTCCACGTCTACAAAGATCTGGGTAAGTGTAGGATGAAAGGAAATGTGAGACAAGAAATGCTGAACACATACCTAAAGCAGAAACGTTTTCCATGTTATAATAATAATGACTAGAAGTGTTTAATGTGTGAACACTTTAATCCTGATGCTGAGACTCTGACAGGTTTCATTACCTGTTGCAGGCCATTGTCTCACAAGACCTGTATTTAACATTCCTAACTGTGCTTGGCTTTTCAGTTAAACCCCATTGTTGAAACCTCGGCCCTTTAAGACCAGAAAAATTTAATAATCTAGTCCAAATTTATATTAAAAGTTTGACTTATTTATTAAACCATAGAAATAAAATAGAAAGATAAAACACTAAATGCAAAATATAAATTAACAGTAAAATTAATATTCTATAAAGGTTAAGCAATTAGGACACAGATTCAGACCCATCTCCATATCTTCAATGTGATCTATGCACTTTACAAATCTCATTTTGTTTGTGTTAAGAAATTTGTGCACATGCGTGCAAAACATACTTTTTAAACATACTTTTCCTTGCATAATTAACATTTACTTATTTCTAATTATATTAACCTAGGTGTCACACTTTGTATTATCTAAACAGCACCATTATAATTAAAAATCAGTCAACTACTTCAAAGCATAATATCTGAGTAATAAAACATTTACTTTTGTTTCTCCAGTCACACACAGGAAACTGAAAAAGATACTTAGTTCCAGGCTTTCAAACTATATACAACAAATTACAAAATTAATTAGTTCAGATGTTAATAAAGAAACTTCAGGAAACATCACAGTTCAATAGTTCAGATTTTCAGACCGATTTCAACCAAAAATGTGGTATTCTCATTCTTGTGTTTAGTTTATCGCTTAATCTTTAATTTGTCCAAAGTTACAGACAGATTTACACATCAAGCTTTCAGTGCTTTATTATCTGAGTTTCTCCAGTCCATTTCTGCCATGATTTAGTTTTTAGGATTGGCTTTTGCTAGTATGACATGTGGGCTAGTTTCTTAAAACCCTGTAAACAAGTGCAAAACATAAAAAAGTAGAAAAACATAAAACTCCAATCTGAAAATGTACAAGCCATCAACAAATGTACTAAAGAAAAGTAAGAAAAAAGTAATTAATGCCTCAGCCAACTGCTATGAGAACTGCTAAGCCCTATCAGCACAGCCCTGTCATTGAGAAATGCTCAAAATAAAGGGTGTTAGCAGGGACATGATAAGGAAAATTAAAAAATGTAAGAAAATTTAAAAATAATAAACATCACTAAAGGACAATACCTAAAATAAAATATATTAGTGATAAAAAAAACCTCATAATAGGTCTCAATCCAGGCAGTCCAACCCCAAAACAAGAGGCAGTTTTTGAGGCCTGCACAAACCCTAAGTGGGGTACTAGCATTAAAACTGCTAAATAAAATACTTTGAAATATACAAAAATGTCCTTCATGGGATCTGATTATCGTAAATACATAGTTTGAAAAAGAAAGCATGCCAACAAAATACCTTTATAATTAAGGAATGTATTTATTTAAAGGAATAGCAAAAATGACAAAATAGGAAAAATAACAAAAATAAGGTGAAATGAGCATGCCAAAAAGGGCAGCCCAATGCAAATACATCCAGTCCATAATCCAGAAATCCAATACTAAAAACCCAACAGAAATCTATACTAATAAAAGGCAAAGCCCTCACTCACTCACTCACTCACTCACTCACTCACTCACTCACTCACTCACTCATCACTAATTCTCCAACTTCCCGTGTAGGTAGAAGGCTGAAATTTGGCAGGCTTATTCCTTACAGCTTCCTTACAAAAGTTGGGCAGGTTTCATTTCGAAATTATACGCGTAATGGTCATATCCTCCTGACTACCAGGAAAAAAAATATTGTCCAATCACATTTTTTTTTAAATTCTCTAATCTTTGTAGGGTAATTAGAATACTGAAAACATTTTTTTTCAAAAAAAAGTTTTTATTTTCCAGATATCATGTGTCCACTACAGTGGACATCGGAACGCCATACATGTGAAACTGAATCTTGATGGCAATCAGTTAGTGCCAAAGAAAATACAAAAAAGTCAACATAAGAATGAGTTTAACATCCATAACTGTCAATCATAACTTTTGTTTGTCTGTTTTATTTTGCTTTGTTGTGCTTATTTGGTATGATACTTCAAAAAGCAATTCCCCTTCTTGGAAACACAAAGGAATACTTTGCACTTCGTGCACATCACATATGTTTTGCTCTTGCAGCCAGATCTGCGACACCTTGATGCATGTGTTTCGTCCACCATCTCTGGAAGATGGATGGCGCCATAGTGTCTCAGAGCTGCATTTGGCTGCCGTTTCCACTTTTGACGTGGGGGAGTGTAGTCATCTTCGCTGTCACTTGCGATTCCTGCTTGAGCCCGGGTAATCAACTCCTCACCAAGGAGCAGTTTGAAGTCAAGGAACTTCAGTGGTTTCTTCCCCAGAAACTGGCAGTCACTCTTATACTGAAGCCACGAGTTGGTGATTGCCAAGTCAAAAAAAGTGGAATACTGCACGCACTGTCCATTTCCGAGTGCGAGAGGCCATCCTGTAGAAACTCAACATTCGGTCAACCAAGTCCACACCACCCATGTTGGTGTTGTACTCAGCAATTGCCAGTGGCCTTGACACCTGGACAAACCTTTTGTCTTTCTTGGACCATCTTCTGCGTGTGTCCTGAGGTTCAATGCCATAGGCAGAGGATGCCATGACAACTGGCTTGTTGTCCAACCACTTTATGACAGCAAGTTCAGGAGGGTTTCGTCTAACTACCATCTCTGATGTCCCTCTTCCTTTCTTTTTGAAGGGCTTATCCCCTATGATCTTGCACTCCTTTGGAACCCTGTTATTCATGAGGGTTCCAGTTCCTGTCAGCCCTTTTGTCATCAGGGTGTCGAGGAGGTTGACCGTTGTAAAGAACCTGTCAAAGAACAGGTGGGTTCCTTGGGGAACAGACTCTGCCAAATGAAGAACAGCTTGTTCTCCAATGCCTTTTCCTCCTGTATCTCTGAAAGTAGTCTTGCCTTGGTAGACTACAAAATCCAAGACCAGACCATTTGGTGCAGCCAAGACAAACACCTTCAGTCCAGTTGGGTATGGTTTGCCCGGTACATACTGGCGCACTGGGCAGCGACCAGTAAATGGAACCATTTGCTCATCAATGCACAATTTTCCTGTTCTAGGCAGATTTAGACATCCTTGCCTTACTTTGGTCAAGAGGGGCCTGATTCTCCACAAGAGATCACTTCTTTTTTCATCGTCTGGAACATCAAGGTCGTTGACGATCTTAATGGAATTTCTCAGCTTGTAAAACCGATTTCTGGTCATGGATTCTGCCACAATTTGAACTCTGGTATTTGAGGCCCAATACATTTGTTAAATAAGTTATTTTTTTATAAAACCAACTCAAGGTGTACTTTGGATTCTTGCTCCACAGTGGACGCCGACTGGACTCAGATGTGGACTGTTCTGCTTTGTCTGACTCCTCTGCATCTGCTTGCCCTGCCTGAATTTCATCCTCAGAACTCTCTGAATCATTTTCCTCTGCTTCTGCCTCAAACACTGCATCTTGATCTTCTTCATCAGACAACTCAATATCTGAGTCTCCATCAACAATTCGCAGTAAAATTCTCTCTGCTTCTGAGAATGAATCCCTTTCTTGTCATTTAAAAAAACAGAACAAAGTGGAGGAAATAACTACAAATGTCCACTACAGAGGACATTTTTTAAACACTTAAATTCTACACTAAAATACAGTTAAAATTATTCAGACAATGTTTAAATGTGTTGTTAAAAGACTTACATTAAATATGCCACCAACATTTCAAGCCAGAATTTGCTCAATAAAAAGTACAATGCACTTACTTTTCCTCTTCCCATAAAATGTGCCTGCAGTGATGGACGCCATTTTCCTTAATGAAAAAGAGAAAGGTACCAAAGCCCCACCCCTTCACATTTGGCATCATTGAAAAGCCCTAAATGTCCTCTTTAGATGGCAAAAGGAGTTAATTCAGTAGTATGCAGTGGGTTGGAGATATTCAGGTTTACATATGTCCTCCAGAGAGGACAAATTTGAACTACTGGTAGTCAGGAGGATAACTGGAAGATGTTTTTTCTCCATTTACTGTAATGGAGATGAGCTTGAAACCCGTGGGGGCGGAGTTTGACATCATCACGCCTCCCACGTAATCACGCAGTACGTAGAAAACCAGGAAGAGCCCCAAAAAGCGCTGAAGAAAACATGCATTATATAATTGAGAAGGCAGCGAAACAATAAGAAGCGAGCGAGTGATATATACAACCATATTCATGAGTTCTGCTACTTCGGAAACAAAGCACAGTGTAAACCTACACTTTAAATTAAGTTCATAGACAGGCTGCCGCTGGCGTTTGTAATTTAGTGCCTGCCCATATAAGGCCGTCCGTCAGCGGCAATCCAATAGCAAAATGCCACGGGTAAATTATTCACGGGTGTAAGACTGTGCTTATGCAGAGGAAGATGAGATAGTCAGGGTGGTGTTTGGCACAAACTCAGCGAAACTGCGAGAGAAAGTTTTAAGTACCGGGACTTCGGTAGCATTAGATACAGCCATGGACATAGCACGACATGGCAACAGCACAGCTGGGAAAGTTCGATGCCTATACACCAAGCGGCTCACGTGAACTGACGCAGTGCACAGACAAAAAGCAACAGTTCCGAAGAGCGCTGAACATAAACCGAATTATACAATTGAAAAGGCAGCAAAAAAATATGAAGCGTCTGATAAATACAAGATAAGTATGTAATAAGTACAGCTACTGCAGAAACAAAGCACACGGTGGAAAAAGTGAATGTCCCGCTAAAGGAAGACAGTGTTAAAAAAAAAACCCGTGCATGCAGTGTGTCAGGTCTCAGATAAAGAAGAAGACGAGCTGTTTATTGATGCAGTAAGAAACGAATCTTTTTCATAGCTTATTTAACACACTACGTCTCCGCTGCGATACGCGGGTATATATATATGTATATGTATATATATATGTATATATATATACCCCGATCTACATACTCGAATAATGAATACTTTATTCGCAATCAATGATTGTTTTGGTAAAGCCATACTCAGTGTATTCATTAGATGAACGGTAAAAAACTAAGAGCGAGGGGAGGGTCACTTATTGAGGCATACAGGCAAAACCACATTAGCACGCGGGCTCGATGTACGAAAAAATATATCTTTTCAAGTTCTATTTAGTCCATATGTGTCAAATTCAAGGGCCACGGGCCACATCCGGCCCGGCGTGTAATTATATCCGGCCCGCGAGATCATTTTATATACTGTATTATGGTTATTAATGGCCCGGGTATATGAAGCGCTGGTAACACAATAAACTACAGATCCCATAATGCAGCGCTTCACCTGCCTTGTCGAACACTTACCGCGTTAGTCAAGTCTAGCTTGCAAGTTATTGCGAAGCTAGCCCACACGATGCTTAAGAGAAAAGTTGATTCTGAAAATAGAGCCTTTAAAAACCGATGGGAGGCTGAGTATATGTTTACTGACATTGCCGTTAAACCCGTGTGTCTCATTTGTGGAGCTAATGTGGCTGTAATTACAGAATTTAATCTAAGACGGCACAATGAGACAAAACATCAGGGTAATCTGAAAGACCTGAATGCTATGCAGAAGATACAGAAAGCAGAAGAATTAAATAAGAATCTGACACTTCAGCGGACGTTTTTACCCGTGCACAATCACAAAGTGATTTCAAGTGAAGCTGCTTTTATGGGAGACACAAATTCACCAGTGCAACTTGCCCCACTTTCCCTGTTGCCAAGTAATGTTGAACCAAGTCGTCACTACGGTGTTCCCAAATACGCACTTTGCTGATAAACTGAGCGCACGGCGCTTTAGTGACTTTGAAGAACAAAAAAAGTCCGTCTACATGCGGCTCGAACCTTGTGCATGTTCGGTAGCACATATCTGTGTGAGAAGCTCTTCTCAGTGATGAAGACTAACAAAACAGCACACAGGAGTCGCCTCACTCATGA
>JANRMT010062806.1:26353590-26365422 GCA_026402145.1 Polypterus bichir lapradei
ATATATATATATATATATATATATATATATGACAGCAACACTCATCACTCACAACAGTGACAAAACAATTACATTGACAATCATGTTACGTTATTTTGAAAATGTTTCCTTTTCTTTTTCATTGCTTCTTTAACACACTACTTCTCCGCTGCGAAGCGCGGGTATTTTGCTAGTCCACAATAAACCAGAAAATCAAAACAGTATTTACAAGGACATTCAAAAAATTTCAACACTTTTGTAAACTCAAGTTATTAAGAATTTCAAAAACACAACAAAAATCACTTTTATACATAGTCACCTTCCTTTGCAATGCAATTTTCCCAGCGTCGTACCAACTTTTTAATGGCCAATTACTACTCCTCCTGCCTTCACCATTTCCAACGAAAATGTGAAAATGTTTTAAATGTCCCTCGTACAATGATTACCTACTCTCTTTAATTCACAGGGACGGTATACTGAAACAATCACCTTAACCTCAATAAACACATAATAAAATAGCAAAATTTATACAAAAAGCAAAGAAAAATAATAATCCAAAAATATCAATATTAAGAAAAAAAACATAAGCCAGGGAACAACCCCAGGTTGTAACATGGCATATGCCTTCTTATATGTCTCTTTCAGTCACCTTTTATTATGCAATTTTCACTACTGCCCCAGTGTGGAATGTCATTTTAGGAGAACAAGATAGAAAGCAGGCAAACAGAAACAACAAACAGGGTAAGGCACCAAAAGTACTGTGCCCATTGAAGGGCATCATCTGCACTATTACTATTACAACACTTTACTGCAGGTGCAATAAAATATAACTATCAATATAAACCTCCACTGGGAATCAAAACACAAAACATAGAGAAACAAAAATAAATATGCAAAACAAGTAGAAAGGTATAAAAATGTGCAGCAGTGCCAATGCTAGGTTATTTTCCTCCCTAGGCCAAGCTTATTAGTGCGCCAACTACTGTTTGGTAGCTAACCTGTGCAGCTGGGTTCCCCTCCCTTATGATCTGCACCCTAGGCAAATGCCTAATTCACCTTAATGGTGGCACCGGCCCTGCCAGTACCACACAAATTCCTGATGGTATTTGGCAACTTTATTTAAAACTCAGTGTTTTCATAGTATATAATATTGTACACTAATAGAGCAGTCAATTCTATAGGAAAGATTCCCTTAAATGTCTGAGAGGGCAGAATGGATTTCTGTTATGACAGCCAATACCTTGCAAATTATTTTTCTTTTTCATTAAGTTGGTCTTCAAAGTCTGATAATTTTTTATTTTGGTTTTGAAGATTTGAGATTTGAAATACGCTTTTCTTTTCCAATTACATTTTGAATTGAGCTTTGCTAATTTACTATTATATTTTGAAATCCACAACACTATTTTGTTTTTAACAGGTGCCTCCATTTAAAGCCTCATTACCATGATTTACTTTATTTTTCAAGTTTGTCAATTAACTCTCTAAAAAACATTGTGCAAGTGCTTAGTTCAGACTGCTCCTTATTTTTTTCTTTTATTTTAAGCCTCAGTTCTTCAATTCTGAGGGTTGGTTTTCATTTTTGCTTTCTTACACAGTGATTTAGTCTTTTTAATTTTGACCTCTTGCCTAGTTTTCTGGTAACCATTCACCTCATGGTCCGTTGTGCTCTACTCATGTTGTTTCTGCAAGGTGGCAGTATAGGTCCCATATGAAGATTTCTATGAAATACAGGTTCAGAAAAAAAGGAACCTGAGCTGGGTAACCAAGTGGACTCTAAATACTTTAAGATGGCAGTTTTACTCTCTACACCACCTTCTTCAATTTTTTATTATCCATATTTTGAAATACGTCAATATATTATTTTTATGGGAAGTATTAAGGATTTGTTTTTACATTTCTCACCAAGTGTAGTTTGAAGCAATAAGTGAGAAAAATTTTCAACATTACGTTGGAGAAAAGAGATAACAAAGTTTATGATATAACCAAGGTCAATGGAGACCAACACTGTCAAATCATTCAGTCGTATGCTCACAATGTCCCAAACACATATGCATTTTTACTAAAACGTTAAACAATTCCTTCCAGAAAATGCTTTTGTGAACAAAAATAGAATGTGCTTGGACATGTGGACTTTACAACACAGGTAACGAGTTTTTTTTCAGGTATGTTTTTGATACTGTTTGCGTTTGTCCAGCATTTATCACAGTAGGTACTCATTATAGCAGAAACTTTGTCATCCCTTTTCTGCATGAAAAAATACTATAAACTAGATGGTGTAACTAAAATATAATAAATATACTTTCTGGGTGGAGTATTCCTTTAATATACTAAAAGCACTGAAAGCCCCTGTTATTCAAAAATAAGTTCTGGATAAAATACCAGTCCACTACACAACATACTAAAGCATACACACTTTTAACACTGAACAGCTGTTAGCATTTAAATGGATAAAGTCCATAGTATTTAACTGATGGGAATTACAGTAAAAATGTATACATTAAAACAAAGACAAATCATTCTAAGCATAGCCAATGCCAATAACAGGCAGAATTCAAAGCCAAGTGCAAGCAAACTTTAATTGACTTGTTTCTGATAATTATTAATGCTCTGTGCTTCAAATCCCTGTAAAGGGACGTTACAACCATCTGTTTACATATTTGAAAGGGTAACATGGCTAGTTCAGTCTAACTCTTTCAGGTCTGGTTGATGTACATAATATATACACACATATCCATGAATGTTTTCTGCATGCTGAAAACCTTTAAGAATTAAGACATTTAAGTGTATTTTTCAATGATGCCATTACTGCCAAGCTGTTCCTAAGAGACATAATATAACTTGTAATTATTTCTAATTTTCTCCCACAGCTTAAAGACATGACAGTAAATGCAGAATTTACAATTTAGAGAAACCCAACCTGATTGTTTTGTGCAGTCAATCGGAAAACAGAAAAACTTTTGATGACTGAGCTGCATTTCATTATGCTCCAACAGCAAAACAGCATTAAAGTAATAACTTTCCCAACTATTTTTTTTTTTTTCCAGATATGAACTTGATCATTCATAACATAAAATAAAGTGGCGTCACTTTAGAAAGACTCAGGACATCAAAGTCTTTGCTTTGAGGGATTTGATTGTCAGTGCAATAACATTCATGTGAACTGTTAATTTCCTATACATCATTATCTTGATTTGACACCTAAAAGGTGCTAAGAAAGGTTCCCAATATTGGTGAAGAAGAGACTCATACTGTCACAGACATGTTTCATGTCAATAATCCATAATTTCACAGATTCCTCTTGGCTCACAAATTAGCTTTTTGTCATACCCATGGTGTGAAAAATTATATAACTATATGAATATATGCAGGAGTAATCATTGTTTCACATGATTACAGCCCATACTTTCACATTTTTATCTTGACATTATTAATGGCTCAAATACTTTTATTTAAGTAAAAATGTATATTGAATGTTTGAGATTTTCACAAGTTCAATCATGCTTTTAAAATAAATTGAGTCAGAAATTATTCTGAAAATGAAAACAGCATCTGAGAATCTTTTGCCAAGTATAAGTGGCCTTGAAGTCCTATTAAAATGAAAGTATGATGTACATTAGACAAAATAAGTTCTGGATAACTTATTAAACTTAAACTAGCTAGCCTTCAGATTTTGTTATTATAAATTAATGAATCCTAAACACCTGTACAAAGTAACAACAATGTTTTATCTGTGAGATAGTTATTATGTTTTATCTGTGAGATAGTTATTATAAGATTAATTAATTGAAACTGGGGCAACTTCAGAATATGACAGCAAATAACAAGAAACATTTAAAGAGCATCCTAAATAAATAAAGCAAGTAGCGTGTCTTTCCAGTAAAGGAAGAAAAAAAATTTTCATGTCTTTTACATTTAAATTAGATTGTTAATTACAAATTACTTGAAATACATTAAATCCAGCTTCCATTTCAATTGACAATTAATTCTGTTACATTTGTTTTGTATTATTTTGTGCAGATCATAATTTTTAAATGATCTATAGCATTTTTATTATCCTTAAATTTTATAATCCACTGTTCCACATACAAAGAGCAAGGAATACACAAGCAACGTAAGACAAGATTACATGACAATTAAAGAATAACAATATATAAATTTAAAAAAAATAACAAAACATTAAACAAAAAAGCAAACATACAACTAAACAACCCAATACATAAAATAAAAAAATAAAGAAACTAAAGCCAGGGATATCTCGCCTTCTCTCAATTAATGACATACTGATGATACAAAGCATCCTCATTTAAACGTATTAAAAATAATTACAATTGTTAAACTACATTAGATTGGGCTGTCATTTTTTGTAATATATTACTAACTTTGAGTGTCCAGAAATCTCTATGTGGAAAGTAATGACAATAACAGGTAGAAGTACATGTTAATAAAATTGTGTCTGAGGCATAATTGTAACTCATGGGCAGTTCTACCATCAGGGTGATCTGGGTAGTGCGCAGTCTGTGGCCTGGTCACCAAGGAGCCTTGGCATATGCCCAAAAAAATTAATGTGGACATTTTTCTGTTTTTAATGTGACCACACAACACATGTACACAGTTACTTGAAAAAATATACTGCCTCCCACCTAGATGTAATGTACAAGTGACTGTTTGCTTAAATCTCCAGTGGGGACAACCCAATATAATATACATGTAACACTGCCCTCAAAACTCTTAGGCGGGGGGGTGCACCAGGCTCTTTTTATTTTTATATGTGATTTTCTTTGACTGTAAATATTTGTTTCTGACACCCCGGGGCCAGCGGGGGTCTTAATCTGGTTTTGCTATAATTGATTTTCCAATGACATAGATAATACAATACAATTTATTTTTGTATAGCCCAAAATCACGCAAGGAGTGCCGCAATGGGCTTTAACTGACCCTGCCTTTTGATAGCCCCCCAGCCTTGACTGTCTATGAAGACAAGGAAAACCCCCCCAAAAAAAAACTCTTCTAGGGAACAAATCGAAGAAACTTTGGGAAAGGCAGTTCAAAAAGCGACACCCCTTTCCATGTAGGTTGGGCGTGCAGTGGGTGTCAAAAAATGGGGTAGATACAATACAGTACACACAACAGAACACAAGTAATCCTCAATACAATATAATAGTGCAATAGAAATATTACAGAAGATCTGATACTTGTCATTTATTTTGCACCTAGTTTTTCCTAATAAAAGAATCAATGTAACAGTCACCAAAGCATATCTAGTCGAAGGGTAAATTTTTGCAAAGAATGCCTCACTTCACTGTAGAACATAGGCTCTGTGTAATACATACTGTATTGTGAGAGATCTCATATCAGATGTGGAAGACATCCACAAAGATATCTCCATGACACTTTGAAGGAATACAACATGAAAGAAACTGGCAGCAACTTTCAAAGTGCACTTTCTGAACTGGCAGCCAAGCGATTTCTTAATAAGAGACACTAACTCTGTGTGTTTTTCACCAAAGAATAATGGTTAAATGTTTGTTGATCTGTATTTTTCAAGGTCTTATATTACACAATATAAATATTTCCATGCATTGCTTGTCTTTTTCTGTGGCGTTTAGTGCAACATAGTTGATTCAGTAGCACACTATACTTAAGTTCAAATATACATATAAAATATGGTTTTCTTATTTTTAATGGCATATTTGTGCTTTTTCATGTCCATAATTATCTGTCTGAACACATTGTGTAACATTACCCACAATACTGTCTGTTAAACCTGCTCACGACATGGTCTAGTTTAGTACACAACTTTCTTTCCCTATCCCAACATGCACAGTACAACTGCACTTAGTCCACTGCTGCCCCACGCCTCTGAGACACACTGCAACATCGTTAAACCCAGAAGTTAGCCTTGTTAACGTAAATATGTACTAAGACGTGGGGGGTATTTTCCGTACATCTCTTAAATCATCCTAGATCAGATGCCTCATCTTGGATGAGTTAATGCCGGTGAAACTCATCTGGGATAAGTCGGTTTTTCAAATGCAGCTGTGTAGTAGATTAGTCTAGCTGGATCTAATCATCCGAGATGCTTGCGCGTGCCCGCGCCGATTGAAAAGGCCATATATATTGAGTCTATAAAACATGATTAGCAAGTCTTTGATAGGCTGCAACAAAACAACGAAAGAACGGGCACATTTTTTCACACAAGTGGAGCAGGATCTTTTACTTGAAGGATAAGAAGAAGTTCAAGGTTTAATATGCACAAGCGGTAACACTGCAAAAGCAGCCCAAACCAGAACAGAAGGCTGGCAAAAAGTGGCCGACAAATTAAACGTGTAAGTTGTGTGCATTGTACTTACTGAATGCAGCGTTTCATTTCCTATGTGTCAGATTAATTATTATTTAATATGTCATAATTCCACATCAAACATGAGCACAAGGAGAACATGTGAACAGGTTAAAGTGAAGTACAAGAATATACTTCAAACTGGTAAATATTGGTATATAACTACTTAAAGAATTGTTGACATAAAGAATCATATATAATATAAAAAACATTAGTTTTAAAGCTAATAAGAAGGCAGACAAGCAAAAAACAGGTGGAGGTCCGCGTGGTCCTGACCTAACCCCTGCAGAAGAGTTGGCTCTCCAGCAAAATGCCCATCGCCCTGTTTCTGAGGGCATTCCAGGGGGAAGCTCCTCCTCAGAACCAGTGGCAGGATGCAGTGGTCACTTCATTTCAGGTAAAGCATGGTCATTGTATATATTTGTCCTCAATGTGTGCCATAGGTATGTTACATATAGCACTCTTTTTTGTTGGGTCAGTTGCAGGGAATGTCATATCCCTAGAACCTGTGTCTGACTAACGAGATATTGACTAAGGTCAAATATTTGATGAAGACACTGTGTTTGATTATTCATCAGGAGGAGAGGTAAATTTTCCAAATAATGTTTGAACAAACTCCACTCTGATCAGTCCCATGTGCTAATCGTGATAAAACTGTTTTGCATGAGCCTGTAGCCAGAAAACATGTCCCTTTTGGAACAAAGTCCACATCAAAAAGAGGAGATGGTGAGGTTGGTTGAGCCATTTGTTGTACTTTATACAAAATGGTTCAAATTATATACTGTGTATACAATATAGAGGAAAAAAGGCATTTGTAATTGCGTATTTATTTGCAGAAAAATGTGATGGCTCTATACAAGAGATATCTTCAACAGAAAATCGCATACAGAAAACTAAAAATGAGAAAAATACAGCAGGACATGGAACTTCATGAACTGAGGACAACCAAAATGAAGTTGCAGATACAAATACTAGAAAAACAATTAGTAACAAAATTCTCTTATTTCTTTCCCATATGTATATGTGTATGTGTGAGTGTATGCTTAATTATGTTCTCCTCCTTACAGGCTGAAGGGCCGTAATATACAATGAATAACTTTTGTGTGAAACCACTGTTGTCTTTTTCATTGAAAATATTGGGCCAGAATTCTGTCTCTGGCAGCTCTGCCACTGGTTTGCTCAAGGTGCACTGGGTCAAGGTCATCATCAGGCTGCACCAAAACCTCAGGGACTCTCTCTTTTCTGATGGTCGTCATGTTGTGTAAGACAGAGTATGCAACAGTTATGTCACATGCTCTGTCAGGTGCAACCCTCAGCCTTTTTAGACATTGAAATCTCTCCTTCAGGTGGATAAAGGTCATTTCAATTTGTGCCCTTGTCCTAGACAGAGCTGCATTATATCAAGTTTGTGGCCCAGGGTTGGGGTTAAGAAATGGGGTCATTAGAAAATGCCTACAGGCATATCCCCTGTCCCCAAGAAGGATTCCATCATGATGATCTGTGGAATATGTAAAAATTGTGAATGCAATACACACATCACCATGATTTATAATTAGATTATTACCTTGTTCAAATGTCAGATACAGGTGTGACTCCTTAAAAATTCTTGAGTCATGAACAAACACTGGCCATTTAGCCTCCACATTTGATACAAGATAGGATGCATCACAAATCATCTGAGAATTTATAGCATGTAGGTCAAACAATTTTACTGTATGTCAACATGCCTATTGGCTATTTTCAACTCTTACATAAAGTTACATTATCTGCACATTAATACTGTGGAAGCCTTTTCTGTTTATGTAACCTGGCTCATCTGGACCTGATGGGGCCTTTATTCAGATCTGCATACAATCCAGTGCCCCAGTCACATTTGGAAATCCTGGGTAATGAGAATGTTAGGCCGATTGTGAGATTCTTTATGGAACTGGGGGTGTTTTTGCCTGTGTATTACCTACCTGCAATGGCATGAAATGCCTCTTTTATTTCCTGCACACGCAGTTGTCCAGGAAACATTATGAAATCCTGAAAGAAATATTTCAGAGCTAAACAGACTTTATGAATTGCCTGGCAAACTGCACTTTTAGATAGATTTTCCGCACCGCCTACAGTATATAAAAAAGTGCCGCTTGCAAAAAACTTCAAAGCAATGCATACCGTCTGTGTGGTTGTGAGAGCCCTACTTCGCCTAGTTTGACTTCGAATATAAGGTGCTCGGCTAAAGCGGTATCTTTTAAAAAGAATTTCCTCTGGGAGCAATAAGGGATCTTGCCAATTGTGCAAAACCCTCTCTATATGAAATTCTCTTCTTATAATTTACGCACCGATATCAATTGATTGCTCATTCATAAACGGCGAAGCCATGACTGAATGAATTCCATTCACGGACACTGATTAAGTGTGTGAGCTGATCCTTGTTTACATAGAACAAACTTGCTCCGAGCAGGTTTGAGGATTTGGATGTGCTGCTATGACAACACATCCAGCAAGAGTTTGAAAAAACCGACAGATCCAGGATCATGCCAAATCGTCAACAATTACATCCGGCTGAACGAGTAATCCACGTACGAAAAATACCCCCCCAGATCAGCCCGGGATTATCCCCAGCTAACAGTACACTGTAACTGACCCAAGTAAGTTAAATAAGAACTTCCAGTCAACTAAGATTTATCTTGAATTCTACAGCAGTATGTCAGAATACTGCATTATTTGAGAACCTAAACTTGTTATGGTGGTAGAGTTTGCCATTAGACAGAAACAGGACCAAATGACCAGAAAATGTAAATGCTCAAAGGGATAGGCAGGGAGGCAGTAAAAAAACAAGACAAACACACACACACAGAGGCTGCAAATAACTAAGATACCATTGAAGAAAAGCTCAAAGTTACTTTATAACCTAGCATGGTTCTTTCATTTCTGACTGTGGCAAAATTACTTTTACATTTCACAACTTATGAGAAAACTCTTGGAATGGGCAACTGTAACATTTGACAGTGAATCCCTTGCTATTTTCTAGTAATTCAAGACTGTGTCTGCTGTTAGACAGAAGTCATTAGAAAACAGTAGACTCATACATTTAATCTAAGAGAGTATTTGAATAGTTTTATTAACTGTCACATTCTTAATATAGCCAGGTGGGTCAAGATAGAATGAGAGCACATTATAATAACATTGAACAAATCAATTTAAACGATTAATTGAAATTAATACCTAAATTTATAGCAAATTAAGGACATGCTAAACTCAATCTTAATGCATTTCAGAATGCTTCAATTAATGCATTTCTTATTATAAGAAAGACAACTAATTAAATCATCCAAAGTAATACAAAAAGGAGTAAAATAACTCCTAAATAGTAAACCACAAAAATATTACTATGTCAAGGTTACTCAAGTATTTGATAAAATCTAACCTAGGGGAAAGACACTCAAAATGAAAGAAAAATCTAATTCTTGAAATAATTCCAGTCTATGATAAGCAACATCTGAAGTACTAAATTCTAAAGCCAACCTGGAATTTTAAGTGACTGCATGTTAATGGAGGAGGAAGACCAAACTCAGTGCCCCAGCAATGAGATCAGAGCTTTACATAAAGAAACATAAATAAAGTTATTGTTTTTTTTTTTTTTACTTACTATGTAATTTTTTACAAACTACTTCTATTGATGGATGACATGGATTGGTCATGGATTTTTAGCATTTAAAAAGATGAACCTGTTACAGGCTGATTAACTATTAAAGACAGGCCAGCACTGTTAGACAGGCTGTTCTCTCGTGGTGTCTATTTAGAGGTCCCTGGGTGGGTGTTAGTGAGATTGGATCGTTTCTTAGTCTTATTCAGAAAGATAGCTTTTCACCATTTTAAAATGATCAGAGTTTGGTGAACAGAGTTTTATGCAGGCCTCAGTTTTAAGATCTGCATCTGACTCATCCCTGCAACTATAAAATTGCTCCCAAAACATGACCCATAAATAAATGTTGATTAGCTCTTTAATCTAAAGAAAACAACTGGTTTAAATATTTGCCCAAATGTACACACTTTTTTATTAAAAACAAATGCAAGTTATAAGGTTTCTGAATTGACATTTGTAAATTTGTAAAACCAGCATAAAAATTTTCATTAGCAACGTATTTATAGGTATAGAATAGCAGATGCTATCAGGTTATAAGTAATTCTACGTCGGGAATGAATACTAAGTAGTGTTTTTGGAATTGTGATGGTCTTCTTATGAGAAATGGTGCTTCTGTAACAAAAGTTTCAAGTAGGCTGTTGGCTAACACCAGCATCTTAAGACTCACGCAACAAGCTTGATTTGTCCCTGCAGCATGTCTGCATGTAGAGAATGTCAATGGCAATCATGCTAAGTTTGTGGATGACAGCAGATTAAAAAAAATGAGTTGTCATTACTCTCGCTGTACTTGGATCCCAATCTGGGTGGTTAGTCATGTGGTGGGTGCGGCAAGGCACTGTACTCACTGCATGCCCCCAACCTGTCATTACTTTCATTGGCATTTTATTTATAATGTTACCTACCATAGAAATACATTATATATTGTTTAGACATCCTTCGTACCAAACCGTCAAAGATCTAGAACAACACACACATATTTTCCAAATGTAGAGGTGGCTGTACATTATTGTGTATAACGAGAACATTAATACTGTATATGTCCTCTTAGACAGATTGTTTATAGTAAACATTACATATTAGGAAAGTCATTGTTTAGGGGTTAGGAGAAGAACAGCAAAGTAATTTATAAAAGTTTGTACACAAATGCATGATCAATCTACTACAGAAACACAAATTGAAACAAACACTCAAAATGGAGATGAGAAAATGTCACCAAAATAACAAAAAAAACAAACATGTTATTAAAAATTGTTTTCATGACACACGTGCCAGTGCCCTGATAAAAGTGTGTGCCAGAAAAATGTTATGCTAATGCAAGAGTTTATTTCTATTTCTATTTTTCATGCTATATTTTATATTTACAATATTAGTATTATTATTTCACCCTGCCCTTTTGTGTTTATTCCAGCAGCTGTAATAACAGAGGTAGCACACAGGAGTCACTTTTTTATGGCACAAGTACTAGATACTTGAAAATAAATTTTTTTTAAGGAGAGAAGGGTAACATAATATGGCATTTTTACTGTTCATGATATGCTTTAGTTACTTCTGTGTCTATTTTAATCAGACCATAGGATAGTTTTTTTTGTTTTATATTCTGCCTTAAGAATACAGCGGAACAGACTAGCGCTGTGTAACAAATGATTATAATTGCACATGCATACCTTTCCCAGCTCTTTTATCTTCAGTTTGTGGAGAAAAACTTTATTTGAACTTTTCACATTGATTTCTGATTTTAATTGCTTTCAGTGGTGTACAGACTGAGTTGATCAATTTATCACCCCTTTAACTAATCAAGACGATGAGTGTGTACTATACTCTCTGTACCAGTTTATATATATCTATATATATATATATATATATATATATATATATATATATATAT
>JANRMT010062806.1:26365522-26381403 GCA_026402145.1 Polypterus bichir lapradei
ATATATATATATATATATATATATATATATATATATATATACATACACAGTCATATGAAAAAGTTTGGGAACCCCTCTCAGCCTGCATATTAATTTACTTTCAACAAAAAAAGATAACAGTGGTATGTCTTTCATTTCCTAGGAACATCTGAGTACTGGGATGTTTTTTGAACAAAGATTTTTAGTGAAGCAGTATTTAGTTGTATGAAATTAAATCAAATGTGAAAAATTGGCTTTTCAAAAATTTGGGTCCCCTTGTAATTTTGCTGATTTGAATGCATGTGACTGTTCAATACTTATTACTTGCAACAACAAGTTGGTTGGACTAGCTTGTTATGCCTTGAACCTCATAGACAGGTGTGTCCAATCATTAGAAAGGGTATTTAAGGTGGCCAATTGCAAGTTGTTCTTCCCTTTGATTGTTCAGTATCATGGTTTAGGGAAAGGCTACACAAAGCTATCTCAGGGGTTTGAACTGTCAGTTTCAACTGTAAGGAATGTAATCAAGAAATGGAAGGCCACAGGCACAGTTGCTGTTAAACCTATGTCTGGCAGGCCAAGAAAAATACAGGATTGTATGCGCAGGATTGTGAGAATGGTTACAGACAACCCACAGATCACCTCCAAAGACCTGCAAGAACATCTTGCTGCAGATGTTGTATCTATACATCGTTCCACAATTCAGCGCAATTTGCACAATAAACATCTGTATGGCAGGGTGATGAGAAAGAAGTCCTTTCAGCACTCACACCACAAACAGAGTCGCTTGTTGTATGCAAGTACTCATTTAGACAAGCCAGATTCATTTTGGAACTGATGAAGTGCTTTGGACTGATGAGACAAAAATTGAGTTATTTGGACATAACAAAAAGCGCTTTTCATGGTGGAAGAAGAACACCGCATTCCAAGAAAAATACCCGCTACCTACTGTGAAATTTGGTGGAGGTTCTATCATGCTGTGGGGCTGTGGGGCTAGTTTAGGGACTGGGGGCCCCTGTTAAAGTCGAGGGTTGGATAAATTCCACTCAATATGAACAAATTCTTCAGGATAATGTCCAAGCATCAGTCACAAAGTCAAAGTTACACAGAGGTTGGATATTCCAACAAGACAATGACCCAAAACACAGTTTGAAATCTACAAAGGCATTCATGCAGAGGGAGAAGTACAATGTTCTGGAATGGCTGCCACAGTCCCCTGACTTGAATATCATCGAAAATCTATGGGATGATTTGAAGCAGGCTGTCTAATTTTGTTATTATGCATATTGCATATTTTCTGTTATTCCAATAAATTTAATGTCACTGCTGAAATACTACTGTTTCTATAAGGCATGTCATATATTAAAAGGAAGTTGCTACTTTGAAAGCTCAGCCAATGATAAACAAAAATCCAAAGAATTAAGAGGGGTTCTGTGGTGTTATGGGTCCACAGCTTGCTCAGCAGAGGCCAGTTTTTTTTTAAATAAGTAATCACCGTGCTCGCGGCTTAGTGGGGAGGCGAGGTGGCTGTAGCGGATCTCAGGGCGATCTGCGGTGTGGGCGTTTCTCACCTAGTGCACAGGTGAGGGACTGCCCACATCGGTGATTGTTCCTGGGGCTGCTAATGTGCTGCAGCTGCTATGGCCCCTCAATATATATATATATAGAAGCACAAGTAGGCTGGAAGGGAAGAGTAAAAAAAAAAACAAGGAAAGAAAAAGAAAGACGGAGGTGGCTGGAAAAAGTAGGATGCGCGAGAAAGGGAGAGAGAGAGCCGGTGTGGGTGAGCGAGCGAACGAACGCTCGCAGGCAGCTGTATGGAAAGCCAGGGTGTTAGGCCGACACCTGGGAGGTGTAGTAGTGGTCGCTCCTGCTGAGTAAACAGTAGCGGGAATGACCAGTGAATGGCGACTGGCTGCGTAAGGCCGGGACGGCAGCGGGAGTCGGGAGGCTTGGTGGAGAAGTCCTTGGTGTTAGCGTCCTGGATGCCAAGGATTCCAAGTCTCGGGCCTGGGATGAGTGCCAGACCAAAGCCAGGTTTGGAAGGAGAATGGACAGCTGCAAAGGGAGCATCTCGCCTGTTAAAGGGCCCAAACGGGAGAAGTAGGTGAGATGCTAGTTTAAAAGAAGCACCGGGCTTATTGATTTTATGGACTGCTTCCAGCAACGGTTTAACCTCGGCTTATAAAGGATTGTGTTTTTTCTATTTTGTTTTAAACCTCCACGTTTGTTTTTGAATTATTTATTTGATGAAGACTTTTAGAATCACTGCACTATTTTGAACACTTTGTTTTTGTTGACTATTTTAATAAAAGCACTTGCACACTTATACATCATCCCCTTGCTATGTTGTTGCCTCACTGTCTAGCTCATCTCAGTTATAACTATCAACGGTGTTGGGTTCAAGGGTTCCCGGACAGCAGATGGGAGCATGGAGAAGAACCCGCATCGTCACAAATTCCCAAACTTTTTCATATGACTGTATATATAAAATGCAGGGGTTCTGATTCTTCACGCTATGCTTTTTAAGTCTCTTAAAATGTATTATAGTCAGCAGATAACGTATAAACTAGAGCTACACAAGGATCAGTGTCCAAGATTGTGGATATTCTCAAAAAATCCTTAACAGGGTTTGTGGTTAGTTTTAATTTACATTACTTTATGGTAATTTTTTATTAAATATGCAAATGCAGATTAATTGTAAATAGAAAACCAATTAAAAAATAAAAATCAAGATCATTGGACTTTTGAACTTGTATTTTTCAAATTTAACTTCCTGTCTAGTACTGTACTTAGGGTTTGACACACAACACTTTCTGTATAAATTAACAATAACTAGGAACCAATTTTGGCTGCTAGATTTTTGCATTTGGTGACCTGTAAAAGTTTCCATGGTTCTGACCTGCTACTTTGAGTTTCTTCCAATTTCATTACAATTATCCCTATTACTTTGTGGGAGTACAGGCATCTGTTTAAACTATGCCACAATAGTATGTACAAACACCACAATGCTGGAACAAATGGAACAAATTAGGCAGAAAGTGAACATATTCAAAGAAGATAAAAACAATTTGAGTATATGTTGGGATTAATAATGTTTTTCAGAAATGTACCAATATAAGGTCACACTGTTCTACTACATTTGAAATGGAGGCAGACTTTGGAGAAATGACTTCTAAACGGAGAAGGATCTCTAAATATATACATAAATTTGTACATTTAAGACTCTTGGACAACACAAGGAGTAGAGCACCATCATTTAAACTGTCTGGATGATGACATCACATAACATAACTTCCTGTCATCTTGTGGATGTAATTGTACAGCAGCAATCATTAATAAATACACAAAATGGCAGCACTCTTGATAAATAAAATGGCAATGCGAAAATAGATAAAAATCAAAAATTTGGGCAAGTAAATGCAAAAAAGTCTATGACATCTATGACATCAAATACTTGACAGGGCATAATATGCTTTCAGATATCCCTTTTTAGATGGGGACATGTTAGATATGGGGTATGTTAGGAATACTGATAGCAATAACTTTCCATTTTACAAAACATTAGAAATCAGTTAAAGATTGCATGGCATACAATACAAAATCAACTCTTGTTACATTATTCTTCCATGCGACATTTAGTCATATTTAATGGTTTAATTTATAACTAATTTTAAAGAGTTCTTTATTTATTTTTGAAATTTAAAGAGATGGCTTTCTTGTATATTTTATCTTGAGGTTTTAGTCCATTTAAATCATGGGTGTCAAACTCCAGGCCTGGAGGGCCGCAGTGGGTGCAGGTTTTCTTTCTAAACCTTTTCCTAATCAGTGTCCAGTTTTCACTGCTAATTAACTTCTTTTCCCTCTATTTTAATAGCCCTGTTTTTAAGGATTAAGTCTTCTGAATTGATTATTTTCTTCATTAAATGACAGCCAAACAGAAATGAGACATGAAACGAGCCAACAGATGAACTAAATTGGGGTTTCAGACTCCAACCAATTCCTTAATGAGAAGCTGATTCCTGCTGTTAATTAAACCCGTTATTCAATTCCACGGCTTGTTGCTGCTCTCTTTCTGCCACAGCAGACATTTCCAAAACTGTTGATATTCTTTTTTTTTCCAAGAACTCCTAAAATGTTTTGGTAACCTGAGGGATCAACCTTACTGAGACCTTCATCTTTATTTTCAGATTTTGTTTGATGGGTACAGGTGAGCTGGTCATGTCCTGCTTGTTTTATGTCTCATTACTGTCCAGCTGCTAATTAAGGAAAAAACAACTAAGGGGCCTGAGTCAAGCTAATTAAAGCTAAGGCTAAAGAAGTTAATTAGCATCAAAAACTAGTTACTAATTAAGAAGATGGTTAGAATGAAAACCTGCAGCCACTGCGGCCCTCTAGGACTGGAGTTCGACACCCCCAATTTAAATAGTGCTGTAAAATTGAAAGTGAATTTATTACCATTTTTTAGAAATTGTTTTAGTAATGGTGCAGATTTTCTATGTCATTGGTGCTGTTCGTGTTTTTAAAGACGTGGAAAAAAGGAGTCATTCTGCCCTGGAGTGGGTATCACTATCTTTGTGGTGTTCAAAAAGGAATTTAAAATGTAAATCATTTTCAAAGTATAGAGATGCAAGAGCAACATTTACAAGTCCTTCAGTGTTATTACTCCATCTTAGAACTTATACTGTAGAGCAAATATTGAACTGCTAAACTAGGTTACATCTTAAATAATAATAATAATTTGTGTAGGCCCTGGACTTGGAGATGTACAGCATTTATTTTTTCTTTTTATTCAATCATTTTTATTTTTCATTTTCACTTTTTTGAAAATAATTTGTGACCTAAAAAAATTACCTTGTTTGCAGTTGGAACCATTCAAATCAGAGAACATATAAGCCGCATTATTGTAAATGTCTAGTTTATGGTCTGTAATGTACCACTAACAGCTCATAGCTTTTAAAGTTTCAATAATGATAATAAATTGGAAACACTTTGATAAATAATAGGAATAGTTAAAGCAAACTACAAAATAGCTCCTATGAGACGTAGCTTCACTTATGTAAGAGCTATTTAGCACTGACAGATAAAAAGAAGTCAATTAAGCTTTTATTGCCATTAAGCCATGAAGGAATTAACCATGGCCATTTAATTCATACTGCTCAGAATGGCCATGCTAAGCTAAGCTGAAACTAAAGATCTCTCTCTCTCTCTCTCTTTTCTTTTCTCACACACACACACACACACACATATATATATATAGTATATATATATATATATATATATATATATATACTATTTTATATATATAGTATAGATATATACATTTTTATTAAATAATCATTTTAATAAAAAATAAGGAAATAAGTTCATGGTTCTCTCTCAGAAAAGAGTGGATTAATATCACCAGTTAAGTGGGGAAAACTACCCATAGAGGAGGAGTTCAGGTATCTTGGGATCTTGTTACTGAGTGATCAAAGAAGTGTGAACAACAAGTGGATTTGAACAGCAGCAGCCATGCTGTTGAAATAGGAGCTGAGCCTAAAGACAAAGCACTCACTTTATCGATTAGCCTACATTGCTGTCCTTACCTATGGTCATGTGCAAAATGAATGAGATCTTAAACACAAGTAGCAGAAATGAGGTTCCTTGGCAGTGCTGCTGTGCTGGCACTTCATGGTAGGTTGAGAAGTTCAGCAAGTTGGGAGAGACTCAAAGTAGGGCTGCTGCTCCACTGGGTTGAGACTAGTCAGTTGAGATAGTTTGGGTAAGTCATAGGGATGTCCCCTACATGGCTCCCCCTGAGCTGCTCCCAGCACTTTCCACCCAGCAGCAGATCCAGTACACGCTGAATGGATTATCTGTCAGTTGGCTTATGAACACCAGGGAATTCACAATGAAGAGCTGAAATCTGTAGCTGGGGATAGGAATGTTTGGGCTGACTTGCTTAGCCTGTTGCCACCACGGCTTTCATCAGGAGCAATGGTTTCAGATAATGTGAAGAGATAAGATGACATGAGATATTTTTCTTTGAAATATATATTTTATGGTTATTTTTAATGAAGCAGTTTGTGCTGGGCATCAGTACTTCTCTTGTGCATTGCACGCAGTTATAGGCAGAACTTGGGGAAAAGTTTTTGATTGTATGATGTGTAATAATTTAGAAGTGCAAATGCTTAGACTGGCCTTGTTGCCTCACATAAAAATACATTATTGTTGAGGCTGAGGATACTGAAATAAACAGAGGCAGCTAGTGATCTGCTGTATCAGCAGGCCACAAGGTTGAGCTGAAAAACAAGGGAGAATGCTGGTGAACATTTTATCAAGACCAACAAAGCACACTATACACTGAGGAGCTTCATCTATGGCAAAGTACTGATAACGAAAGGATGGGCTTTCTGTGGTAGAACATAAACTTTGACTTTCACAATGAGGTTTCCCAAGATGAGACGTTTACATTTAAAAATTGATGTAATACAATCTGAACAATAGGCTCTTTTAAAATAACTTTATTATGCTCAATAATAGAAAAAATTATAATTACTTTACTCCACCACTACTCCTACTCTACACATAAATTCAAATAATTATGCACAATAAACATAAACAACAAAACAGTAGATCATCACAAAAATAACCGCACAAAAAAAGAAAAATGAAAAAAAATTGCCACTATTGAAGAGCAACATACCAACACCAATCCATAATTAATTCACCCTTATCCACATTGCACAACGCTTCCTCAATACTCCAAATACATTTAAAAATATTTTAGTCATCTGTGAGTTCATAATAAGCAAATTTAAGCAATCTGCTTAAATCACCAGCACATCAGTAGTCAATGCATTCTTGTTTGTATTTCTTCTTGTTCTTAAAATAGCTAAATTGGCCTGTCCTAGAAAAGATGTGTCAATCAAATGCTTGTTTTTCATTTTTTTGGAAATAAAATAAATATATTTTCAGAAAAGTAAAACTCTAACTTTTCAAAAAAAGAAACAAGGAACTCAAAAAAGGTGTTAATCTACAACACAGTGCAAAGAAATAAAAAATAATTTTCTTTTGAGAACAGAACGGACAAGCATGGCATATTATCAGTATGGTATCAGTGGACCCCAAAATGAATAATAATGGTATCAGTATTGGTATCTGTAATAATGGTATCAGTAATAATGATATAAGTAATGGTAATAATGGTATCAGTAGACCCCCACAATGAATAATAAAGAATTTGTAGCAATGGCTCCATGTAGCACCCTCCACTGTAAAATGCCCACCCTTTTTTCTATCAGTGGTTTGTATAAAGCTCTCCAAACAGGTTTAGCTGTGATATTTAATTTTAAAAATTTCCTCCACCTAGTGTCTTCTATAGATATGATTTCCTCACACAGTGGTTTAGCCCCTAGTCTTCTGAGTGCCATTTGTATTTGGCCCAGCAGAGCACTGACCAAGCTCACCAATCTCACACCCAACTCAGCAGCTAAATCAAATGCAGCCTTCCAGATTAATTTATTCTTATCAAAAAAAAAACCTTAGTAATTCCTATTTTAACTAGTGTACAAATTAAACTAGCTGATTCCAAAAGTGGACACTTTGAAACCTTATTCCATATTAATGGCTCTTCTAAAAACCAAAAAAATAACAGTCACAAATCAAAAAATGTTAAAACCGATAAAGCAAATTTGCTAGTTACAACAAGATAAATATGTCTCAAAATTTAAATCCCCCAACAAATGATAGAAAGCAAATCCTAGGTATCTCCAGGATAGTAGTTCAGGGGCATAAAGCAACCATTGTAAGGCAAGAAACCTAAAGGTTTCTGTTCTGCAGAAAACATCCACCGGTCCCTGACCGCCTTCATCTATGGGCACATCACTCCTCTCCTCACCCAGTACATGACATCCCATTTTTTAGTAGCTTCTCGTAGCTCTCTTTTTGCTTCAACAAAATTTGTTCCATTGTCTGAGTGCATGATTTTGATGTCCTCCTGTGACATCTTCTCCTTTTCTTTGCAGCTGCGTTCTAGGATATCTGTATTATACTGTTGCAGCAGCATATCTTTAATCTCTGTTATTGACACATGATTGATTGAATGTTTGGGCAGCTTACCACTTTGTTTTGCGAGCTCATCTATCTCTTTATATGATCCACCAACCACCCATCCAAGTGCAGTCTTCATGGCGTGAGGTTCACCTCCTTGGCTAGGTATGATTCGTGACTGCTCGAAGATTTCTGGGTAGTTGATTCCTATTAGAAGATCAACTTCAGAGTCAATATGAGATAGATGTACCTCTTTAAGATATGCCCACTTATTGATATCTTCTTGTAGTGGAATACTTTCTCTGTTCACTGGAATGGAGACCTGTGTGAAGACCTTTGGAAAATTAATATATTCAACATCATTGAGACCACAGACTTGTAAATCTGATGAAACAGAACATTGGGTTAGCATTTTTGAATCATCATCATAGTTACTCATAGTTTTGAGGAATACTTGTGTTCTTCTCCCTTGATGGCTTAATTGTCTCTGGAGTTTCTCAGTGCAAATTGTTACTGTACTGCCGAGATCTGAAAGGGCATATGTTTCTACATACCTTTCATTTTTGTTGGATTTTACCTTAACAGGAACTACTTGCAGTGTGCATTCTTCTCCGGCCCCAGTAAAGGCACAAGTTCTAGTCTCTGTTTTCTTTTTCTCAAAGGTACCATAAACGGGATGCATACATTTCTTAGCCTGTTTATGTAAAAAGACAGTTAAATCGTGAATGTCAGTCTCTCGATCTTCTTCATCTTTTGTGCTTTGTGCTGATGTGTGCTTTGCAGACGCAAGAGTCTGTTGAGAGTTGTTGGTTTGTTCTGTGGTGTGAGATTTAAATAAAAAAATACATTTTGCTCTTAAAAACTTGGGTTTTGGTTGCCGCTAAGGAACCGTGTGGGAATTTTTTAAGGCTTTTTTTCCCTTTAGAAGGTTTTTTTTTTTTTTGCTTTTTTTTCGCCCGCACAAGTGCAAAAGTAGCTGGGTGTTTGGAAGTGCGCATGGAAAAGTTATTTGTACTTGTACCTGTTCTTGTTATCTATATTTGAATTAGCATCGAGGAGGCAGGGTAGAAAGCAGCAGTAACTGATATCGGCATTTGTAACTAAATAACCGCGTAGTCGTAACAGCGATTCCTTACTTTAAAGGAAAAGAAAAAATGCCGCGGCTGACGTCAAAGTAGTAAAAGGTGGAAGCTCAGCAGTGCGTAGGTAAGTGGCCTGCGTTAAGACGCCGATCAGGCACAAGGAGCAGTAGGAGCAAATACGGTAGTAAAGTTTTATTTATTTGTTTATTTTAGATTAAGCAGTCCTTAGCGGTCCAGAGGCAGAACAGTTAAGTGGACGGCAGCGTATTGGTTCATTAATACGGGGGAATACAAACAGTGCGAGTGAAGAGCTTATAAGTAAGAGGAGTGCAAAGTTAGGAGAAGAGACAGAGAAAAGTAAAGTTAACCTCATAGAAAGTCAAATAGCAGGCAGCTGAGATGGAGAACAGTACAGGAGCTTAAGGGGAAAAGGTGTAAAATATCTGTAGTAGATCTTAGTGTTACCATTTAAGTTAAGGAGCAGCTGAAAGAAGAAGAAATTTAATTTTAAGAAAAAAAAATATAGTTAAGGCAGCTTAGTAATCCCAAATCAAATTTTAATAATGAGGCCAGTGCAATGCAAGTCCTGTTGGATGTTGGACTTTTTAGATGATGGTTTGGAAGAGCCAGTTGTCTATGAGGGCTACATCTGCAAGAGATGCCAGCTGATCCAGCACCTCGAGCTCAGGGTCGCTGGACTGGAGGAGGAGTTGGCTGACCTGCGCTGTAATAGAGAATTGGCGGACTTGGCCCAGGTGTCCTTTAGAGAGATAGCGTGCACCCCTAAGGTGGCGCGGGAGGAGATTCCAGACCAGACAGGTAGGAATAGGTGGGTCACGGTCACAAGGCGTAAGGTAAAGGGTGCACACTGTCCGGGGGCATTAACCCCAGAATTAGAAGTGTCTAACCGTTATCATGTCCTTGCGGAGCTGGACGGTGACTCTGATAATTCTGAGGTGGTAGGCAGGGTTGAGGAGCCCCAACGGGCCACCTCAAAACCAGTTCCCAAAAAGAGAGAGGTAGTGATAGTTGGGGACTCAATCATTAGGGGGATTCAAGTGCAGGTGTGCTCCAGAGAGAGAGAGTCTCACACGGTGTGTTGCCTTCCGGGAGCACAGGTGGGAGACCTCCCTGGAAGGGTGGATAGGCTCTTGGCCAGAGTGGGGGTGGATCCAGTTGTCATTGTCCACGTTGGAACAAATGACATACATAAGGGTAGTCTGTCAGTTCTGCGATCCAAATTCAAAGAGTTAGGTACCAAGCTGAGGAGCAGAACTGACAAGGTAGTCTTCTCCGAAGTTCTGCCTGTGCCACGTGCCAGTCCAGGTAAGATTGAGGAGATTAGAAGGCTTAATGCGTGGCTCAAATCTCCTTTTGGAACAGATGGGACCTGTTCCGCCGTGATGGGTTACATCTGAACTGGAGGGGCACCAATGTATTGGGGAGGCGTATGTGTAGGATAGTCGAGGATTGTTTAAACTAGGGAATGGGGGGGCAGGGAGTTTAGGACAGGCCAGTTTTAGATCTATACATGGAAGAACAAACAATGGTGTAAAAATAAAAATGCATAGTAATGTAAATTCGAAGCAAACACATAAATATAGGAGGATTAACACATTAAAAATAGCTTGCCTTAATGCTAGAAGTACCAAAAATAAGGTAAGTGAGTTAGAGTTGTACGTAGCAGTGCATAATTATGATATTATAGCAATAACGGAAACCTGGCTAAATAACAAAGATGGGGATGAGTGTAACATAGAGGGATACACATTTTTTTGGAAGGATAGACGGAACAGAAAAGGAGGTGGGGTTGCTGTTTATGCCAAACAGGGTTTAAATGTAAGTCATCTTCAGTTGGATGATGAGTCCCATCTTAGTGAGGACATGTGGCTTTGCCTTGAAAATATTAAGGAAAGAGGTCTTATTTTAGGAGTGTTATAGACCACCCAATTCAGACAGTAATTTCAACGCAAATCTTTTTAGTAATATCAAAAAGGCAAGTTTACAGGGGGACTTTAATTATCCAAATATTAACTGGGATAACCTTGCAGATGGAGGAGTACAAGAGCAGGAGTTTTTAGAAGTAATCAGCGACTGTTTTTTAACACAGCATGTTAGAGCACCAACACAGGGTGAAGCCTGTCTGGATTTAGTATTCTGTAATAATCAGGATAGAATTGAGGGTGTAGAGGTGAATGAACCACTAGGGTCAAGTGACCATAATGTAATACAGTTCTCAGTATTTTGTAATAGTACGGATGCAAAGACTAAAATTATTAAGTTGAACTTTGGTAGGGCTAATTTTGAGCAGATGCGACAAAGTCTAAGTAGGATAGACTGGGATAAGCTTTTAAATCTGGAGATAGTCGAGGAGCAGTGGAACAGGTTTAAAAATGTTTTACATGTAATGCAGGACAGATACATACCTAAATTTGGAATTAATAGAAAACTAAAAAAAACTCCACGGTGGATTAATAAAGATTTAAAAAAGAAGTTGCAAAGGAAAAAAGCTGCTGTATAAGGCATATAAGACTAATGACTGCAAAGTGAATCGTAGTGTGTATGAGAACATGAGGACGACCATTAAGAAGGATATCAGAGAGGCTAAAAGACAGTTGGAGAGGAATATAGTAGATAAGGCGAAAGAAGACCCCAAGAGATTCTTTCAGTATTTTAGTAGTAAAAGAACAGTTAAGGAGGAGGTCAAGTTCATCAGGAATAGTAAAGGGGAATTAAAAGACACAGACAGTGAAATAGCAGATGCCCTAAACTTACATTTTTCTGAGGTGTTTACAAGTGAGCAAGTGGATAACCTCCCAGAGGTAAATGCAACTACTAAGGAGGTACTGAGGGATTTGGAAATTGTAGAGGGAGAAGTGCTGCTCAGATTAAATAAGATGAAATCAAACAAATTACCAGGTCTAGATAATATTTATCCTCGTGTTCTTAAGGAGGCTAGTGAGTACATATATAAAGCCTTGACACATATTTTTAGGAAGTCACTGAGCACTGGAGAGATTCCGAAGGACTGGAAAATGGCAAATATCATCCCATTATATAAAAAGGGTGACAGGGCAGATCCAAGCAACTATAGGCCAGTAAGCTTAACATGCATCACAGGAAAATTAATGGAAGGAATTATTAAGGATAAGATTGAGCAACACATGGCAAGGACAGGAGTTATTCTGAACAGTCAGCATGGGTTCAGAAGAGGGAGGTCGTGTTTTACTAACATGTTGGAATTCTATGAGGTTGCAACAAAAGCATACGATCAAAGTGGAGCTTATGATATTATTTATCTGGACTTTCAGAAAGCATTTGATAAGGTGCCACATGAGAGGTTGGGCATCAAGTTAAAAGAAGTGGGAGTTAAGGGTGATATTTTTAGATGGGTGCAGAATTGGCTCAGACACAGGAAGCAGAGGGTGATGGTGCGAGGAACCTCATCAGAACTGGCCGATGTTAAAAGTGGTGTTCCACAGGGGTCAATGCTAGGGCCGCTGCTATTTTTAATATATATAAACGATTTAGATAGGAATATAAGTAACAAGCAGGTTAAGTTTGCAGATGATACCAAGATAGGTGGATTAGCAGATAATTTGGAATCCGTTATATCATTACAGAAGGACTTGGATAGCATACAGGCTTGGGCAGATTTGTGGCAGATGAAATTTAATGTCAGTAAATGTAAAGTATTACACATAGGAAGTAAAAATATTAGGTTTGAATACACAATGGGCTGTCAAAAAATCGAGAGTACACCTTATGAGAAGGATTTAGGAGTCATAGTGGACTCTAAGCTATCAACTTCCCAACAGTGTTCAGAAGCCATTAAGAAGGCTAACAGAATGTTAGGATATACAGTATAGCACGATCTGTGCAGTACAAGTCCAAGGAGGTTATGCTCAACCTTTATAATGCACTGGTGAGGCCTCATCTTGGGTACTGTGTGCAGTTTTGGTCTCCAGGCTACAAAAAGGACATAGCAACACTAGAAAAGGTCCAGAGAAGAGTGACTAGGCTGATTCCAGGGCTACAGGGGTTGAATTATGAGGAAAGATTAAAAGAGCTGAGCCTTTACAGTTTAAGCAAAAGGAGATTAAAAGGTGACATGATTGAAGTGTTTAAAATTATGAAGGGAATTAGTACAGTGGATCGAGACTTGTATTTTAAAATGAGTTCATCAAGAACACGGGGACACAGTTGGAAACTTGTTAAGGGTAAATTTCGCACAAACATTAGGAAGTTTTTCTTTACACAAAGAACAATAGACACTTGGGAATAAGCTACCAAGTAGTGTGGTAGACAGTAAGACGTTAGGGACTTTCAAAACTCGACTTGATGTTTTCTTGGAGGAAACAAGTGGATAGGACTGGCGAGCTTTGTTGGGCTGAATAGCCTGTTCTCGTCTAGAGTGTTCTAATGTTCTAATCTTCAATTTCATAAGCTACGTCTCACCAGTTATCTTGTAGAGAATATGGGAGCTTTGAGAGTATAGTACGGATATTTTCATTGATATTAAATGCTGCTCGATTTCTTGCTTTGGTCATGGAGTCCATACAGTTATCAAGAAAGGTTGTACAGTAATCCCTACTCGATCGCGGGGGTTGCGTTCCAGACCCCCCCGCGATAGGTGAAAATCCGCGAAGTAGAAACCATATGTTTGTATGGTTATTTTTATATATTTTAAGCCCTTATAAACTCTCCCACACTGTTTATAAATATTCCCCGCAGAGTTATACAGCATAATCCCTTTGTATTCTCTTAGATATTATGTAAGATTCATTGAAATTATGTATATAAACACACTGTTTATATACAGTAAAACCTAAATATTATTTTAAAGATATTGAGTGTCTCCGATATCACATATGTTACAGCCATTACGATAGACAGGCCACCAGCAATAAATACGTACAATGCAAGAAAAATAGTATACAGTAAATGTGTGTACAGTGACACTAAACGTACGTACATGTACTAAGCACTGTAAGAAGAAAATTAATTATGGTTACTCACCAACAATGACACGATGACTTGTCCGATAACAATGAGTTTAATTTTACTGCACAACAAAGGAGAGCGTTACAGCCCTTGTAAAGGAGCCACTTCAGGAGATTGTGTAGCACTGCCGTTGTTCTTCTTCTGGCAGTCTTCAATCCAAATCCCTAAAGCAGATTCCATCCAGACTACTGCCTTATTACATCCACTTACAACTCATTTTGCACCCTGGTTAAAAGGACACTGCGGCTGTAGATCTTATATTCCTTTCCTACTTTTTAAATAAAAAGAATCGTAGCCTTCAACAAATCCAAAACGTTTACCTTTTCGGCAATCATTAACATCTTCTTCTTGCGCTTGGGCACGGCCCCTGAAGCAGTAGCAGATTGTTTTGGAGCCATAATGAAGGGCTTGACTATGCACAAATATAAACACAAAAGAGCACAACTCTTTACACAGCGAAACACGTTGATGCTGAATGAGCGAGACGAGACTTCCTGGTTAACACTGCATTCAGCACGCAGGAACTCAACTGCGTGCTCTGATTGGTTAGCTTCTCAGTCAGGAGAACTTAACTGCATGCTCTGATTGGTTAGCTTCTCAGCCATCCGTCAATAGCGTCCCTTGTATGAAATCAACTGGGCAAACCAACTGAGGAAGCATGTACAGGAAGTAAAAAGACACATTGTCCGCAGAACCCGCGAAGCAGCGAAAAATCCGCGTTATATATTTAGTTATGCTTTCATATAAAATCCGCGATAGAGTGAAGCCGCGAAAGTCGAAGCGCGATATAGCGAGGGATTACTGTATAGTCTCTCAAGGCTTCTCCATCATTTTGTTTTATTTGAGGCCATTTCAAAGCTTTGTTTACGTATGTATCTATTATGAATGCTTGGTTGTCATAGTAACTTTCAAGCTGCTTTCTAACCTTTTCATATCCTTGATCTGGTGGCAATTGTGTACAGCCTTCAATCATTTCTTGGGCTGGTGTTATCCTTTGATCAGCTAGCGATTTAGCCATTTCAATAATTGCCTTTTAACATTCAGCTTGATTCCTCTAACATTCAGCTTGACTTCTTTTAAATTCAGCTTGACTCTGCGCTAATATATCAATTATATCATTTTTGGAGCTCTGAGTGTCGGTTTTCGTGCTAGATGTGGTTTGTTCCTGCTTTTCTACTTTAATTTTAAGTTCGTGTAACGTTTGTAGGATACTATCAAGTGTCGATTGTTCAACTATAACTGCTGATGAAGATGATGATGTGGCTGCGGTTTTTTGAGCTAAAGAATTAAATTTAATATCAAAAGCATGCTTTAACTGAGGAGACGTCTTTCGTGTTTTTGACTTTGAGTGATCCTGTTCTTGTAATTGCATCTCTTCAAATTGATTAACTAGCTGTTTGTCAGATGTGTGTGTTGACAGGATGTTTGTGTTTTTTAGCCATACCCTTGTAGCGTCAATAAATTCATTCCATTTCTTAGAGCTTTTGGCGAATTTCGTTTTCTGTTTCTTGATCACTCCTTCCTTACTTAACGCGAATAGAAGCCTTTCATGCAACTCCTTTATCTCTCTGTGTGTGTCACAAAATTTTTCAAGTCTTTCTGCTATTATTAAATGATAGCAAAATACCCGCGCTTCGCAGCGGAGAAGTAGTGTGTTAAAGAAGCAATGAAAAAGAAAAGGAAACATTTTGAAAATAACGTAACATGATTGTCAATGTAATTGTTTTGTCACTGTTGTGAGTGATGAGTGTTGCTGTCATATATATATATATATATATATAT
>JANRMT010062806.1:26386403-26431426 GCA_026402145.1 Polypterus bichir lapradei
TTTGCTATTGGATTGCCGCTGACGGACGGCCTTATATGGGCAGGCACTAAATTACAAACGCCAGCGGCAGCCTGTCTATGAACTTAATTTAAAGTGTAGGTTTACACTGTGCTTTGTTTCCGAAGTAGCAGAACTCATGAATATGGTTGTATATATCACTCGCTCGCTTCTTATTGTTTCGCTGCCTTCTCAATTATATAATGCATGTTTTCTAAAGCGCTTTTTGGGCCTCTTCCTGGTTTTCTACGTACTGCGTGATTACGTAGGAGGCGTGATGATGTCAGACGAAACTCCGCCCCCACGGGTTTCAAGCTCATCTCCATTACAGTAAATGGAGAAAAACAGCTTCCAGTTATGACCATTACGCGTAGAATTTCTAAATGAAACCTGCCCAACTTTTGTAAGGAAGCTGTAAGGAATAAGCCTGCCAAATTTCAGCCTTCTACCTACACGGGAAGTTGGAGAATTAGTGATGAGTCAGTCAGTGAGTGAGTGAGTGAGTGAGTGAGTGAGTGAGTGAGTGAGTGAGTGAGTGAGTGAGGGCTTTGCCGTTTATTAGTATAGATTTCCTGGAATGTCTTTAAGATTTTCGATTTAAGTCATAAGCACAGAAAGTTTATCTTTCCTCTGACTTATGTGAGCTTTAAGATCTCTAATTATATTTTTGACTTTGAGTCTGTACTCAGATCACTGCCGATCTCACTTGAGCTATGTTTAGACGTTGCCATGACAACAGTTCGAGTAAATGACAAGACGTTTCCTGACAGCAATTTCGTCACAATAGGGATGTTCCAACAATGCTGATTACTCCTTGTAACAAGGCTTCAATGACTCAGGCAAAGGCTCAACCAATCATCCAAGATGTCTTTTTATAATATCACAGTCTCTCAAATCTTCTCAAGGTACGGCGACCTTGCTTTCATTTACGAAAATGCAGAAATAATAGATGAGAGCACAGTACCTCTGAGTGAGTCAGTTCTTTTTCTTCGTTGACAAGTTCTGGTGCAGAAGTGTCTTCCATACTCGGATGGTAGGTTCCAGTCCAAGTTCAGGCCTTCAGATAGACAGTTTTCTGACAAAATGTAGCTGCGTTTTCACAAAATTACCAAAGTTCAGCAGCTTCAACTCAAAAAATGGGATTCAACAAAAGCCTGACGTCCCAGAAATGATTCCACAGACAAAATATCTTTGTTTTTGAAAGTTTAGTTAAGTTTTGAAGTAAAACAGTTCACACAAAAGAAGGGAAAATTAAAATAGCAAAAAAGGAAAAATTAATGTTAAGAAAAGTTCAGTTCTAAGCTTAATCTTGTTACTTCTTGAATCGTTACTATTTACTTAACATTTCTGAACCATTTCAAAACGGTCAGAAAACTGTATGCTTATCCCATTTCTACATTTAAAATGAGTCTTTTAAGTCCCTATGTACTGGAACCTGTTCTAAACAACAACTGAGCTTATTATCACACTGTCTCAGTTACAGTAAGAAGGTTCTATCTCTTGCAAACTTATAGGGGGAAAAGACTATACCATAAGTTATGACCATGAAAGAAATTAATGTTCTATTCAAATTAAGCAAACATTAATATGAGTTTAAATCAAAACTTCAACTTTCTAATGTTGGCTCTTACACCTAAGAAAATATGAAGCTGGTTTTAAATTAAACGTCATTGAAGTAACGAAAGAAATTGGTAAATGCGTTGCTGCAACAAAATTCAATGTGTCTAAGAAACTGATGCGAGATTGGAGAAGGCAAGAAGATCTAAAAAAAAAAAAATTAAGTGTCACATTTTTGAACAGGCACATAAGTCGGGGGCTGATTTTCTGATCAATTTTTTGGGTTTCAAGACCCAACTTATACGTGAGTATATACGGTAAGTCACTATTTGGAGATGTTTCTCCAATGTACTATAATTTATAGCCAGGATAATTAGAGTACATCATTACCTTCAATGGAGTTTTCTTGTAATGTTGCATGACATTCTGCTCTGAAAATGTCTCAGTTTAAATGTTTGTCAACCGTGTGTTCTAGATTTTCCAAATACAGGTTCTTCTGTGCCCAGTGTATCAAAACATCTGTGTAAGCTTTGAGTCATGTAGCAATTAGTTTGGAGCACCTGACAATGGCAGGAGCCTCTGCCAAGTCATATGCTGACTGTAGACATAGATCATCCCCAATTTTTAGTGTTGGGCAAAAGTTGTGTCTTGTATCACAAAACATCCACATAAAGATTGCATCCTATAAACTGACACCACAGTTTATAGATCTTTATGTAATTCACAAGTGGGTAAGTCCAGTATCTTATAGTTAGGTCTTGCCAGCTAATTTTAAAAGTCACTGTGAATTTCCTATGTCTAGGACCAATTGATCCATATTATATGTGTTCTTCCCTGACTCCTGTTATTTAATATGGTCCATCACTGATTCTCATCATTAGACATGTTGTTCACTTATGGTTCTGTAAACCGTTTTTTTGTATTTTTCACAGTCATTCATGCCATGCCATTTGTGACACATTTTCTTGCTAGGTCTCTCCTAAAACCCAGATGGTGTGTTTGGAGACCACATCTTTGAGGGGAAGCTGTGTTATGATTTGACTTCATTATAAATTTGAAGAGCTTTATTTTTTATTTTTCTTGAACATGTTGGTACATTCAAGGGTTTGGGAAATTTATAAATCTTATTTTGATTACAGTTTTTTGTGTAAAAATTTTAACGTCTTTTCATGACACCATTTTTTTTTCCAGGGTGCTATCATTTTGGGCTTACTTTGTGTACTGCTGCTAGCCATGTTGCTGTGTAGGACAACAAGAGGTTGTGTCCCTTAATGTAACAGTTACAGGGTATAAAGGTCAGCTTAAAGTTGTGGATAAAAATCTTTCAGCTTTGATTTCTCAGAAAGAGCAAGAGAGAGAGAGAACATCGCTAATAATATTCAGTCCAAAATTTATAAGAAAAAACTTGACACCATAATATCACAGTGATTTTATTATAGCTTCTAATTATATTTTCAAATGCTCCTGTGGATTTTTTCTGAAGAACATATGTAAAATGATTGCATCATTTAATGTGCACTTTTTGTTTCTTTTTAATTTTTTTTCAACAATACGTGCTAAGCACCATGAAGATTTTTATTTCCATTGGAAGTGCTGATGCATGCAACATAGGTTGATAAATTACTGGAAAGTTGAATTGAATGGCTTTTTGCCCAGGATCAGAATTATTTTGAAAAAATATTTATTGCCTCAGCAATCTCCCCAGTGACTTTTACAGTGTCACATCAATAAAAATAGATAATGTGCTTGGCTATGATTAACTGTCATTGGTTTTGGTCAAGCAGAAAACATACTTGTAGGAATGTGCTTTTTGGGTGAGACAGTACAGTATTGATTACCAGAGAATTATATGAGAGGAGGATCTTGTGTAGGTTACAGATTATTAATATGGTTTGGCAATTTCTAACTAGAGTTGCAGTATGTTAAAGGTACAAGGAAAGGTGGATGCTTTGTCATTTGATATAGAAACACAATTGAAACCCGCTTGGGCTGAATAATATCACAAGAGATTTCTATCAGGATGGAGGAACTTTGGTATTGACAGAGTATGAATACAGATTTCAGGAACTTTGGGTGTATCAAAACCTTGCTGGAAATGACTGAGACCATACCAATGCTGGTATATGCTATGACTGTAAGGGGAATTTGCTCATTATGTGTTTTTGATTGTGTATATTTACATCCTTTACAATGTATTGTTTCTCAGCAGCATGAATTGTAACAATAACATTGTCATTTGCTAGAATGATACTTTTATAGGTTAAAACATTTTATGACTGATGTACTTTATGTTTTCAATAACACAAATATTTATTATAGCTAAAATCCAATGCCAGTAAATAGACTGTTGGAAACTGTTGCTGAGTAGGATATGTGTAAACCCCCTGCATATTGGATTTTTTATGCTGTATCCGTTTCACACTGTTACACTATTATTAAAAGATTGAGTGCTCGAAAAAATAACTAAATGTATGAAAAATGCAGTAATCTAGTATTTTTAATCACTGTACTTTGTATCAACATGACAAGTACAGAAAGAAATTACTAAAATGAGCAGTAGCATTTGCCATTCAGAACTAATTTCATGAAGTATGAAGCAATGGTTTAATTACTTTTAGGGGATCTTTGTATTGTGAAATTTAAATGACAATTAGTTCTAAAAAAGAAGGCACAGAATAGTAAAGACTTAATTGAAAACATGCAACTATAGATAAACGTTTTGCTTAAAAGGCTAAAGGATAACCTGAAACCTCAAAAGGGCTGGCCCGAAAGAATCTGGAAAAAACTTTTGAACAAGCTAACCATGGTCTGTAAAGACTGCTTCCCTCTGCATCCAGAGGGCCCACCTCAGAGGTGCAATAAACACAATCTTTGCAATTAATGTAATTATCGAAAGAGCAGTAAGGCATATAGCACATAATTAACAGTTCATAATTATCCAAACAACATTCCACTAAGTCATGTATAAGTGCTTTGCTTCAGTGACACTGGAGAAGTGGGTGAAGTGCTTAAATGAAACAACCAAGCACTTACTTGTTAGAATGTAAAGACAAGACAGGAGTCTTGTGGTTGGTCCCCCGTTGTTCATGATTGATATAAATGATCCTGATTTGGACAAAAGCTGAATGCTTATTACTTCTGCAGATGACATGGACCTGGGAGGAATAAAAGGCACCAACAGAATTGTTTAAGTTAATATAAATTGTTCTGGTTTCTCTTTCATGCTGAGTTTATTCTGTGAAAACGGAGACAGACAATTATTCTATTCTTATTATTCTATTTTCTGCATGTGAACCTTATCATCCAGTTTCACATTAACATCTTACCAGCAATAGGGCACTGATTAGAATCTTCCGTTTGTAAGATGTATGGGTTTTTCGGAAAGCTTTAATTTTAATTGTTTTTTGTTTTTTGCATTTGTTTTTTGCATCATCTATTTTAGAGTATCCTATCACCTTTTGGTACAAGACTGGTGTTAACTATAGATGGCCTATCACAGTAGTGCTATACTGTACTGTTTCATATGCCCCAACAGTGTACTTGGGAGAGTGCCGCTGTCCCTGACTATAGTGTTTATAGGAAAAATCTGCGACTTGTTAACCTGCTGTACACAGACACACACATTGAAGCATGGATACACCCCACTTGAAATGCTTTCCATGAAGAAAATATATACAGTGGAACCTCAGCTCACGAACGTCTCGGAAAACGTACAAATTGGTTTATGACCAAAAAGTTTGCCAAACTTTTGCATCTGTTCACGACCACAGACTCAGTATACGAACAAGCCAGTTTCCCTTTTGGTTTGTGCGCATCGATGATTTCCGCACGTGATCAGTCTCTCCCTGAGCATTCCCTGAGCAGCGAGTGAGAGTGCGACACACATACACACACAGACACAGACAGATGCGTGCGCGAGAGACACACACACACAGATGCGTGCGCGAGAGACACACACACACACAGATGCGCGCGCGAGAGACACACACATGCACGCGTGCGCGAGATGGCTGCATGAATAAGGCTTGTTTTTAAAGAGACAGATCCAAGCATTGTTTTAACCTCGTTGTATTTAATGAAGAATTTTTTCTATTGGATTTTAACCTCCACTCCACTTCTGTTTACAGCGATCGGTTCGTAGCGTGCATTGTTGCAATGTTACTTTTCTTAGTGGTTTATTAAATTACGGATTTTTCAAATGTTCAATTTTTTCCCTGTGCTTAAAACTCATTTAAAAAAAGTGTTTTTAGCGAGCAGTTCATCGCACTACAGCGCGAACTCTTGCAGTGTTAGTTTTCTCTGTTGTTCAAGGTTTTCTCAGTGTTATTCAGTGTTTTTACATTTAGTTTACTATTATGCTGTGCATTCTATGGTATAATTAACTATATTTTTACTTAAAAATCTTAAAAAAAAAATATTTATATACAGTTTGTACGGTCTGGAATGGATTAATTGTATTTACATACAATCCTATGGGGGAAATTACTTCGGTTCACGACCAAATCGGTTTACGACCAGAGTTTTGGAACAAATTATGGTCGTGAACCGAGGTTCCACTGTATGCTGAAAGTAATAGAGCAAAATTGTAAATGTTAATTGGTCACCAAGCCTTAAATTCATACACATTGTATTCAGTCCTCCCCACTACTTCTACTGGGAACTGCCAATAGTTGACATTAGATGTACCTGATTGGCTCTTATTGCAAGGTATTCACTAAAACATTTGCCCTTCCGTTTGAATCCTTAGAAGTTCACTGGATTCAGATTGACCAAATAAGACAAAAAAGTTTAATATTTATACATCTATGGATATGTAGTATGTTAATAATCCTATTTTGTGTATCCTAGAAGTTTACTTGGGAGCAGTAATTGGGGCAGAGTGAGAAACGCAAATGTGTAGAAATTAATTTTGAGAAAATCTTTTTGTTTTGAAGAGAGACCCTGAAAATTAAACTGGAACGTAGACTAATGTCAAACGTTTGGTGAGGAGCAAGTGCAGGGGCCTCATGTATAAACAGTGCATACACACAAAAATGTTGTGTACTCCCGTTTCCACACTCAAATCGCGATGTATAAAACCTAAACTTGGCATAAAGCCACGCACATTTTCACGCCAGCTAAATGCTTGTTTTGCAAACTGGCCGCACCCAGCGTCAAAGCAGTGTTTTTGTTCAAGTGTGGTTTCCCTTTCTTTTTTAGATCCGCATCCCTGACGCGGCTTTAGAAAATACACTGAAATTAACCGCATATGGTTTATTAGTTTAAGGCATCTGGGAGGAGTTGGGGTGGGACAGCAGGCGCATGCACGTGCATTACTTTTCACGCTGACCGGGATTTATGGAGCAGAAGAACGTGGAAGTTGCCGTTGGTACAGATATATGCATCTGGATTTTTTTGTGCATACGCACATTTCTGCTTTTGTCCGTACGCCATGTTTTAGTGTGAATTTTATGCACGCCGTTATGCATGAGGCCCCAGGTCCTTTATTTGTGGTATGCAATGATAGAATGGCTAGTTTCTGCTAGCATTGTGAAAACAAGCATATATAGACACATCTGGCATGGTTTGCACACCTTGTGAATTTTGATAGAATGTATAAGAGGTGCCAAACTTGAAAGGATCATTTGAGTCATGGGTTCTCATTATGGCTGTGAGATGTCGGTGAGTGTGTATGGTGGTGGCTGCCGCGACAGTCTCCCTGTAATGAACATGCAGCATTTTCTTGCCTCACTTATTTCAACTATAAGGTACGTGATCCTTTTCTGGGACATAACTATTTTTGAAGGTAGGTCATGGGACATTTTAAAGGCAAAAAAGGGCTGTATTCCTAAAAAGGTAAAGAACTCCTGACTTCATCATCTGTGCCCAACTTAGCATACTTGGTAAAATAACAGCACATATTCAGAATACAAATGACAAAACAAAATGATGTGGTGAGAAAGAACAAGGCTATTCAGATGTCTAATAGTTGAAACCTGGAAACTCTCTTAGTCTTAAGTGTGTTTTCTGGAATTCTGGCATGTCAATGTCGATACAAAATGGAATTATAGTTACTACTGCAGCTTTCAGATCAATAGGAAACTGGTCAATATTTCCTATTGATAGAGTGGTCATTGTGTAGAATCATACAATAATGGCATTCCATAACATTGTGTTCATTCTGCTTTTAGGTTAAAGACATGCAGCATAAATTGAAAGTGTTTTTGTATAGAATTTAAGTAATTGAGGAACTTTTTTTCTGTCTGTTGTGAGAGAAGTCACCCTCGGACACACAAAAATATTTGGGGCAGTCAACCATATATTGTACCTAACTGCAATGGTTAATTGAAATTGCACAGATGTGTTCAGGATCAGTTCTCAACATGAACTGATGAACAGTGGCAAAGATGGCAGCTTTAAAGCCCATGAAAAAAAATGATGTCATCTATGTTGGAACCGGAAGTGACGTCACTCTTGGGCCCAGAACCGGAAGTGACGTCTTTCTTGGTGCCAGAACCGAAGTGGCGTTTTAGATAGATAGATAGATAGATACTTTATTAATCCAAAGGGGAAATTCACATGCTCCAGCAGCAGCATACTGATAAAAAACAATATTAAATGAAAGAGTGATAAAAATGCAGGTATAACAGACAATAACTTTGTATAATGTTAACGTTTACCCCCCCGGGTGGAATTGAATAGTCGCATAGTGTGGGGAAGGAACGATCTCCTCAGTCTGTCAGTGGAGTAGGACAGTGACAGCAGTCTGTCGCTGAAGCTGCTCCTCTGTCTGGAGATGATACTGTTCAGTGGATGCAGTGGATTCTCCATTATTGACAGGAGCCTGCTCAGCGCTCGTCACTCTGCCACAGATGTCACACTGTCCAGCTCCATGTCTACAATAGAGCCTGCCTTCCTCACCAGTTTGTCCAGGCATGAGGCGTCACTCTTCTTTATGCTGCCTCCCCAGCACACCACCACGTAGAAGAGGCTGCTCACCACAACTGTCTGATAGAACATCTGCAGCATCTTATTGCAGATGTTGAAAGACGCCAGCCTTCTAAGGAAGTATAGTCGGCTCTGTCCTCTCTTGCACAGAGCATCAGTATTGGCAGTCCAGTCCAATTTATCATCCAGCTGCACTCCCAGATATTTATAGGTCTGCACCCTCTGCACACAGTCACCTCTGATGACCACGGGGTCCATGAGGGGCCTGGTCCTCCTAAAATCCACCACCAGCTCCTTGGTTTTGCTGGTGTTCAGTTGTAGGTGGTGTCACGCACAAGCGCATCGGGAGCAGTTGAAAGACCCGACGCGCACCGCGATAAGACCCGCCAGAAGACGAAGGTAGCATACTAACCTCTCTCTCCCTTTTTCCCTCAGAAAAGAGGAAGCGACGCCACCATAAAACAACCCAGAATAAACAACGGTCTCCACTTCCGGGTTCCTTTCTTTCCTCTGGTCCCCCAAAGATGACGTCAAGCTCTCATACACCACCACACCTACCCAGCAACCATCACGGCTGATTTCCGGTCCGCCCCTTTATATTGTCCCTCCAATCCGCCATTTTTTTGTCTTATGATTTCTTACAAGTTTTGTCGGGAAAAGAAAGACCTGTGAAATATTTTTGGTTACAGTATACGGGGCGGAAAACCCCAACCCTTTATGTGACTCTGTGTTTTTTTTTTTACAGTGGCATAGCCAGCAGGATTGTGAAGTTCGAGAAAGATGACTGAAGGGCAAGACCTGAATACGGTCCTGAACGCCCTGGCCACCGAACTGCAGGCACTGAAGGTGGAGCACGCTACCACGAGGGCGGAGCTAACAGACACACGGAGACGACTGGCCGCGGCAGAGATAGTAAAGCCAGAGCCTGCGCGGCCGCCGCCTCCTCCTATTTTACCATTATCCGAGGCAGATGACATTGAGTCATACCTCACCATATTTGAGAGGACGGCCACCCGGAATCAGTGGCCGCATGCGGAGTGGGCCGCTATTTTGGCCCCGTACCTGAAGGGTCCGGCGCAGAGGGCTTATCACGACCTCCCTGAGGAGGAAGCCGCCCAGTACACCCTCCTGAAGGCTGAGATTTTTAAACACTATGGCGTAACCTCCGACCAGCAGGCGAGGGAGTGGCGGCACTGGCAGTTCGACCCCAATGGCCCCCCTAGGGTGCAGGCCTTCGAGTTCTGGGGCAAAATCGGGCGCTCGCTTTGGCCAGACGTTAACCAGGCTCGGCAAGTGGTGAAGCTGGTTGTCTGTGAGGCCTTCCTATATGCCATGCCGGGGTATCTCGCCCAGCAGGTCCGAAGATATCCGTTTAAGAACATGGTCAGCCTTCTGGAGGTACTCGATCGCCAGCTGGCAGTGAACCAACTCGCGGAGACGGAGAGGTCAGCTCGCGGGGCCCGACAGGGAGGTGCAGCCATGCCAGAGGCCACCCGCCGCGTTCCGGAGGCTCCGGCTAAGCCACGCGACAGAACCCCCACCTCGCTGCGCTGTTTCAAGTGTGGTGAGCTGGGGCATATCGTCAGCTCCTGCCCCCTGAACCATGAGCCGATGGACTGCAGCTGGATGTGGGGTGAGAGGTATTGTGCTCTGTCGAACCCCCTGGCGGTAAAGAACACGGGAGTGGTGTTAATTAATGGGCACTCGGTGATCGCATTGTTTGATTCCGGGAGTAACATCACCATTGTTGCTCGCCGTTATGTTTTGCCGCGACAGTGGGCTGCTCCGAATACGAAAGTCACTTGTATACATGGGAAGACCAAGTCTTATAAGTCTGCATATTGCTACATAACCTGGAAAGGGGAACCTAAGAAAATGTTTGTTGCGGTGTTGCCCGAACCCCCCTTTCCGGTTATACTAGGACATGACTGGTCCGGAAAGTAAATGCGGTGAAACCGTTACCACTCTGGGTCCCCTCCCAGCTGCTCCCATGCCGTGCACGTCGGCGGCTGTTGATGACGTAGGGGAGTCTTCCTTGCAGTCGGAACTCCCCCTGGACATACAAGCGGAGGAGGGACCATCCCAAGAAGAAGTGGCCCCGACCCACTAGCCGGTGTGGAGTACCAATTTTGCTCCACGCCAGCTTCATTTAAAAGAGAACAGTGGAATGATGATTCCCTGAAGTTCGCCCGGAATGCCATCGTATCCACGAACGATGTATCGTTAGCTGATTCCACGCCCCCAGGACCCCACTTTGTCTTAGATAACGAATTGTTGTATCGAGTGGCGGAACACGAAGGTGAGGTTCGGAAGTTGTTGTTAGTCCTGCGGACCTACTGGCGGCAAGTGTGTGAACTAGCACATGCCCACCTCTTAGGCGCCCATCTAGGGGCCAACAAAACGCTGGAGAGGATTAAACTCCGCTTTTATTGACCTGGGATTAATGAGGAGGTCAGACGCTTCTGTCAGTCCTGCCCAGTCTGCCAGTTGTGCCAGATTCCCAGAAGGGACCGTGCTCCTCTCATCCCAATTCCCCTCATCGACGTGCCATTTGAAAGGATCGGGATCGATCTAGTAGGACCCCTGGAACCTTCAAACCGAGGCCATAAGTACATTTTAGTCATGGTCGATTATGCCACTCAATACCCTGAAGCAGTTCCCCTGCAAGCTGCCAATTCAAGGAACATCGCACAGGAACTAGTAGCCCTCTTTGCCCGGGTGGGTATACCTAAAGAAGTCCTCACGGACCAAGGTACTTCCTTCACTTCGGATACGTTCAGGGAGGTGGCCAAGTTGCTCCCCATTAAGCATCTCAAGACGTCTGTGTACCACCCCCAGACTGACGGGCTGGTGGAACGTTTTAATCAGACCCTGAAACAGATGCTCCGCAAGGTAGTCAGCGCGGACGGTCGGAACGGGGACCAACTTTTACCCCTAGTGCTTTTCGCTTATCAGGAGGTGCCTCAAGCTTCCACCGGGTTTTCCCCTTTTGAGCTTCTGTATGGACGCCAACCCGGGGTATATTGGATGTACTAATAGAGGGCAGGGAAGGAGAGGCGCTTCCCTCCGTTAGTATTCTGGAACATATAGCGCAGTTACGCGATAGGCTGGAGAAAATTAGGCCTATACTAAAGGAACACATGTCTAAGGCTCAAGCAGCGCAGGCCTGCAACTACGACAGGAACACGTCCATACGTGAATTACAGCCGGGGGATCGTGTGATGGTGCTCGTGCCCACTTCCCACTCCAAATTGTTGGCCCATTGGCAAGGCCCGTACGAGGTAAAGGGCTCATGAACTATTTGGTGCTTCAGCCGAATTGTCGACCGAGTGAGAGGGTCTATCACGTGAACTTGCTAAAGCCCTGGAGGGACAGGGAAGAACCGCCCCTTCCCGGGCCGACCCTCTCCCTTTTCTTGGAAAAAGACGCTCTTAACCTCGGCCCCAATTTGAGTCCCCAACAACGACAGGAGCTCCTGGGAGCGATCCGGTCGGTCCCGGAAGTGGTAAGCGAGGCACCAGGGCGGACCGCGCTAATTCAGCACGACATTGTGACCGACCCGGGGGTGGTAGTCAGGGAAAGACCCTATCGCCTCCCGGAAGTGAAACGTACAGAGGTGGAGCTAGAGGTACAGCGAATGTTGGACCTGGACATCATCGAGGAGAGCCATAGCCCCTGTTCCAGTCTGATCGTCCTCATTTCCAAGCCGGACGGCTCCTGGAGGTTCTGTAATGACTTCAGATGTCTCAATCAGGTCTCCAAGTTTGACGCCTACCCCATGCCCCGGATAGATGAGTTACTCGAGAGGCTGGGGACGGCCCGTTATCTGACTACCTTGGATATGACCAAAGGGTACTGGCAAATTCCCTTAACGGCATCCGCAAAAGAAAAAACTGCCTTCATTACCCCAGTGGACACTGGCAATACAAGGTCCTCCCATTTGGTCTGCACGGGGCGCCAGCGACCTTTCAGCGTCTGGTAGACAGAGTGCTACGGCCCCACCAGTCCTATTGTGCCGCCTACCTGGATGACGTGGTCATTTTTTCCGGCACCTGGGAGGAGCATGTATTACAGGTTTACGCGGTCCTCCTGACACTAGCGAAAGCTGGCCTCCGCATCAACCCTCGTAAATGTTATTTTGGTTTGAGTGAGGCCAAGTATTTAGGCTACCTGGTGGGGTGAGGGGCTGGTGAAACCACAGTGTACTAAAGTGAAAGCCATCTTAGAATGGCCCCGTCTGGTGGTCAAGAAGCAGATGTAAGCCTTCCTGGGATAAGCCGGTATTATCGCCGGTTTGTACCTCGGTTTTCCAAGAGGGCAGCACCCTTGACGGAGTTGACAAAGAAGCGGGCCCCTTTTCAAGTGGTGTGGAATAGTGAGGCGCAACGAGCATTCAGTGACTTAAGGAAGGCCCTTAGCTCGGCACCTGTTTTGAGAACACCTGACTTTTCTCGTCCATTTCTCCTCCAAACCGATGCTTCAGACATGCTTCGGAATTCACCTTGGTAACGGACCATGCCGCTCTCCAGTGGATGGCCCTACATCGGGAGTTGAATCCCCGGGTCACGAGGTGGGTTTTGGACTTGCAGCCCTACAAGTTTACTGTCACTTATCGTCGAGGTGGCCTGCAGGCCAAAGCTGATGCTCTATCCCGGGTCCACGACCTCTCGGTTTGGTCCACCCAACCTGATGGGTCTGGGCTGAGGGATGGTCATGTCACGCACGAGCGCATTGGGAGCAGTTGAAAGACCCGACGCGCACCGCGATAAGACCCGCCGGGAGATGAAGGCAGCGTACTAATCTCTCTCTCCCTTTTTCCCACAGAAAAGAGGAAGCGACACCGCCGTAAAACAACCCAGAATAAACAACGGTCTCCACTTCCGGGTTCCTTTCTTCCCTCTGGTCCCCCAAAGATGACATCAAGCTCCCATACACCACCACGCCTACCCAGCAACCATCACACCTGATTTCTGGTCCGCCCCTTTATATTGCCCCTCCAATCCGCCATTTTTTTGTCTTATGATTTCTTACAAGTTTTGTCGGGAAAAGGAAGACCTGTGAAATATTTTTGGTTACAGTATACGGGGTGGAAAACCCCAACCCTTTATGCGACTCTGTCCTTGATTAGGTTCCTATACTCCTCCTCCTGCCCACTCCTGATGCAGCCTACGACCGCAGTGGCATCAGTGAGCTTTTGCACGTTGCAGGACTCCGAGTTGTATTGGAAGTCCGATGTATATAGGCTGAACAGGACTGGAGAAAGTACAATTCCCTGCAGCGCTCCTGTGTTGCTGACCACAATGTCAGACCTGCAGTTCCTGAGACACACATAACTGGAACCAGAAGTGATGTCTTGTATGAGAAATCAGGCAGGTTTCCCTGTGTTTGGTCTGCAGAGAAAATAGAGAAAGGTTTAGTGTGCCCCACCACCTCCTGGCCTTGTGTGGAATTACCTTCTTTTGGTCCACTCATCTTCCTCCTACTCACATGTGTGTGACATTGTATAGACAGTCAAGTTCACATTCCTTCTGTTAAGTTCCAAGCAGTGAGTTCCTGCCACTACAAGAAAAATAGTTGCTGGTTGTTCCATTCATTGCAAGAAAAGGTCATTCTGCGTTTTATTCTGTACAATGTATGCAGTGAAGTTTGAGTTAGTTATGGTCAAGCAAGTAAGAATGTTGCTGCATTTTGTACGGACATCCAAGGTTCTTCTATTTAAAACAAGTATGTAATCATGTAGGTATCAATTAAAGTTCTGTAAAGATAGTGCTTCAGAGTCAGACAAATTCAATAAATTGGGTAGTGTGTGGCAAGGAGGGGTGGAGTGTGGCATCGCCAGTGGTGATGCAGTATGGGATGTTTTATTCTTGTTTTTAAATAGCCCAAAAATCAGTTATTATTATCAATTTCCTTTTATGGTGTAGCAGTAGGGGGCGCTAGCGCTCCCTTGAACCCTCAGGTACCACGCTAAACACCAGGTAAAAGTGTAATAATACTTATTTTTATTATTATAATAAAGTGCACCAAGCACCCTCTCCTCCACTATATTCATAAATCCACAATAAACACAATCAATAATCCAATCCTCCAGCTCCCAGACGCGTTGCCCTCCTACCACCCAGCTCAGCTCGCCGCCTGGGAGCTCTCATAGTCCTTTTATATTCCCTGACCCGGAATTGTTCCCAATCCCAGTCCATGTGATCCTGTATCACTTCCGGGTCAGGTAAAAGTTCTTTTCTTCACCTCGGAAGCACGTCGCTCTTCCTTTGATGAACTTCCAGGTCATGGGGCACAAATGAGTCCATTGGCCTCCCGACACCGACTCGCAGTGGTCTCCAAGGTATCCAGCAGGGCTGTACATAAAAACTACATAGTCCATGAGGCCCTGCTAGCATTCGGGGCCCATCTATACTGTCGGGAGAGCTCCTCCTGGCGGCCTGGGGATGAGGGCCGGAATATGAAGCCGGCCATCCATTACAATGGTTATAACTTTTTCACCTTATCAATAAATATTTGATCACAAAAAAAAATCTGTTAAAATAACCACAGTTCCTTTAAAACATAAGGAGGTTTCCTTTAAACGTTCAGCTCCTTGGAATAATTCAGAATTGCGATCTATGAAAGCAGCTGGCCGACGCCTTGAGAGAATGTCACGTAAGACTGGCCTCACCGTGCACATCCAGGCTTCCTCTGACCACCAAAAAGCTTACAGAGAAGCACTAACTGCTGCTAAGAACACCCATTATGGCAGAATAATAGAAAGTGTTAATAAACTACTCCAACCCACATCTGGCCCAACTACCTCTTCTACTGAAGTCTGTGAGGAATTCCTCCACTTTTTCCGTAACAAAATTAAAGATCTAAATAATTCAATTAACCTAAATACATCATCTGTTTATATCTCACCTTGTTTTCCCACTCTATCCAGCTCCTTCTCTAAGTTCTCACCAGTCACATATGTGTTTGTAAATAACCTGCTTTGTAAGATGAGGCTTGTGCACTGGACCCCATCCCCAGCACACTACTTAAATCCTGCCTTCATGCCATAATCCCGACTGCTACAACAATAATAAACACATCCCTTGACACTGGCTCTGTGCCGCTCACTTTTAAAATTGCTTCTGTAACCCCAATGTTAAAAAAGTCTGGTCTTGATGCTGACAATCTTAACAATTTCCAGCCTATTTCCCACTTACCTTTCCTGTCAAAAGCTCTTGAGTGTGTTGCAGCCTCCCAACTCACCAATTACTTAACCTCTAATAATTTGATGGAACCCTTTCAGTCGGGTTTCAGGGCGTGGCACAACTGTGAAACTGCTCTGCTATGGGTAACCAATGATTTGCTTATGGCAGCAGACTCTGGACAAACCAGCATATTAATTCTATTAGACCTCAGTGCAGCATTTGACACTGTCAGACATGACATTCTACTGTCCAGAATGAAGAACATGCTGGGTATCTCTGGCACTGCCCTCCAGTGGTTCAAGTCCTATCTGACTGATAGGCAAGAGTTTGTTAGTCTTGACAACAACAGATCCAGCTCTGCGCCAGTCACACAAGGAGTTCCTCAGGGCTCTGTCCTCTGTCCTCTGCTTTTCTGTATTTATATGCTTCCCCTTGGCCATATTATTCATAGCTATGGACTGGGTTATCATCTTTATGCAGATGATACTCAACTCTACTTCAATGTTAAAAGTGGAACTTCATCAGAGCTTTCTCTGCTCACAACCTGCCTTAGTGAAATTAAAACCTGGATGAAGCAGAACTCTTTAAAATTAAATTGCAACAAAACTGAATTCCTGGAAATTGGGACTAAAATGCAACTCAATAAAATGAGCTCCTTCCCAGTTCTTCTTGGCAGTGATCTCATCAGACCTGCCTCTACTGCAAAAGAATCTTAGTGTCATTTTTGATTACTTCCTCTCTTATTCCGCCCACATAAATCACATTAAGAAACTTTCTTACTTTCACCTCCATAACATATCCCATGTTCGCTCTTTCCTTTCCTTTTCTAATGCTGAGAAACTTGTCCATGCTTTTATCACATCCCGCATCGATTATTGTAACTTGCTGCTGGCAGGTGTCCCTTCTAATCTTATATCACAGCTCCAGCTTATTGAAAACTTGGCTGCAAGAGTCCTTACTCGAACCAGCAGCAGCGAGCACATCACACCCATCCTGCTCCATCTTCACTGGCTCCCTGTGTCTTACAGAATCGAATATAAAATCCTACTAATAACCTACAAAGCCTTAAATAACCTCGCGCCAAACTACATCAGTGACCTTCTCCATCACTATGTGCCTGCCCGCCCACTAAGGTCCTCTGATTCTGGCAATCTTGTTGTGCCCCACACTAATCTACTCTGTATAGCGCCCAGACTCTGGAATGACCTACCAAAATTAATTAAATCAGGTGACTCCATGAATTCTTTTAAAAAACAACTCAAAACTCATCTGTTCAGGAAGGCTTTCAGCTCTACTTGACTTTAGTACCCTTCTCTCAGTTTACCTCTCTGTCAAGATGCTCATGTAACCTTTATGTATGTGCTAGACCATCAATTATGTGGTCTGTTAGGCTTTTCTCTGAATTTACTGTCTTAATCTTCTTTATTTATTTATTTGGTTTGTACAATGCTATATACTGTATACCCTGCCGTTCTTTCTTATATTCTGTAAGTGCCTTGAGCATGGGAAAGGCGCTATATAAATAAAATGTATTATTATTATTATTATTACATCATATAATTGTTATGAACTCCAGAGATCCAAAGCACAATTACTCAAAAAAATACCCTTGCCCAATAGAGGAGGAATCCATCCACCCCAACTTACACTAAAACAGCAACAAGAAATCTATATAGATATACATTTATTTTCACAAAAATTAAGATCAGAGGAACATTATGAGGCCAAAGGAGTTGCCTGAAACAACAAAGGCAATCCAAGTCAAACAGTGTCCTAATACATAAAATCTAGTAGTAGTCTGGATAAAATTGAGATCTCACCACACCATGAGCACATTCACAATGATGGTGTTGGGCAGGTTGTCTCACCTCTTGGGGGACCATCCACAAAACAAATGACATATAATACAAGATGCTTAAACATAAAGAAACTAAATAATCAATAATGTGTCCTGTCTCAGCAGGAAAACATGAGAGCTGACTTTATGAGTAAGCTAGGAGAAGCAGCAAAAGGCCAAAACAAAAGAAAATAAAAATAAACCGTAGTGACTGTAACCCAGACAAGAGACAAAATCAAAGTCAAATAAAAGGCAATAAGTCATAACTACATCCACAGATCCACATTATCCACATATTGGATATTGTGCCTAGCAAAAGGCTGACCTTTTATGCTGGTTGTTAATGAAGTCATGTTCACAACCCTGGAGACCCGCCCCTAGAGACAAGGGACGTGACCCTGACAACGGTATGCAAATGGCTTCTCTTAAAGAAACAGGCTATGATGCATGTGTTTACAGGACACAATGTAAACATAAACAAGGAACAAAACATACATAAAAGAGACATTTGAACATCACCCAAGGGAGGAACTCTGGGTAAAATATAACAATACTTCAGAAGAGAACAAAGGACATACCTACAGTGATATAAATACCTTAATGGCTTTTCCATTTTATTGTGATCATTGTAATGGGCATATTTTTCCAACAAGGCGTCTATAAATTCATAGTTCATGTATAAAGAGACAACATATGAAGCTAAATCAACAGTTATATGTAACATCGCTATTCTAGAGGAGACTGGCACATCCTACCAATACCATACAAAAAATAATGGTCAGAATGTCTTGGCTTGGCCAAGGTGCATAACACATGTAAAAGATCCATAATTTGATCTTGCATCCACATGAATTTTCTTCTCTCAGTCATAAGGGATCACAATGAACTTGAACAGTAAACTACTTTTTTTAATAAAGTGACTGCAGAATATCCTTGTATTTAGTGAAACTGAAGGAGTACAGAAAGAATATTACTCTCAGACTGTTTTCAAGACCTATATGAGACATGTATTGATATGTTTTAGGAGCAATAATTAAAAAATAATACTTAAAGGTGCTCAACAACATTTCAAGATACACTGAAAGTGTTTGTAGTAAAAATTCCACAATCCATAGCACGGATGAAAGCAATAAGTAAAAGAAAATATGTCAATATGTTGTTACTTACACTTAACTGGAAATGTACAGGTGTCTACAAAGGAATACATATTACAACTTTTAACATGGCATCATTCAGATAAACTTAGCAGTGGATCACATTTGTTTGGTGACAGCAATGTTGGGGCAACATATAAATCCGCAACATAAATGTTCTTCCCTTACAAAATGTTGAATACATGTCATTTTAACTAACACAAAGTAACAGAGGTTGGGGAGCATGTGCTGATAGCGTATTGCCACACAACAAACCACCTGGATTGGGTCCTGAGTGCAGCAGGTAACACCTCAGCACCACACTGGAACAGTGTGAGTTTTTTTACAGTGGCCAGAGTGCTAATCCTGCCACTGACGCCCAAGTATTCCCTGTAAGTTGGAGAAAATGCTTAAAGGGCTGGATGCAGATTAATGTCATACCCGAGTCAAAGCAATTGCAGGTTAAGTGCCTTGCTCAAGGGCCCAACAGAGTAGAGTCACTTGTGGCATTTACGGGATTTGAACCAGCAACCTTCTGATAGCTGGAGCAGATCCCTAGCCTCAGAGCCACCACTCCGCCCATAAAGTAACAGACTGATTAGTTATTTAATAAGAAGGCTCATACACAATATACATTGTAATAATGAAACTTCACAAGTGTACACCCAACACTAACTGATGATTAACATTACTGTAGATAGAAAAATAGTATGTTATTTGTTCTCAGGTGGAAATTTGCTTCTTTACAGAAGCTCTCTAAATTAATAAATACATAAATAAGTAGATACTGGAAGTCAGTAAATAGATACTGTTTGTACAAACACTTTGGTCTGAACAACAAAAAAAATTAAAAAGATAGAAAACTTCTGACTTGGCTGTCACAGTCAGAGTAAGGCATCATGAAGACATATTTCTGTTGGTATAAAGGAGCCCCAGAAGAGTTTCTTGACACAATTCTGCTGAATAATTGATTGGCTGAAAGTACTCAGTGTTGTGCATCAGAGAGAGGATGTGTAGCATTGTTCATAAGGACACTCAGTTTTGTTGTAACTATCTCCTTTGCTGCAACCTGCAGGGGGTCCAGAGTATGTCCTATCATTGAGGCAAAAGAGATTGCTTTGCCCTTCCTTATTTAGTTCCTCTGTATTCCAAGACCAGTCCAACCTGTTATTAATGTGATCCTCCAAGCACTTGTAGGAGTGGACCATACACAGTAAACACTCACCAGCTCCCTAGCACATTTGAATTAACTGCCAGGAAACTTTTTAGTAATAAGGGCAGACCCTGGTAGTGATGGGTGGGAGGAACCACTCATAAAATACAAAACACATAAGAAAAGGCATAAAGACAAAATCATGAACAAGGCATAATGCAAATAATTTAAAAAAATTAACATTAACATAAGTTATATAATGATAAATGAACAAAACAGACATACAACAAGACTTTTAACTCTGGCCTTAGGAGAATTAGGTTGAAACATAACTGGAATATAGTTAGAAAACCAGAATATGTATAAATTACACATGCAGTAGACAGTGATCTGAGCAGGACTAGGATCCATTTTCCCGGAGCTAGAAGCTTATCCCAGCTCACCAGCAATTTAAGTAAAAACAATGCATTGTTAGAATTCTGCACTGATGACAGTGTCAACATTATCTAAGGGGTTTGTGTCCACCACAAACTAAGCAAAACAATTTTATTCTAAAGATAATTTGCAAAATATAGGAACTCATACACTTTTCTTGATCCAGACGACCATAGGACAGTTTCAACCAGTCTCTTTTGAATTCACAGAACAAAATAAATTTTCATGATGATCAGTTTTATGTTTTACAGCCCAAATAAGTTATTTTATGTGACTTTACCAATAGTCAGGCAAAAAAAAAATGTATTTCACTCAACAATCATTTGTGTAAGACATTCAAAGACAAGCAGCTACAACTGTAGTTCCTGGAAAATCTAATTTATAAAAACCTACATTTTTTGCCTGTTTTTTTCAATCACAATACAATTATTCTGATACAAATGTATGAATCCATCGATTCTTGTTTTTTTGGTTTCAAACGGAACACCAGACAGCACTACAAAATGGGGGTTTTCTAATTCTTAAAGTAGATTTATTCTTTATCTGTTTTGTTATTGTCTCCTTTAATCTTTCCCCAACTAGTACATATGCACAAAGGCAATTAGACTGAGACCGGCTTTTGGAGGTGGCAGCATAATCACAAGCATTAGGTTTGTCAAAATGTATACATACAGTAAGTTTAATATATGCAGTAGCATATGGTACATATTATAAAGATTATGAATAAATCATTGCATATTCATTAGAAAAATTCTATTCAAAATACTTTTTAAATGTATCAAGTAGTAATGTGACATTTTACTCAATCTCAACGCTACCATATGCTTTCATGATATATTTTGTACACATTATAGTGATGCACCATTTTACAGATTTCTGAAATATAATCTGTTGACTTTTGGATTTTAAAAACAAGAATATAAGCTCCAAAAGGTTTACATTGACAAGCTAATATACATTTATCTCTCTCTTTTTAATGATATTGCTTATTATAATATCATCAGCCCTTAGATTACAGTGGGAGGAGTTGCTCTATTTACAGCCACATGCTGTATTCTGATAAATATCTTCATTCTGAAATGCTACAGACAAATGATAAATCCAGTAATGGTTTTGTAATTATTATTAATTTCTACTTAATAACTTTTATCCTATTGCTTTCAGGCAAATCACTAAAGAAACCAGGCATTAGGAGTTAGCGCTTACATTTATTTTTTTACCTTATAGTATTTTTTATTGCCACTGTGATTTTTGATGGCCATGCCAGTCACTTTTGATTTAATAGTGTAAGATATTAGCAGCAAATTCTATTACTAATTAGTCTTAAATGTGTTAAGTGCAATTATTTATCATGCCGTATTTTATTTCATTCTTTTTATCTCATTATGCTGCTGAATTGCATAAATCTTACCTTTTTGGAGGATTTAGAGAATTAGGCACATTAATGTACATTGAATACTTTCTCCTCAGAGTAATTATGGAAAAGATTAATGAGTACTGCAAAGCGAGACAGGGGACAAACACAAATTTAATAAAAAGTAAGTTTGGCTATACATATTAATTAGATTACTGTATGTAAGTTACTCTAATTGTAAGATTTTAGAATTCAATAGACATCTGAATTTATCTAAAATACAAAATATGATTGAATATGATAACCAAAATGTTGCTTCCTTTTCAATGTAAATAACTCTATTCATACATACATCAGTTTTCTAAGTCTGCTTTGTCCCTTAGCTCATATCTTTGTGGAGCTCATGGGAGTCAAGGAAGATTAGGCATTGGCTGTCTCTTTTATGTAAATCCTGCAGTTCACAATGAATTCTTTCAACTGATCGCCAAGGCATTTCCACCATGCTGTATGTCTGTCTCACCCCTTTCCTGCATATGCTAGGATATATTGGACATTTATTAGGTGGAGCAGTGGTAGTGCTGCTGCTTTGCAGTAAGGAGATTGTGGGTTCACTTCCTGGGTCCTCCCTATGTAGAGAGTGCTTTGAGTAGTGAGAAAAGCACTATATAAACGTAAAGAATTATTATTATTATTATTATTATTATGGTTTAAAGGCTTCATCCTCCAAGTCAGAGTCTTGCTTCAATGTTTCCATCCATTCAGTACTGGTTAAGTTCAAACACTAAAACATTGCCACTTCCTGTCACATAGACCCTTTTAAAAATGGGAAACCAGATAAATCACTGGAAGTTTACTTTAGAATTCAGAGGAAGGAGAAACTCCACCAAGTAGTAAGTGTAATCCTTGTAAGAGAACCCCTAACTTTGGTGATCAAAAAGCTCGTTCCTACTCTAGAATAAGAAGGTATGGCTAAGAGACACCTAGGAGGCAAACTGAGATTACTGAGCCTGAAAGGAAACACTGAAAAGGCACTTGAGCCAAAATATTAAGAGAAATTAGAACTTGCTTTTAAATAGCTGCTATCATGACCTGTTCTAATCATCTAAGCTCTGCTTTTGTTTTTTTTCTGGTTTTTTTTTTTGGTTTAGCTTAGTTTGATTTTAGTTAACAAATTAGTGTTTGCAAAGCTTAAGGTTGTGTTAACATATGTCACAGATGTCTGGAGTTCTTATCTGGCTGGGATGCCTGGAGGGACCGGATAGAGACATTAAAAGCTTTCCGGATCAGGAGGACACAACCGCCCGGGAGCAGGAGAGGACCATGGGAAAGGAGGAGAGACATTCCAACTCGTTGGGACCCGTGGCCACTGCCAGGGGGTGCCTTAAGCCTCCTAGAACCCGGGAGAACTTTACTTCCGCCACACTTGGCAAGATGGCGGAGGAAGCTGCCAGGGACGCCCGGAGTGCTTCCGGGGCAAAGGGCAGCACTTCCGCCACACCAGGAAGTGCTGCTGGAAGATCGTCACCAGCCACCTGGCGCACATCCGGACGGGAATAAAAGGCGCCACCTCCTTATACTCGAGGAGCTAGAGTCGGGAGTGGGAGCAGGACAAAGCTCCCAGGAGGAGATTGGCGGCTAAGGACTGAGTTCATTGTGGGAGATTATTGCTGTGTGCTTTGTGTCGTGTTTGGGACTGTGTTTATTTATGTTAAATAAATGTGTGAATTTTATAAAGATGTGGTTTCTGACTGGTGGTGTCCGGGCAAGTCTCACACATAATGACATTGTTAAATGATAGTATACTGAAGTAAATTTTCATTAAGGTTCTTTGTGGATAGTAATATCTTCTAATCTCAGTTTTTTAAGCTCTGCCCTAGCCTTAGAAAAGACTGTCTTCACATGTAAAATAAGAACATTAACAGCAGAATCCCAGAAGAAAGTAAATTCAAATTAAGCACTGACAATGTATTAATACTTTTAAATTAAATCATATTAAAAGTACAGTTAAACTGACCATTATGCAAAAATTCCCTAAGGTGATAATTAGTACCCATTATCTTCAAGGACATGTTGGAGGTATTTTTCCGAAATGTTAATTTATATGCTCAGTTTGACCATTGAACTTTGGGTTGCTCATTGTAGAAAGATGACAATAAATACGAGCATGTGAACATAAATTTCCCAATAACCAAGAAATGAGTCAGGAGCTTCTATCAAAAATCATTTCAGATGGAAAACCATGGAAACAAGTACATAATGAGTAATAATACTCATCATATTAAGAAGGGGAAAGCAATTTCAGTGAGGGAATTAAGTTTAATGCTTTTTAATGTGAATTAATGTGCAATAATAACTACATATCTGTAATAAAAGCTGTAAAATACCGAAACAAGGTCTATAGAAACAGAATGTGTTAGAAACCTGAAGGTGATTTATTAGATATTTCAGGTCTTTTAAATATTGTACTTCACAAATGGCAACATAATGTAAGCAAAGGTTAATTGTACTGATTCTGGGATGGGAACATAGTGGATTCCAAACCTCCAAATTCTTTCCACCTACTCAGAAATTAACTTCATAGAAAATGATCTAATAAGAAAAAGAGTATTGAAAATTATTTTGCACAAATCATTAAATGCCAAAAGATATAAACATACACCCCATTGTGAAGTACTCTACTCATACCATACAGACACAAGAAAACCAACAACATTCCAATTTTTCTCCTTCATGCCAAAAATATACAGGTTAGATTATCCGATGACTCCAAACTGGACCCATGTGGAAAAGTGTGGTCATCTGTCCAAAGCTGACTCCTACCTTTGTTCCCCACATCATTGAATTAAATATGATGGTTAGAAAATGGATGGATGGTTTGGTTATGGTTAGAGCATGTACATTGCATTCAAAGGATGAATTCAATGCCTCAGTTACTTTACTCGTGCTATGTATTGCACTGTATAAAAAAGCACCGCCTTTCTAACTCCCTCATTCAAAGGCATGATGCTACAAATTAAAATGATTGCAACTCATAGCTAATTGGTCATGTTATCGTGCTATCAAGGTATTTGAGATCAGGTATTTTCATTTCCAGACTAGATCCATATTGGAATAAAAATGGGAATAATGAAACCCTTGGTTTGCCTTAAAAGAGCAATCGGATTTTCCAGATTTATTAAGGTAAACCAAGTGGGATTTTTAAATAACTAGGGGGTTCCACCCCTTGCTCGCTAAAACTCTTGTAAAAATAATACTGTACTTGTCCTTTATTTCTGGCCCTGGACGTGGTTAAATCTCTTTCTCGTAGGACGTATAACGCTGCTCGCGTTGGTAAGGGGGGAGGCTGAACACTAAGGAGAAGTGGTTGAATCATCTGCTGGCTTGTTGCTACTGCTGGCGAGCTGCGTATTCTGCTTGTCACACTGCACATCAATCATTTAAAAGCCTGTACAGCAGCTGTTCTTTTGCGTCTCTGCTGCTTGCGTTGTGAAGGGGGGGATTAATGCATGCTAAGGAGAAGCGGTCAGATCATCTGCTGGCTTGCAGCTGCTGGCGAGCTGCATGTTCTGCTTGTTGCTTGTCGTTGTTTTAAGACCTGGGAGCACATGAAGCATGTCTGCCAAAAGCATTCCAAGAACTGCTAGGTTAGATGTCTGTGAACTTGTTTTAAATGTTGTCTCACTGCCTTGTCTTGCGTGACGTTAAAGTGTCTCACGCGGGACGTCAAATTGGCTTCTGAGAAGATCACGTCTCGTCTCCCTAGTCTCTCTTCCAAGATTTTTTTTTTTATAATAGAGAGATAGCCACAAGTTTCCTAATGTTACAATGCAATTTAAGTCCTAGCATACTGTCTCTCTCACACTCACACAACCCCAAACACACTAAGATTACTAAGCTGAAAACAAATATTGTAAAAAACAATTGAGCTGTAATATTAGGAGAAAATAGAAGTGTATTTAAATAAACAATCCTGCTGTTCTGGGTGAAAATGTTTAGTGTGAGTTTGAGTTCTGGTTGCAAAGAACTGTCTTTCTGTCTCACAGACGCACACACACACTTGTTGTCCTTACTTCACTATGTAGTATTTACATGAGTAGAATGCACTTTGTGGAGACAACACATTCTGAAGACTTTGAGTGTCAGCCACCTCATCTAGTTCTGTAACATACAAACTGAGAACGTTTGAGTTGTAACATGTTTTTGGTGCTTGGTTTAAAAAACACCTTTAAGATTTTTTGCTCTACATTCTTTTCTTTGATAAAAAATAAATACAATTATATCTACTACATAGACATCTCGTTTCTCTGCAACCAACTTAATTGCCCTCTGTATAACAAGAGACAGCAAAATAGAAACTTTACATCCCTGCTTACCTTTAATTTCAATTCTTGTGAAGTGATAGCAAAGTTTCTGCCCCAGTCCAGATAGAGCGAGGGCAATGTCTTTATGAAACTCTGATGTATTTCTTGATGTGCAGGTATTTATTTGCATTTGGGAAGATTCCCCCTCTCTTATATGATTGAACACAATAATTTGTGTTATTGTAACTTGAGAGGTCCGCTCAGTTTCTTGCAAAGTCCTCAGTTGATAGTTTTTTGATGTTGTCACTCACGTGCATTTAGGGGGCAGTCAAAAAGCATAAAGGTGAGTGAAACATTGCGAGACGAGGGGTTGTTACACGGTACTAACCTGATTCTCTCGTTCTTCTCAGCAGGAAAACCAAAGAAAAATAAAGAGCTTACTTCCGGGTTCCAAAATGGCCTCCGAGACGTCACTTTCAGCACCTGTCAAGACAACATTTCTGACACTCCATGATGACATCACTTCTGGTTTTCTGTTAATGACATCAGTTCCATCCTACAGCATCAACGTCATATCCTGCCAACCATTTTCTGTCTCCATTTTGTTTTCTGTTTAAAAACGCCATTTTGTCATGTACCATCGATCAACTGCTATATACATTTGCTTTTGATCACACAAATGGCTTTTTTTTGTGGTTTTTTCCTTGTCCTACGGACAGTATACAGGGATGGCCCCCAAAACTTTGTTTTTGTGACAATTCTTTTTATTTCGAAAGAAGATATATTACAATTGGCGTAGCCGGCAGGATTTACACTGTTAGAAAAGATGACCGAAGAACAGGACCTCAACACCGTTTTGTCCACCATAATGGGCGAACTACGTACCCTGAAGGTACAGATGGGCAAGACTCTGACCCAACTCGTATGGACGGAGGCCGCTCGGTCCCTTCCCACTCAGCTTACTTATCTAACTGAGGGGGACTACATCGAATCCTATTTTTTGATTTTTGAACGCACCACTAAGCGGAACACGTGGCCGAGGTTGGAATGGGCATACCTACTGGCTCCTTACCTGAAGGGGATAATGCAGAGGGCTTATTATGACCTAACTGAGGAGCAGGCAGCTGATTATGACATTCTTAAAACTGAGGTGTTTAAATGCTTACGGCATTTCTCCGGAGCAGCAGGCAAGAGAATGGAAGGAGTGGAACCTTGACCCAGAACGACCTCTCTGTACCCAGGCTTTCGAAGCATGGAGTAAGGTGTGTCGCTGGCTAAGGCCAGATATAAATAATTCACACAAAATTGCCAAGCTTCTGGCTTGCGAGACCTTCGTACATGCCCTCCCTGATAATATTGCCCAGCAGATCCGGAAGCAAAATTTTGAAAGTATGGACACCTTTATCAAAATCAGCGTCATTGGGCAGCTTGCAAATCGGAGCAGTCAGAAAGGTCCTCTTGCCGAACCAAACAAGCACATGGGGCAGCTCCTAAACCCACTCAACAAGCTCCCGAGCCTGTCGTCCATCTAAAGGATAAACATTTCAGCCTTCCCCACTGTTTCAAGTGTGGGGAGGTTGGACATCTAGCGCCTGCATGCCCCAACGAACTGTTGTGATTAACCCTTTGTCTCTTCATTACACAGGTGCAGTTCTTAAAAATAGCTTTAAGGTGTGGGCGGTGTTCGATTCTGGGAGAAACATTTCCATTGTTGCTTTATGATTTGTTTTACCGTAACAATGGCTTAAAATACAAACCAGCCTAAGGTGTATTCTTGGGGATATCCGGTATTATAAAACTGCCAAATGTATGGTAACCATAAATCATACTATGAGAAAAATAACCATGGCAGTATTACCGGATCCCCCCTTTCCAGTCATAATTGGGAGAGACTGGATGAAAAACAATAGTGGTACTAACATAACTGCTCCTGAGAGAAACTTGGGCTTAATAATGGAGAATTCATCTACTCCGACTGCCTCCACGCCGTGTATAACGGCAACTAGGACCCATACGGGTATACAGTGTGATGGAGTTGATGTCCCATCAACCTCTGTGGGAGCTAGTATGGTTAACGTAGAGGATGTGGTGACTGACACTCCTCCCATAGAGTCAAACAAGACCCTATTCAGAGTTTGTCCTCACAATTCTTACTTACGCTGTCCTCCTTTAAAATGGAACAATGGAATGATGATTCCTTAAAATTTGCTAGGAATGCAGTAGTGTCAGTTAACGGACACACGTCCATGAATCACCTGCCATGAATGGCTTTCTTTGTAATAAATAATGAACTCTTGTATCGAGTGGCAGAACACGAGGATGAAGTGAGGACATTGCTCCTAGTGACATGTACTTATTGGCGACAAGTATGTGAACTAGCGCATGCCCCCCTTCTGAGAGCCCATCTGGTCACTGAAAAGACACTGGAGAGAAATAAACTCCAATTTTTTTGGCTGGGGATAAATGAGGCGGTCCGACGATTTTGTGCTTCGTGTCCAGAATGCCAATTTCGTCAGATTCCTAGAAGGTGCTGTGCTCCTCTTGTCACTCTTCCCCTTATTGATATTCCCTTCGAACGAGTCGGTATTGACCTTGTAGGACCATTAGAACCCTCATTAAGAGGTCATAAATATATATTGGTTTTAGTAGACTATGCCACCCGATTTCCAGAGGCTGTTCCATTGTGCTCAACTACTTCAAAAAACATTGCACGGGAATTAGTAGGGATATTCGCTCATGTGGGGATCCCCAAAGAGGTTCTTACGGACCAAGGGATTCCCTTCACTTCGGAGAAGTTCAAGGAGGTGGCTAAATTACTCCAGATAAAACCTCTGTCTACCATCTGCAAACAGACAGACTGGTAGAATGATTTAATCAAACCTTGAAACAGATGTTATGAAAAGTAGTTAACAAGGATGGGAGTAACTCAGCCTCGCTCCCTTTTCATATCAAAATCACATCTTAATTTCAGACCAGATTTGACCCCAGAACAAAAACAGGACCTAGAGATGGCTATCCTGCCAGTACCAGAAGTAGTGAACGAGTTACCAAGACAGACTTCTCTGATTGAACATGACATCATCACTGACCTGGGGGTGATTGTCAGAGAAAGACCCTATAGACTCCCAGAGGCAAAGAAGACAGAAGTAGAGTTGGAAATCAGACGAATGCTGGAGTTAGGGGTTATTGAAGAAAGTTACAGCCCCTGGTCTAGTCCGGTTGTCTTAGTTCCTAAGCCCGATGGGTCATGGAGATTTTGCAATGACTTCTGACGACTTAATCAGGTCTCTAAGTTTGATGTGTATCCGATGCCGCGAGTGGATGATCTACTCGATCGGCTAGGTAATGCTCAATTCCTAACTATGCTCGATATGACGAAAGGCATTGGCAAATTCCTTTAATGGCCTCCGCTAAACAAAATACCGCTTTTAGTACTCCAAGTGGACATTGGCAGTACACTGTCCTTCCTTTTGGCTTGCACAGAGCACCAGCAACCTTCCAACGTCTGGTAGATACACTGCTACGGCCCCACAATTCATTTAGTGCCGCCTATCTAGATAACGTTATTTACTCCGGCACGTGGGAGGAACACGTACTGCAGGTTAAAATGGTGGTCTCCACACTAGCACAAGCCGGACTTCGCATTAATCCCAAGAAATGTTTTTTTGGGTTAAAGGAAGCCAAGTATTTGGACTATCTGGTGGGTGGGAGAACCGTTAAACCACAAGGCTCTAAAATTGATGCCATCATAAACTTGCCCAGTCTGGTTACTAAGAGGAAAGTACAAGCATTTCTGGGTTTAGCGGGTTACTATCGCCGTTTCATCATTTTTTCACAGTTTTGTTAGGTGCAGACCTTTAGTTTCTCTGTTCTGTAGGTAGCCTTACCCTCAATGTAGAAGTCAGTCATGGTATCAGTCATGGTTTCATCCTCCAAAATACTCCAGCCATATTTTAATAATTTCACCTTCACCACTTTAGCAATAAGCCATTCTTCCATTTTTTTAAGTTTGTATTTAAAGTATAACGTAAAAAGCAGCAATTCTGCGATGAGAATAGATGCTAGGCAGTCTGATAAGCTAGAGACAATGAGTCAGACTACTACACTCTACAGCATGCTACGGATGCATAACAATTGCTTTGTTATTTTTCATTTTACTTGTTTGTGCCTCCCTTTTGACAATTGCTCACTCCCCATGTTTTGAAAAACCCTAATATTATGTGTCTAATTAAAATAAACACATACAGAATTTTTCCTGTTTATTAGTAGAAAGAGTAGGTTGTTGATGGAAGAATTTTGGACAGTCATTCTTTCCTCAGTGTCCTGAAAATATAAGACATTCATCAAATTGGATAAAAAAATAAGTATGCTATAATTCTGTTGGCATTCTTTACTCTAGTATGCAATGTTAATATTAAAATTGACTTTGCGTTATTTCTGCCTTGTAATAGTGCAGGCATGCTGGTTGAAAGATGGTTAAATATTTTGCTGTACTTTTAAATTTTTTGTACTTTTCATAAATATAATATGAGCACCCAAATTAATTCTTTGATATGGCTTTAATATCCTTGAATATTATTTATGAATGTCTCCTGAGCTCTGCAAATTACCCATCAGTAAACAATTTGTTCACTGATTGTATCGGAATATATCAATGTCCTAATCCAGCTAATGGAATGTGATAGTGTATAACACTGCGACATTATCATCCTGAATTACTCTTGCTTGTTCTTGCCATATTTCATATAGATTAATTTATATTATGCATAATCCAAAAAATATCATGTTACAATGGATACATATTTCACATCAGAAACTCCTACATTGTTTTTTTCTTAAAATCTATGAAAGGTTTCAAAAAACATAAGTAATTTTCATGTTCTGCATATTGTTGTACATTTTGTATTATATTGAGTCTGAAATGATCAACTTTAGCTTATAAAAAATAAAAATTCTTCTTCTTTTAGTGTATTTTCTGTAAAAAGAGTGTACACCAGCATTTTTCACAGCTTTATTAAAAAATTATAGGGGTACTGTCTTACTGTTATTTACTAATTACTAATTATAATTTACTAATTATATTTCCACTTCTGATTATCCAGCCGTGTTGTGTTATCTAATAATAGAACCACTGTGTAAGACGACTCATTAGCCTGCATAATAATATGTATAGGTAAACACATTTGTTATAAAATCAATACAATAATTAATTTTGGCAAAAATCTTTAGTTTATTAAAAGAAAAAAGAGTGTAAACATTAAAAAAAGTTTTTACCTGGTTATTTGTCTATAATGATGACAAGGCAGTCTTGGCTTTTCCAGCTCCCTGCGTACAGAAAAAAAGCAAAACATTTCAGGTGACAACCTAAGCTAAGTCTAAATACAAAAATAAACCCAATAGTTCTTGAATTTCTTCTCAAATGAATCCAAACACAGGGTCACGGGGGTCTGCTGGAGCCATTCTCAGCCAACACAGGGCACAAGGCAGGAACCAATCCTGGGCAGGGTGACAACCCACCACAGAATTCTGTGTATATTCATATGTGAAATAAGATATCCAGGTGATTTTGACTGTTTCACTAATTTACTTTTAGTTGACTAAAACTTTTCCTCGACTAAAATTAATTTCCTTTTGTTGACAAAAACTAGACTAAAATGAACAATAATTAAATGACTAAAATGTGACTAAAACTGAAATGCAGTTTAGTCAGAAGACTAACAATAAAACTAAATTAAAATGTACTGTCAAAATTAACACTGCTTTAAATGTTAAAAATTTAAAAATTTGAATAAAAGTAGAATAAGATTATGAATGTTTAAAATAGTGAGAAATTAGGTACTGTATACTGTCACAAGTTTTGAGAAAGATGTAGTGTAATTTTGCAACACTATTTTTTTAATATTTTCAAAACAATTTTGATGTATGTTGTAACACTAGTGATAAGTTTCATCAGCTTAGAGTATTCCAATAATTAAATGCTTCAGAGTTAGCTGCAGGGGCATACTGTACCAGCAAGCCTGCTAAAGTCACATGAATTCCAAAACAGAGCACCAACAGTGAGACATCCTTCAAAGGGCATTGAGCTACCTAGAAAGCACTGTAATCAAATAGGTCAGACTGACACTACACTGATATAAAAAGGATAAGCAGAAGACCTATAGCAAAGTGCCTACTGCCATGGAGACCCAAAGTGGACTTTCTAGGCTCTTCTGAGAAGATGAGATCTATGGCCTGGAACCTTGGATGCAGCATCAGCACAGGAATGAAGGCAGCAGAGAGTCTGCCACCTCTGAAGCTCCACTACTGTTCCTACATCTGTTGAGGTCAATTGGCCTGCATGTGCTGTTGTCAGCAGAGCTTTAAAAACAATTGACTTGGATCTGCATGTGGAGATGGATAAAGGTGAGCAGGATGACACAGAACCAGCAGTAAGACTGTACGGGTATAGGATGAGGTAGATCATAGCAACATTATGGAACAGTCAATTAAGGCGAGTCTTGAAACTGAGAACCAGGACCAAGAAGGCTGGTGGCAGTGTCACTTCAGGAAAAAGACAACCAAGAGACCAGTACGTGTACATCTCCACATACAAAGGCTTGTCTGCTGACATAAAATGATCAGATGAGAGCACGGAAATGCAGTGGTTAACACCTCTGCTATGCCACCAGACAACACAGCATTCAAGGCACCTGCTGATGTGCCCGAATCACCAGCAAATGCAGCAGAAAATAAGACCACCCTGCCATTTAAAAGAGTTTGATGCATGCTGAAAATGGTCATTGCAGACAACTGCTTTAACGAGAGGGCTATGCAACAGTTGTAAAAAGTTCCAGGGTGATTCAACAGCAGTTCAATAGCTGTATTCCATCATTCAAACGATCAAAGTCCAAGCCAGCCACAGGGGGGACATGTAAAAATGGCATGCCTGCCAGGGTTGCATGAATTCCAATGTATGTGGCAACAGGACAGCCAACTACCTAAAAGAGATATGTAAAAAGTAGGAATTTGATGGGTTTAAATATTTTATTCAGTGTAAATTTAAAATATTATTTACCTTACTTGCAGTTTCTGATTTACACTCTCAGTATTTTATCATTCTTCAGAATACATGCTGTGTTACACCTGAGCATTGGAGGATCTTCTCACAGGCTCGATCGAGGTATGTGATAACACGCCAGGATGAGTGGGGGCACTTTTACTAACATTATCTTCTCCTTCTCTCCCCGCCATTCTGGGAAACTGCCCAGTGAGGGCACTGAGCCCCGTCCATTCCAGTTCATCTGCTATAAGAATCCTGGCTGCCTGGAAGGAGGCATCTTTTACAATCAGAGTGATCAGATTGGACGGAGCTCCAGTGAAACAACCCTTATTTCTGCGGATAAGAGATGAATACCTTTTGATTATGTTTTGCATAAGGGCTGACTGTACAACACCAAGTGATGTTTCTTTTGTTGGATTTTTGTTCAGTTAAACAGGACGACCCAGTTAGTGTCCCAACTTTCATCCTTCCATGACCTGGTTATTGTTCCTGCAGCCACAGTGCACATAATAGGGATATCCACTGTAGCTGCCACATGACCAAATGTGTGATTAACCTTATTTTGCACAATGTGAGTATGCCAAACATACTAACTGATTTCCTCAGAGAAATACTGCTTTGGAGTAAATTTTGCATGTTGTACACCTTAGGAAGCAGTTCTGCATAGATTAAAATGGTCAGTTTTGTGAGAACTTCATTTTTGATCCCCATGTTGTCAGAGGTCCTTACTATGCTGGTGCACTGTCAAGCAGATGTACCCATTTTGATAGTAATACAAGTACACAGAGAGAGAGAGAGAGAGAGATTATATTGAAATTTCCTAGCTTGTATAGTGCTATTGAATCATGCTACATAATTTAAGCAAAACATACACTTAAGGATATATGGCATTATTTTGCACATACTTTAAACTTTTAGTAAAATGCCATCCCACTGTAATTTGGGCTGATTGAGTAGGCCTAAAATCAGTCAGGTTGGTCCTAAGTTGGGTGCACCCCTGATTAAAATTAAATAAGAGTGATTTACATTGAATTCAGGGAATTTGTTTATAGTGCAACTCCCTTTAAAAGCATACATTTAGAAATGTAAGATAGCTGAGATATACTGTAAAACAAAATGCTCTTCTATTAATCCTTAATAGCAATATGTGGATACTAGTTTGACCTAGGCCAAATAGTTTATATTTGTTAGCCTAGTCAATGACTCACACATTGGATGATAGATGACAGAAGATGTCATTAGGAATAATTTAATTTCTGTTCTGTTGCTTCTTGTATTCAACTGAATAATAGAGTCTTGGTAAAAAATTAGATTTGCGCTTATATGCTTCCAAGTATATGCATGCCCAGGATCACTCAGTGAAACATCATAAAGACCTAATGCTCTGCCTACGTTTCCACCCACTCTCTCTGTTCCAAATACTGGTGTTAAACTTTAACCAGATGGAAAACTATTATTCATAAATGATTCATCCTGACCAAAATGGGTTCATTTATTCAGGAAATGTGTTACCAGCAGCATGTGGATGCTTACTGTCGATCTCAAAGTGTTTTCTCTGGATGCAGAAAAAAAGTTTTTGACTATTTAAACTGAGTAGGGTGTTTTTTTAGAGTGAATTTCTTTGTACTATTATTCTTGCATTCTTCCTGAAATTAAACATATTCCTTCTAGTACTTGATCCTTGATTATCTTATAGTCTTGCTAGGTATAATTAATATAGATGGTCAATTTATTATTTTTAGTATTCTGGTTCCCCATTTCCCTTTACTGACACCAAGGCTGAATGTTAGATTCCTTGTCTCTAAGCCTTATTACAATGGAAGGAACAGCCTAAAGATCTCTTTCTATCACTTGGCTTTTCCTGTTCAGCATCACCTGTTTACTCTAACCCAGCACTAACTCTAACCACTTTAATACAGTAAGCATATTTAACAAAAGGAAAGTATAGTGGTACAATGGTTAGGACTATGGTCTCACAGCTCCAGGGGCCTGAGTTAAAATCCTGGTTTGGATATTGTCTCTTTGGAGACCACATGAGAGCTCTTCTATTAGTGCTCAATACCAAAGAAATGTTTGTTATGTTAACTGGCTAGTCACAAACAGGCAATGGATGAATTTATGTATGTGTGCATGTGTGGTCTACTGACTGTGACCTGTGGTAGTGTAGCAGAGAAATTCAGCTGCTGAGAAAAGACATGTTGAGTTTTGAAGCCTGATTAGTTACTTGAGCCACTGGAATTTGCCGTTGGCTGCACAGAATATGCAGATTTCTTCTTCAAAATTCACAGAATGAGGATGCAGGTTTGTGACCCAGTTTGATAATGAATAGATGTTTGTGCAAATAATAAATGATCATACACTTAAGTCAACATTTGTACCAATTGCTGTTCTGGGTTCTTCATCCGACCTTGTTCCTCCTAAAAGCATTTGACTTGTTTCTATAGTTTCACCCCTGAGGTATAGTCATAATTTCTACAAGAAACATAACTGTGCCAAACCCACCTAATTAATTTTGGGTAACAGGGTGCTAAAATCTATCCTGGCAGCACTGAATGTAAGACAGGGTTCAACCAGGTTCTAACTAAATTTATTTATTTGGCTAACTTACAACATTTATGATACAATTGGCTACATTTCTTTTGGTTTTCCAATTGGAACAAAGGCAGGTCAAGTGACTTGCTCATGGTCACACAGTTTCAGGAGCAGGATTTGAAACCGCAACCTCAGTGTTTGAAGTCCAAAGCCTTAATCACTACACCACACTGCCTGCCAAGTAGATTCTCACAGGGCCCACTGACATACCTAAAGACATTTAAACTCAGATAGGGTTCATTTAGAAATGCCTTGACTTAACAAACATGTCTTTGAGACGTGGAAATTAAAACTAACTTGCATGTGTAGAGAGAATGCACAAACTCCATGTAGAGAGATCTATTTGGGTATTTGAATCCAAGACACTTGGCTTGGGGGGCAGCGGTGCTAAGCACTGAAATTCCACATCTTCTGTAACAGATATTCTCTAAACCTTTTTTTAACTTAAGAAACAAATATAACTAACAAAACACAATCTAATCAGGTGAAAATAACATGACAAGTACCACAATGTGTTCAAAAGGCACCCCATTAAAAAAAAAACACTCAACAAAGACAGTAATTTGGTTACAGATCCCCATCTAAATTGGTTCTTTATATAGAATACAACAGCAAATTAGATAAAAAGTTTGTTCACAAGCCCAGCATGTTTACTCTAAAATTACATTACTGAGTTCCTACCAAGTTGTTAAAAAAGTTTTGAACTGATATTTGTATAGAGAATTAGATTTTTCCAGTTTGATATAATAAAAAACACTGAAGTATAGAGATGGTGGATTAAGAGATTGGCAGAAGTCCATGAAATAACACCTGCTTGGTTAACCATAGAAAGAACATCTTGCTCTAAATCTGTGCTTCACCCAGCATGAGTTACTGTCATTTTACCAGCAACCCAGTGATCATCATTTAGGATGTATTATGAGACAGAGAAGATCTTATTTGTGCATACATGATAATCATCTATTTCCTCCATCTTCTACCAATGCAGTGTTCAGCCTATGGAAATTACTAGGTATTGGGAGAGGGATTTCTATATTGGTAACATTTTTTGAATCTTTTGAACTATTATACTGTAAATTCTTTTTATACACCTCCTTACCTGGCCCTTTCATCAAGTCCCATAGTTTTTCCTATCCGTGTCATGCTGAAGACTATACCATACAGGCTAGGTTATCTGCCTGTCTCACTGATATTACAATCTGGATGAAGGAACACCATATCTAGCTCAACCTGGCAAAAAGAGACCTTCTTGTTATCCCAGCACATACAGGTATGTCTATTGAGCACCCTGTCTCTGTTGAGCTCATTATTGTTAACCGATGCCAAGTAGTTTTTCAATCTTGGGATGGTGATCAATGACCTTCAGGGACCATGTTGATACACTCTCTCAGTCTTACAGATTCACTTAATGCAACAGCTGCAAGATCAGACCATATATGACATAATATGCAGCACTACTTCTAGTCCAGGCTTTGGACTACTGCAGCCCTCTGGTGGCATTAGTATAGGCATGTGTCACCAAGCTGCTGCAGATGACTTAAAATCTAGAGGCGCAACTGGTGTTCAACCAGCCAAAGTAGGAAAATGTCACTCCTCTCTTAAGATCACTACACTAGGTTCCTGTAGCAGCAAGTATTTAGGTCTTATCCTTAATGCTTGCTTACAGGGTTATGTTTGGGTCTGCACCTATATATTTAGAAACCTTCCTTATGTCTTACGCTCATTCTTATACATGCAGGTCTGTTGTTGAATGGTGTCTAGTGATTTCTGAAGTGTTTGATGATTCTCATGTTTGTCGTGTCTAACCGATAAGGTTTAGTGACCCAGGAACTGTATCTAGTTTGTAATTTGTTCTTAAATGTTCACTTGTGGTGATCAACATTGTATCCTTATCTTATAGCACTTGTTTCTCAAACAGTCCCCCAGATGGATGCTTACTTCATTATGTTGATCTCTATTGTAGGATTCATTGGATGAAAGCATCTGCTTACCAAATAAATGTAAATGTAAATTTAACCTTTAACTGACACACTATTTTTTTTGTTTGCACATTAAAAAATTCACTAAACCTATCTAACATCTCTCATCTTTCACCTACAAAGCACTCAAATGATAACTAGTCTTAGAAGCTTTTTGGCACACTGAAAGTCCACCACCAGTTCTTTGTCTTGTTGATGCTGAGTTGCAGGTTGTTGTCCCAACACCATAGGAAAAGGTCCTCCACAACTTTCTTGTACTCTCATCTCCATTATTAATGCAGCCTATGATGGAGGAGTCATCTGAAAATTTTCTGTAGACAGCAACCAGTGGTATTATGCCTGAAGGAAACAGGGCAGTTCCCTGAGACGCACAGTCCCTCAGCCTCACAAACTGCTGTTCGTTGGTCAGGTAATCCATGTTGCATGTAATTGTGGGAGCATCAAGATTCAAAGCTTTGAGTTTTACCAAGTCGATCATAAAGAATAGTGTTAAAAGCGCTGGAAAAGTTAAAGAACATGATCCTGACTGTGGTACCAGCTTCGTCTAAGTGGGAGTAGGGTCTGTTGAGCATGTAAATGAGACCATCCTCCACACCTATATGTGCCTGATAGGCAAACTGCAGAGGATCCAGATGTTCTGAAACCAAAAAAGGCCCTGAAGCCTTGTTTAGGCAGTTGTTCAGCTATCTCCACACTTGATCAGCAGAAACACACAATCAAGGAAGTGGAGGGGGGCTGGAGACCACAGGTGTGATGTCAGTGTAGGGGAAGATCGTGTTGGAAGCTAATAGCAGTTAGGATTCCGGAGTCTCCTCAACTTGCACACTGAGGCTAACAATGTTGTGGAGGGCTTGACTGATAAAAATGATTTAAACCATTAGCACAGGTTCATAGCTCTGTTTTTGTTCCCTTCCTCTGCATGTTTAACAGCCTTTTTGCAGCCAGTGATAGTCCTCATACAGTTCCACACTTCCTTCATCTTGTTTTGTTGTCTCTGTAGTGATCTTTCCCCTTACAGAGCTGCTTCTTCAGGTTTGGCTGCACCTGTTTGATGTCATCCTTTTCCCCAGACCAGTAGGAATTTCTGTTCTTTTGTGATCTGTGGCTTGTTGTTGGGAAAACAGTACTCTGTCTTTGTGGGGACTGTGTTATCCACATAAACCTTAATGTTTTCTCTGCTCATGAGATTCTTGTTTGGGTAAAAACAACTTATTTATTATGTTAAAGAAATATAATATTTTGGAGTATGAAATTGCTTATGTTGGGTTAAAGATGGACACTTCTAAAAATGCCAATTGGAAAATGCCAAACATCAAACAAGTTGAGCATTTAATACCATTTACAAATTATTACAGATGATTCAGGATTTAGGAATTTTAGTTCAATGATTTCACCTTTTAACTCATTGACTAAGATGTCTTCTTATAAACTGGAGTGGATTCAGTGAAGTTCAAAAAATCTTTTGATACTTTGAAGTAGTTATTTACTGCTGCCCCTGTATTGCATTTCCTTTGGGCATCCAGAAAAGGTGAGAGGATAGCTTAATCAAATTAAGAATTACAGATATGTCCATTAACTAACTTGGCGATTTCCCTTGGGACTGATAAAACCCCTTTCACCCCCACACCCAGTCACATGTGAGAAGAATCTGTCATGGACAAGATAACATGACTTGACTATTCCCAAGATTATACTAAGGTGTTAGTCATTTTAGACGGGTTTTCCAAAAGTGCCAATTTTATTTCACTCAGGAAATTATCAGCTTTCAAGTAACTGACAAATGTGTTTAGTAGTGAAATTGTCTGGTTGTGTGGATTTCCTAGGACTCAGTTAATCTCATACTTTTGGGGATATTTCTGTTTGGGTATTAAATTAATTTACCTTCAGGATATCATCCTGAAAGCAATGTTTAGACTAATTTGAGTTAATCATAACCTGATTTACCATTAATATGTTTTTCCATTCTTAATTTAATGGACTGTTTAAAGAACTATGTAAGCTAGTGTTGGAGAACCTGCTGATGGTTAGAATCTCTGCTAAGTGATTTGTGGCTCACAAGAATGTGTTTTGGACCGACCAGGTGTGGCCCACTATGCAAGACATTTGACTAAGGGTAGCATATTAGATTCTAAACCTTACCTGGTTCTGAAATGGACTGCTTTGATTCTTTATAAGTTGTTGTTCCTTTATCATTTTAAGATCCATTCATTGTTTTATGTTTCTAGGTTTAAACCAATTCACTCAAGTGTTTATAGAAAAAAAAGAAATTCTTCCTCTCCTACTTTTTAAGGCAGAAGGTGAAATAGTTTAAGTTTAAGAAAGCCTAGATTTTCATCCTTGGTATTCTAGAGTATATTAATTTATAAACTGTCAGAGTTACTATCCACAGGAAGGCAGCACGGTGGTGCAGTGGTAGCGTTGATGCCTCACAGTAAAAAGACCAGGGTTCCCACCATGGGTCCCCCCTGCATGGAGTTTGCATGTTCCCCTTGTGTCTGCATGAGTTTCCACCAGTTTCTTCCCACTGTGTAAAGACATGCCTGTTAGGTGAACTACCAATGCTGAATTGGCTGCAGTGAGTGTTTGGTGTGTGTGTGTGTTCACCCTGCAATGGACTGGCAATCTCTCCACATTATGTTCCTGCCTTGCACCCTGTGCTAGCTAGGATATGCTCCAGCAAAAGCCGCAACCCTGGTCTCGATTAAGCAGGTTAGAAAATAACATGACTATCCAGATGATCATTCATATGTCACTAAAATCAGGATATTCACTCCACAAGGTTGTTACAGCAGCTCCATCTCTGTCACTCTGTCAAGTCAGATGGTTGTGTCCAGAGTTTGCACCTTAGAGGGAGAGTTTAATTACAATTTTATATGTTTTGAGCATTTTCTTGCTGTTCTGTCTCTATTACACATTACCCTGTGGCCTGTGTAGGGTGTGTCATGCATATGTGAACCCTCCTGCCCTTCCTTACTTACTTACTTTATGTAAGAGTCTTGAGAATCTATTGAAATATCAGGATGAGTGCAACTGGGAAATATCATACAATAAGAATATGCAATTGAATTACAATACACCGTGGTGCAATACAAGTGATAGCACAGGCATATACAAACATAAAGGATCATACTGGAGCTGTCAGAAGATTATTTTTTTAATTGCAATTAATCTCACTTTGGTTATGAAATTAATTGTAATTAATTGCACATTACAGTTCATATTTCACCAGGTTCATTATTATATCCTATAAACCACATCATCAGGGGCCTCATGTATAGACGGTGCGTACACACAAAAATTTTGCGTAAGCCCGTTTCTACGCTCAAATCACGATATATAAAACCTAAACTTGGCATAAAGCCATGCACATTTTCACACTAGCTAAAACCCTGGCGTACGCAAGTTCTCTGCTCAGTTTTGCAAACTGGCGGCACCCAGCGTCAAAGCAGTGCTACTGTTCCAGTGTGGTTTCCCTTTCTTTTTTAGATCCACATCCCTTACGTGGCTTTATAAATACACTGAAATTAACCGCATATTGTTTATTAGTTCAATGCATCTGATTGTAATTAACCTGTAACTATAATGGTCCACAGAATGGTCAAACTATTCTAAATATCATAGCTGCTTTAACGTTGTTACTCTCATTGCACCTTCTTCTTCTTCTTTCAGCTGCTCCCGTTAGGGGTTGCCACAGAGGATCATCTTTTTCCATATTACTCTCACTGCATCACTCGGAGTATTTATATCACTGTATCTGAGTGGGGAATCACAGCTCTACAGCAGCTGATTGGAAAGAGAATTATCGGTATAAAGCATCAAGCACACACTGCCTCAGCCATGTTGCCTATTTGAACTGCTCTCACATGGCAAACGCTTCAGAGCCTTTCCTGTACGCCCCCTGCAGTTCAGAAACAGTTTCATCCCAAGAACTATAAACACACTTAATCAGTCCATCAAGTGCTTCTTGTAGAAATGTTTGTTCTTATAAGTACAATTACCTCACTGTAAACTTGAGATACAGTTATAATATTGCATAACCTGAGCCACTTTATAAAGCGCATATTTACATATGATGACGATATCATTTTTAAGATTAAATGCAGTAAAATATGTTTATTATATTATACAGATAAAACTTTAATTTAATTTAAATAATCTATATTGTTAATAATTTAACATGTGAGGACACTGTGTCGCAGCGTTAGCAAGGAGCTAGCGCTCCATTCACGGATTGTTCCTGCCTCGAGCTGTATTCTTGCTGGGGCTGGACTGACACTGGAAGGATAGAATAATTAAACATGCACTACGAAGATATTTCAATGTTCCTTAAAAGGTTTGAAGAATCGATATTCTAAGCTTACAGATGGCTTAACATCTATTAAAGAGCTGATTGTGTGGCGATTGGATATTTGGAGAAAGAAAAATAAGGACAGGAATTGGGGGTTAGTATGTTTAAAAGAGACAGTACTGCTGCAATAAATTATTTCATCGAAGGACGCACACAGTGCAGCAAGCATCTTGTGTGAGGCATGAACAATGACTGCGCCACCGTGTTCCCATGTTTAATAACATGCTTTAACTCCTATCATCATGAAAATGATATCAAGTATGCATCTCAGTATTTTAAGTATTTAGAGAGCTGTAATATTATGAATGTAATGGATTCTGTGTCTTGTCGGAGAAAGAGAAAGCCTGTTTAAGAAGCACGTAGTGATTCACACACATAGAGCACATAGAAGATCAAATACAAAACAAAGCATTTAATGTGCTACTTTAGTTACGATGGGATTTGAGAAACTAGTAAATTAAAAAATTTAAAGATGAAGTTTATGATGTTCTACTTTAATGGCAAAAAAAACTACATGATTAAAGTGGAAATTTCAAGATTAAAGTTGACATTTTGTGCTTTTTTCCCACTGTGTGCCTATTTTTTTTTTGTCTGTACCCTAATAAGCTTTCATATGACACTCAGATGGTGGGCTACGACTCGCCTTTTCACAGTGACTTTGATATGTGACTTCTTTTTTATTTTGGCACTCTGCGACTTTGTGAACTTGAGCTTTCGAGTTTCTCCAACACGCCATGTCACTCGATCAACTTCCTTTTGTTGTTTATACCACTGTTTAAACCAACAAATAGTACATTTTTCCTTGCCTCCACTTGGTATTCGATGAAATTCTTCTATTTCCCCCCGTGCTTTTGCCATTGCCTTTTCACAGAACACTGATCTTAAGGGCTATTTATATTGATTTGCATATTCAAAGATGTGTAATTCTGGGAGGACTTGGGGTGGGGCAGCAGGCGCGTGCACATGTGTTACTTTTCACAATGACCGGGATTTATGGAACAACGTGGAAGTTGGTGAACGCACAGATTTATGCATCTGGATTTTTTTGCGCATATGAACATTTCTGCTTTTGTCCTTACACCATGTTTTAGTGTGAATTCTACACATTGCGTTATGCATGAGGCCCCAGATCACCTATGAATGTAATAATGTCAGTATTATGATATACTGGAAATAATTCTTACAGGAATTCAGAAATTCCATTTATTGCCAAACTTATGAAAAACAAAACACGTGTCTGTAGCATTGTTTAAAACCACTATCATTATTATTTTTCCTTCTTAACAATCAACCAATTGCTAAAGCACAGACGTTTTTTCACTTTTTTAGATGTCAGAATTGATCACTTTTTGTGCACAATATTTCTCATCAAGTGAAAACAGTCTTTCATATGGCATCCTTGATGCAGAAGTTGCAAGATCACCATTGCAGTGGGCAGTGTTCAAGGCTGATGCTGGGCTCTGCTCTGTATCTAGAAAGAGGGCTGGTTTCCAATGATTTTTCATCACCAGACTCTGAATCAGATGCCAGCAACAGGAGACCCACTTTCTTTGTTGGTGGTTCCAATTTAGTGTCAGATGGATATGGCACTGTTTCCCCATCCTTTAGCATTATGTCCATTGTTCTCCACACTTCAGCTCTCTCCACTTTAGGAAAGCATTTCAAGTCTTTGAATCAGGGATTGAGAGTTGTCACTGTCTTGAGCCATGAAATGTTTGTGTTATCCCTGCGTTTTGCCAATTCCATTTCGAAGGCATCCTTGAAGCACACAGCATAGGCAAGGTCATCTCCTAAGACCTCCATTGTGCAGGCCAGGTGACAAAGTGCAAATATAACAACAGAGCTGGACACATATTTCTCTGACATAGCTGTAAAATAACAAAAAATATACATAGACCCACATACCACTGGCACAAACATTCTCTATTCCTTTTGCTACACAACCTTACAGAACCTTTTTTTATATGGACTGTTATTTCTTTTTTTGTTTCTGTAGATTTCTGTAATTTAAAAAAATGCACAAAAGGCACATAATTGTTCATTTTGTGAACACTGGTTATTCATATATATATATACTAGCAAAATACCCGCGCTTCGCAGCGGCGAAGTACTGCCTTAAAATTTTTATTAAGAAGAAAATTTAACCTTTTTAAACTGAGGGAAAATATGTCAATAATTATTTGTTAAGGATCTCTTTGTATACCATGTTGTCAGTTCGGTCCTCCGGTTGTAACATGACCAAGCTGTGCGCTGAGCTTACTCTTGAGCATGTAACTTACAGTTGGCCATGTGAACAGTAATCTTGTCTCAAATCTCACAGCTTGGATTGCTGCTGTCATAATCGGTTTGAGTTTCATGGTTTGTTTCAATTACGATAGTATTTGCAGGATTTGTCGTGTTGAAGTGACATTCGGCATCTGTCAAGCATTGTAAGCACACAACCGGTTTCATCGATAAAATCACATCCAGCTTTTGAGAGTTTAAACACTCATAAACATCAAAGTGTCCACTACTGAAATCGTCACCTGTGAATCTAAGATGTTTAAGAGGCATTGGCGGTTGTCGAAAGGTGTAAAATATTTGGCCATTTCGGTACACTTGAAAGCGACAACCGAACAATTCAGCGGCAGCCATCAACTCACATGCAGAACCATAGGTGAAGGGCTTAAGCATTTCACTCTTATAGTGCTCCTGTGTAGTATAATTATCTCCTGTACCGTCATCAGTCCACACCTTAAACCTGTCCCAGTCATTCAATACATAAGACACAATGTTCCTCCGGATATCAAGAGTGAGCCTGATATGGCCGTGCAATATGTAACAAAGAGAATGGAAAAGGCAGGTGCCATCTCCGGGCATGGAAACCACTTGGTAAGTGACAGTTCTTTGATCGATGGTGATCACCTCGATAGACATGTTAAAGGGTGTACGGTTGGAACGATAAAGGAAATGGGTACCTGAACAATGTAAAGTAAGTCTAAAATACCTACACAATAACTATAATCGTAATAAACGAACAATAAAACAGCGGAGAAGCCGTGGATTAAATAAAAAGGCTGTAGTTATCAGCAGGGAGACGTGAATACCGTGGCGAAGCAAGGAAGGGAATGTAGAGACTGGAGCGACAGACGGCCTTATATAGGCAGGCAGCCAACAACGTGGGAGGCGTTGGGATGGGGGACCCAAC
>JANRMT010062806.1:26431826-26442710 GCA_026402145.1 Polypterus bichir lapradei
TTTTTTTTTACACTGTCTTCCTTTAGCGGGACATTGACTTTTTCCACCGTGTGCTTTGTTTCCGCAGTAGCTGGATTTATGAATATGCTTGTATGTATCAGACGCTTCATATTTTTTGCTGCCTTTTCAATTGTGTAATTCGGTTTTTGTTCAGCGCTCTTTGGAACTGTTGCTTTTTGTCTGTGCACTGCGTCAGTTCACGTGAGCCGCTCGGTGTACATGCATCGAAGGTTCCCAGCTGTGCTGGTGCCATCTCGTGCTATGTCCATGGCTGTATTTAATGTTACCGAAGTCCTGGCACTTAAAACTTTCTCTCGCAGTTTCGCTGAGTTTGTGCCAAACACCACCCTGACCATCTCATCTTCCTCTGCATAAGCACAGTCCTTCACCCGTGAATATTTAGTGGCAGTGTTTCTATTGGATTGCCGCTGACGGACGGCCTTATATGGGCAGGCACTAAATTACAAACGCCAGCGGTAGCCTGTCTATGAACTTAATTTAAAGTTTAGGTTTACATTGTGCTTTGTTTCCGAAGTAGCAGAACTCATGAATATGGTTGTATATGTCACTCGCTCGCTTCTTATTGTTTCGCTGCCTTCTCAATTATATAATGCATGTTTTCTTCAGCGCTTTTTGGAGGTCTTCCTGTTTTTCTATGTACTGCGTGATTACGTGGGAGGCGTGATGATGTCACACGAAACTCCGCCCCCACGGCGTTCAAGCTCATCTCCATTACAGTAAATGGAGAAAAACAGCTTCCAGTTATGACCATTACGCGTAGAATTTCAAAATGAAACCTGCCCAACTTTTGTAAGGAAGCTGTAAGGAATTAACCTGCCAAATTTCAGCCTTCTACCTACACGGGAAGTTGGAGAATTAGTGATGAGTCAGTGAGTGAGTGAGTGAGTGAGTGAGTGAATGAGTGAGTGAGTGAGTAAGGGCTTTGCCTTTTATTAGTATAGATATATTAGTATAGCCCTTTTCTTTACACTTTAGCCATAGGATAGTGCTCTAAGTTTGTAAACTCTATTTCCATAAGCTAATCTATGAAAACCCCTTTAATTTTAAATATGTGTTTTTAGAGGATAAATTAGAATCCCTTAACTAATACCTACTCCCCAGTAATAAGCTGCCAGCTGTTTCACAATTAGTAACAAAATTTATTGACTAAATTGTAAAAATATCTAACAAAAAATAAAACTATTTATAGTTAAGTCTGGGTTCACTTCCCGGGTCCTCCCTGCGTGGAGTTTGCATGTTCTCCCCGTGTCTGCGTGGGTTTCCTCCGGGCACTCCGGTTTCCTCCCACAGTCCAAAGACTTGCAGGTTAGGTGGATTGGCGATTCTAAATTGGCCCTAGTGTGTGCTTGGTGTGTGGATATGTTTGTATGTGTCCTGCGGTGGGTTGGCACCCTGCCTGGGATTGTTTCCTGCCTTGTGCCCTGTGTTGGCTGGGATTGGCTCCAGCAGACCCCCGTGACCCTGTGTTCGGATTCAGCGGGTTGGAAAATGGATGGATGGATGGATGGACAACAAATACCTGTAGGTTCAGGCAGTGTACTTAAACCTTACAAATGTACTTTTAACTGTTTGCTTTTACCAGCCTTAAAACATCCCACTGTTAAAGAAAAACACAATAACCAAATCTATAATATAAAAAAAACTTAATTACTAAAACCTCACTTTAACTTAACAACTTTAGGGGCCCACAGACACACACACACAAGCCAATGACAACCAAAATAAAGATAATATTAACACATACCCCCCTCGTTGCAGGCCTGGTCGACGTTCAGGAACATGGTGGCCCGTTCACTCTAACGAACCAACATAAAAGGTCACAGTACTCACAAATAAGCGGAGTGAATATCAGTGTCAATATCAGCACTTCCATGCTGTGGAAAAATGATGGAGTTGTCCTGCAGGCAGGCTCACGGCAAAACGCTGCAAGAAAAATGGAGCTAGTCCGTCCAAATGGGGTGAAACTTGCTGTTTATCCTTGTTGCCAGAGGAGCTGCCAGGCTTTCCTTTAGTCACTTGGAGCGCTATCCAAAGTATCCCATGTCTCTTTGCAGGCTAACTCAGCTAGTTCACCTGTGTCACTAAACTCAACAACCCATTTTCTTTGACTACGAGTTCTTCCTGTCTTCACGTCCAACAGGTTCTCGCATGTACACCACCCGGAGCTCAAAAGACCCCGAAAACAATGTAAAACCCAAACTCTTTTTTTTTTTTTCAAAGTCTCCGTGTAGTTATTCTTTTATCTGAGTATGAGCCCCGCCTGTCGTCTCACCCACTCAATCACATTACAGAAACACTGACATAACTAAATAATAATTCATATATACAGTTGTGTGAAAAACTATTTGCCCCCTTCCTGATTTCTTATTCTTTTGCATGTTTGTCACACAAAATGTTTCTGATCATCAAACACATGTAACCATTAGTCAAATATAACACAAGTAAACACAAAATGCAGTTTTTAAATGATGGTTTTTATTATTTAGGGAGAAAAAAAATCCAAACCTACATAAACCCTGTGTGAAAAAGTAATTGCCCCCTTGTTAAAAAATAACCTAACTGTGGTGTATCACACCTGAGTTCAATTTCCGTAGCCACCCCCAGGCCTGATTACTGCCACACCTGTTTCAATCAAGAAATCACTTAAATAGGAGCTGCCTGACACAGAGAAGTAGACCAAAAGCACCTCAAAAGCTAGACATCATGCCAAGATCCAAAGAAATTCAGGAACAAATGAGAACAGAAGTAATTGAGATCTATCAGTCTGGTAAAGGTTATAAAGCCATTTCTAAAGCTTTGGGACTCCAGCGAACCACAGTGAGAGCCATTATCCACAAATGGCAAAAACATGGAACAGTGGTGAACCTTCCCAGGAGTGGCCGGCCGACCAAAATTACCCCAAGAGCGCAGAGACGACTCATCCGAGAGGTCACAAAAGACCCCAGGACAACGTCTAAAGAACTGCAGGCCTCACTTGCCTCAATTAAGGTCAGTGTTCACGACTCCACCATAAGAAAGAGACTGGGCAAAAACGGCCTGCATGGCAGATTTCCAAGACGCAAACCACTGTTAAGCAAAAACAACATTAGGGCTCGTCTCAATTTTGCTAAGAAACATCTCAATGATTGCCAAGACTTTTGGGAAAATACCTTGTGGACTGATGAGACAAAAGTTGAACTTTTTGGAAGGCAAATGTCCTGTTACATCTGGCGTAAAAGGAACACAGCATTTCAGAAAAAGAACATCATACCAACAGTAAAATATGGTGGTGGTAGTGTGATGGTCTGGGGTTGTTTTGCTGCTTCAGGACCTGGAAGGCTTGTTGTGATAGATGGAACCATGAATTCTACTGTCTACCAAAAAATCCTGAAGGAGAATGTCCGGCCATCTGTTCGTCAACTCAAGCTGAAGCGATCTTGGTTGCTGCAACAGGACAATGACCCAAAACACACCAGCAAATCCACCTCTGAATGGCTGAAGAAAAACAAAATGAAGACTTTGGAGTGGCCTAGTCAAAGTCCTCACCTGAATCCAATTGAGATGCTATGGCATGGCCTTAAAAAGGTGGTTCATGCTAGAAAACCCTCAAATAAAGCTGAATTACAACAATTCTGCAAAGATGAGTGGGCCAAAATTCCTCCAGAGCGCTGTAAAAGACTCATTGCAAGTTATCGCAAACACTTGATTGCAGTTATTGCTGCTAAGGGTGGCCCAACCAGTTATTAGGTTCATGGGGCAATTGCTTTTTCACACAGGGCCATGTAGGTTTGGATTTTTTTTCTCCCTAAATAATAAAAACCATCATTTAAAAACTGCATTTTGTGTTTACTTGTGTTATATTTGACTAATGGTTAAATGTGTTTGATGATCAGAAACATTTTGTGTGACAAACATGCAAAAGAATAAGAAATCAGGAAGGGGGCAAATAGTTTTTCACACCACTGTATATATATTTATTAAGCAACCAGTAAACACTATTAAGGGGAATATTATATGAGCCTAGGGCTACATCAGCATTTATGGTTACCTACTGTAACAAGTTAAAATGTTCAGGGGTGCTATATATGCGCATGTATGGATATTGCTAGAGTTTTTCCTTTTCTTTTGTATGACAGCAGTACGGCATTTTGCCTATATTGAATGTCAAAGGCACAGATGTTTTGGTTTCCTACAGACCACTGCCTTGCAATGAAAATTATCATTTTAAGAACCAACCAAATGTAGCCATTTTTCAGGATAGCACCATTTTTTGAATATAAATTATCTTTGAGAACACACACAAGTCTCAAAAATTCTTTTACATATTTGTATATTCATAAATCAAGTGATGCACCAGCAATGGCACTACTCTATGACAACAAAAAAAAGGCAGCTGCATAATGCAGCATGCAACAGGAGCATCAAAAACTATGCCTGCAAGAATAACAGACCACCCGAATCATAGAATTCTAAGTCTGTCGTTAGGTTGTATGCAAATAATTTTGCTTGTTTAATATTTAGTTTCTATTTTATGCAATAAATAGCATTATTTAGAACAGCATTGTATTGCTTCTGTGATTGCTCGTTGTAGACATTTTGAAAGCTTATACTTTAATTGCAGGATCTATAGAATGCCTAGTAAATGAAGGCCCTTTCTTATCGCGGCAACTGTTGTTACATTGCAGGTTTAGGTAGCATAGCGTTCTTAATGGAAATGGAGGCAGTATAGAGATCAAATTACCAAGTAAAGACTTTTGTGCAGTGAGGAGGAGTAGTGCCAACTGGCCTCTAAACAGGGGTCATACTAAGAATAATGCACAAAACAGAAATACGCAGAAATAAAAGAGTATACTGTAGAAGGCATTACAGATATTTGTTTGTTGTTTAGGGCTTGTCATTATGTTTTATAATATTTGCTCCCCCATTTTGTTTCTGAGAGGTGCTGCTTGTTGAGAATTTGGGCTCGTCCGTTGTTAATAACAACGTCCCATGGCTACCGCAATGTTATCCTGTTTAGTACAGGTTTCCAAGTTTGCAGACTTATTGTGAATCTCTTCATAGTATTAGTGGAAAAAATAGAATCTGAGTCTGGACTTCATGTCTTTATCAAGTAAGAATTTTGGTTACATATTTGGCTTTGGCGTGGCTTATTTTTGAAATTCTGACTGTTAACCTTGCTAGCTTTTAACTTTTAATTTATTCTTTTCATTTCTAAGTCCTATCTTTTGTTTTTGCTGTTTTTGGCAAAACTATAATTACTACACAGAATAAAGAAAATGTATTTCGCTCATTTTCATTAATATAATTGGAATTCACATTTATGTACACCTCAGTTTTTTATTGAGTGGATTGTATACTACAACTTCTTTATATTGGCATCTGATAAGTCTATATAGCAATAAAGCAACAATTCTATAGATATGTGTGTTAAACTAATTGGTGGCTCAAGTTAGACATGTGGGAGCATGGGTGTGTACTTGAGTGCATCTTGAAATGGACTAACGTTGCATCCACTGTTAGTTACTGCCTTATTTCTAATATTGTTGAGTTAGGCTCTGGTCTTCCGCAATCCTAAAATGGATTAAGCATTTAGGATAATGGATGGATGTTTGGAAAAGCTACTGATGAATGATTATGTTTATAAGACTGCACTAAAACTAACAAACCAACCATTTTTGACAAATTAATAACACTTCAATTAAATGTTTTATTAAACATTGCTGCATTTTTATCAATCCAGAGGGTATAATCCGAACAAAAAATCCGGGTGTCTAAATGATGACATTTCAACAGAGGATATTATTTTACATTTACGGATCAGAGCAAAACTTCTATCAAGAACAATGATGAGCTGCAAGGGATGGTACATAATCCTTAGTAACTGATTGTCATCCATGGCCATTCAAAGTGATAATCTAATTTGAATTATGAAGAGCTCCCAGAAAATGCAACCCCCATAGTCATTGACAGAGCTCTATAGCATGGCAAAATCTCATTTATAGTTATCTCTAAATAGGTCCAAAGACATCTTTTTAAGTATTTGAAGATATGCCTAAATAATTTACAGATATCTCTAAATGCAATTAAAATATCAATCAATCCATTAACTTTATAAACTTGATTTAAAGATATCTTCAATTGATGTTAATATATCTTTCAATCATTTTGTGATATTGTTTAATGAGAAACATATTAAAAGATATCCCTCCATTTTCCTATCTTCAAGTCTTTGAAAGACATCTTATAATTAAATAGATACTGTTCATCTAAAGATATACAGGGTATCTCAGAAGTAAGTGGGAGGTTAGTGGTACAATCAATATTATTTTATAATTATTGGTGTTGCAATCAGCAGACACTACAGAACTTATCAGAACTTATAGACAAAACAAAAAAGAAACAAAATTCAAATAACAATAGTTATTTAAACTGTCTTACATTCCCCAAATATTAGAAACTGTGCCCTATTACATTTTAGACAGCCTAGATTTAATCACTGCATAAAATACCAACATATACCTTGTATTCACCCAACATTTAATAATTGGTACTTTAAAGCATTTGTTTTAATTATACACCAAAGGCATACAATAATTGTACTAATTTTATGGATGGCTTTAATATGTTTTATAAATTGAACATTATTTGTTAAAATAAGTTAAACCTGGTCTAAAATGAGAGATCGTACATTTGTGAGTAAGAGCTTCCAAGTTAATTCTTACTTTGACACAGTGTTAATTTTGTTGATAAAAACTAGGATGCAAAAATACCCTTCAACAACATTTTTTCTCGTGACAAAAACAGAACAAAAACTAAATAAAAATGTTCCTTTAATGATGAAAACTAACATGAATGATTTTAAAATCATTGTTGATGAAAAATAAACAGAACAAAAATGTTACAAACAGAAAACTGGACAATGAACAATGTGAATCTCTTTGAACATCTCTATTATACATGACGTGGTCTGCCAACAAATCACGAGCATGAATGCTGTGGTGCGATTTTAAAAAGTTGTATGCCTGCTTGTAATTGAATAACACTAATTTGTGCGCCATCAGGAAATCATCACATCAACCATAATCTTGGTCCACTCTGCTGTGCTATGTTGGCCAACGTGATTCTCAGGTGAAAAAAGCGGTCATATGGACCAAATTTAATTACTACACTGACAAAAATAAAACTCAGTGTAAGCCATGTGCAATGAAGCTCACAGGAAAGGACACCACAAACTTGAAGAGGCATCTAGAGGCACACCATCCTGAGATTCATGCCAAGGTTATGTTATCTAGGTGGCGACTTGCCTGAAGCCAATACCATTACCTCTGGCTCTCATTCATCCTGCTAATACTAATGTGTCAAGCGTGTTGGTTTATTTGAGGTGTGCTTCTAGAAGGGATTTCACATCAATGGTAAGGTTGCTTCTGAACTGTTGTGTAACTGCAACTATACGAATAACTTCAGATGGCACAATAATATGTGAGAAAAATATGAGCAAAAACTACATATGAAAAAGGCTTACAGTAGTGATAACACAGCACCGCATCAACACGTCAAATAAAAACAGCAGATGTCATGTCTAATTCTGTGTGTTTGAGAATTTCAGTGTGCATTTGGGGAAAACACGTTTATTACTGAAAAAAAAGCCGACACATTGACACACAAAGAATTTTGTTATTATCAGTTTTATGTCTGTTTTATCAGGTTGAGAATTTAAGTCAAATGTTGCACATTCAATACTAGCAATTTAGTTATCACTTACCTGTAAGTATTTTGTGTTTAACTCAAAGTCTTGACAAAAATCTCTAATAGGGTATTCTTTAGAACATTTTTATGGGCTATTATTTGCATGTATTGTAGACTGTACATCAGTTTATTATCATTGTATAGTGTGTCCTGTATGAGAGAGATGTCCTCTTCTGGTTAGCCAGCACTTATATTCACGTGCACACATATCAATCCGCATACGTTGGAGTCTGCATCCTTTTTAGACCAGCCCCAACTCTCTATTACAATGAGCCTTTAGAGAAAGCGATTGTATTTAAAGATATGGTACAAGCCCCCTTGGCACCTTTGGTGCCCAACCCCCAGTTGTGGCCTAGTAGCCCACCCCACAACTTTCTTGATATTTTAGTTTATAATTTAAATACGGAATAAGAATCTGAAAATCTAACAACATCACATTAAAATTCGATAAATTCTGAAAAGAATGATACCAAACATATATATGTAGGTTTTAAAATAAGCCCGATTTAAAGCATGGCAAAAAACGTGACATAAAAATGTCACATAAAATCGTTGCACAAAATCATTGCACTTTTAGGCTTAGGATTTTATATATACATAGAGTAGATTAATTATTTTTCTTGTCTAATTTTGCTTGTTTTTCTTTGCTTGTAACTATTTCTTTTACATCTTCTGAAGTACTTTCAGCTACATTCTGAGTATGAAAATGTGCAATAGAAATAAATGTTATCATTGCTCTTGTTTTTGTTGTTGGAAGAGTTTGTCCATAAAAATACAGATTATTCTGTAGTACAGAGTGTCAAAGTCAAACCCTGAAGCCAGTTCAGGATGGAAGAATGTCTTTATTGACATGTACATGGAGTCACTCTGTATATAAACGCTGAATGACTTACAGGTGGTGGTGACACTTCTTAAATACACTACAACAACAACAACAATATTTATTTATATAGCACATTTTCATACAAACAGTAGCTCAAAGTGCTTTACATAATAAAGAATAGAAAAATAAAAGACACAATAAGAAAATAAAATAAATCAGCATTAATTAACATCGAATAAGAGTAAGGTCCAATGGCCAGGGGGGACAGAAAAAACAAAAAAAAAACTCCAGACGGCTGGAGAAAAAAAAAAAAAAAAATCTTCCAGACCATGAGACGGCCCAGTCCCCTCTGGGCATTCTACCTAACATAAATGAAACAGTCCTCTTTGGATTTAGCCAATTACAGAAGTGTGTGATTGGTTTTATTTGTCATGTCATGCCTAATTACTGACAAACATGACTCTTGTTGTCAGAATTCTGATACACTAGAGTATACTGGTTCTCTTATCAATGCTTAACCTTGCAGAGAAGTAGCAGAGGGACTGGGTCACAGATCAACAGGCTTTAATTAAAATGTTTTCTAAGACTGCTAAAGGCAAAAGCTAACAGTTAACAAGGACAGAAGTAATTTAATATAATCAATATATAATCAAATAGTGAAAACCATTTATCAGTAAAAATCAACTCTCATAATCTCCCGTTTGCTGTTTTAGAAACAACTATAATCAATCATCATTTATTTTAAGTAACTGAACAGGTAGGTCTACATTGGTATAAGGCAGTTCAAATGATGTGGCAACATAACCAATATGAGGGGGAGCAGAAGTATATATCATGATTTTGGTGACAGATGGCATAAAGACTTGCATATTGCATTTAAAGCTACAGTAGTATAATTGATGATGATGACAAAAATTATTGGAACAATAATTCCAATACTGCTTTTAACCAAGCCAGACAAACAAAAAGAAATTCATTAAACCGCTCAGTATTCAGGAGCAAAAACTGGACCAGCTGCATGAAGATTCTTATAGACCACGTCAGATATATTGTGAGAAACGTCAATAATGTAAGAGCAACATTTCTTCCCTATCACATTGCAGGTACAGTACCTCCCTCAGCTGCCAAAAGCATATCCAGAGCCATTTGATTTTACATAGTCACTGTTCTTGTAGTAAAAAGCCTCAGATGAACGTTCATTAAGTGTTCTGCTTGTCATTAGGTGGAAGAACAGTTCCTTATAAATGCAGATTGCACACAATTAGAAGGGAAGAAGTAAAGTGGCCTGGAGCAATTGATAAATTGTTCAGTCTAGGAAAAACATAAGTTTGGGAAAGGTCCATAGTCATATTAAGAAAAGAGTCCAGTCCAGTCTAGTTTCTGTAGTTTACAGTACATTTGCATCTCTAGTATGGTTCGAGAGAAGAAGATGGTAAGTAAAAATGTCACCATCTGCTTTAACAGTCTTATCAATAAATAAACCAGCAAGATTGATTATACACTGGCTTGCAAGAGGTACAAGGAGCATCTTGTACAGTAACATATTTATTAACCTGCTTAATACAATTTAATGTGGGAGACAGCAACATGGGTTTTCCCAGGACAGGAAGTAAGCCGATCACTTGTTACTGGCGACTTTAAACTGATCCTTTATGAACGATGAAATGATAGATAGATAGATAGATAGATAGATAGATAGATAGATAGATAGACAGTGTAAAAGCCAATCTTAGAAAGTTAAAGTTTTAAGTTTGCTTAATTTGAGTAAAATATAAATTTCTTTCATAGTCATAACTTATGGCATAGTCTTTTCCCTCTATAAGTTAATAAGAGATAGAACCTTCTTACTATAACTGAGAAACAGTGTGATAATAAGTTGTGTTTAGAACAGGTCCCAGTAAAGAGGGACTTGAAAGACCCATTTTCTACTCAGAGATGGGATAAGCATACAGTTTTCTGACCGTTTTGAAATGGTACAGAAACGTTTTGAAATGGTTCAGAAATGTTAAGTAAATAGTAACGATTTGAGATGTAACAAGATTAAGCTTAGAACTGAACTTTTCTTAACATTAGTTTTTCCTTTTTTGCTATTTTAATTTTCTTTTTTTTGTGTGAACTGTTTTACTTTGAAACTTAACTAAACTTTTAAAAACTAAGATATTTTTGACTGTGGAATCATTTGTGCACATCAGGCTTTTGTTGAATCCCATTTTTTTGAGTTGAAGCTGATGAACTTTGGTAATTTTGGGAAATCGCAGCTACAGATAGTATCTATCTATCTATCTATCTATCTATCTATCTATCTATCTATCTAT
>JANRMT010062806.1:26442720-26454872 GCA_026402145.1 Polypterus bichir lapradei
TATCTATCTATCTATCTATCTATCTATCTATCTATCTATCTATCTATCATTTAATCGTTCATAAAGGATCAGTTTAAAGTCGCCAGTCAGGTTAAACAGCATCTTTTAAAAGGGAGAAGAGAGAATGTGCAAATTGTACGTGTGCCTGTGTGACTCAAGTTTAAAACCCAGAAATCTTAAAAAAAATGAGGTAACAGTGCTAACCACATACAAAAGGTTTGCAGGCTAGGTTGACAGCTCTAAACTGAATCAGCACTTTTGTGTGAAAACCAATCGTCTTGTACTTTGTTAAGGGAATAGGTCTTATCACTCAGTGTTTCTGGGAAAGATTTGCACCTCAGCACACACACACTGTATTGACTGGTTTTGGAAGATTGGTATATATCCTGAATCATTATTTTTATGGTATACTAAGGACTTTGCCCCCTGCTCACCAACCCCCTGGTTTGGTTAACCGGATATACAATTTAAAGAGATTGTTATTTTCTTTTTATTCATTTTTTATTTCTTGATATTTGCCAGTGAGAAAGCTGTAGTGAATGAGTCACCCTCTGGGGCTGCTAGTGCCATGCTGCATGATCTGCATGTTGCGCTGCACGTCGATCATTTAAAAGCCTGTACAGCAGCTGTCCTTTAAGCCTTTAAGCAGCTGTCCTTTAAGCCTACTTGTGCCGTGCTGCGTGATCAGTATGTCGCACTGCGCGTTGATCATTTAAAAGCCTGTACAGCAGCCGCTGCTGCTTGTGACATGCTGCGTGTTCTGCATGTTGCGCTGCGTGACAATCATTTAAAAACCTGTGCAGTAGCTGTCCTTTTGTCTCACTTCTTTGTCTTGGAGGACGTTAAAGTGTCTCAGAGAAATTGTTTGAAAGTAGGGTGTGATGTTCAAGTAGTCTCCCGGGACTTCAAAGTGTCTTCCCTGCAAGTAGTCTTGTGGGACTTCAAAGTGTCTTCCAAGAAGATCCGAGAAGACCTGCTGTGCATGTGTACCACGCCAGCATTTTTGAATTCTTTACGACGTTCTACTTTGTCATCTACTCTTTGTCCTTTATTTCCAGCCCCGGGTTTGGTTAAATGTCTTTCTTGCGGGATGTATAACACTGTTTGTTGTTGGGGGTGGCTAAACGCATGCTAAGGAGTTGTGGTCAGATCAGCTTCTGTCTTAGGGCTGCTGCTGATGAGCTGCGTATTCTGCTTGTCGTGTTGCGCATTGATCATTTAAAAGCCTTTACAGCAGCTGTCCTTTTGCCACTTCGCGTCTCCACTGCTCGCGTTGTGAAGGGGGCTTAACGCACACTAAGGAGATGCGGTCAGATCACCTGCTGGCTTGCTGCTGCTCGCAAGCTGCGTGTTCTGCTTGTCGTGCTGCACATCGATCATTTAAAAGCCTGTACAGCAGCTGTCCTTTTGTCTCACTGCTTTGTCTCGCGTGATGTCAAAATATCTTCCAAGAAGATCACGTCTCGTCTCCCTCCCAAGATTTTTTTTTTATAATAGAGAGAGATGCAGTATAATTGAGCATGGGGAGTCTCTCTTTTTAGAATATAATGTAAGCAACTGTTGCATGTTGAATAATATGTCCTCCATTATTTATAATGACCTTGCATTTTGATAAGTTGTGTGGTTATGAACTTTTTAATATTCTACCAACCCATTCAAAGAATAGGAGCGAATTCCATTAGCACTGAGAAAAAAATAAGATAGTAATGAAACCCTGGACATGGCACCAATCCACATAAATAGTATCAGTTATTAAATCAGTTTCACTCATAACAATGTTTAACAATAAGGTTAGAAACAGCAATTCATGAATTATTTATTATCCAGTGTAAGTGGAGAATGGCCAGAAAGGAGGATGGTTTCTTATCCGGAAGCACAGAAGCACTGGCAGGCAGTTTCAGTGGTCCTCATGTGGCAGCCCAGTCAGGACACCCACAGGCAGGGCCGTCTTAACAGCAATATAGGTTCCCGGGCAAAGCAGATCACTGGGGCCCCTACCTACACAACCACTCAGCAAGTCACAACATACATGGATTAGCATGGCACCCCTATCCTTTTGGGGCCCGCGGGCATCTGCCTAGCATGCCCATGTGTTAAGACGGCCCTGCCCACAGGAGTGCCTGGGAATTGGAGTCTGTCGGGGTCCCTGGGTGCTGATAGATAATGCTGTTGGGGGGGACCTCCCTACTTTCTCTATGGCCTGGAAATGGTTCCAGGAAGACACAATGTATAAAGCATTCCTGAGGCAGCAGGAAACACTCAACAGGAGGAGAAAACGAGGAAGAACTGATCAGGTTGATTTTGGTATTGTTATTGTGCGACTGATCTTTGGAAGGCTGATTTGGAAGCGTGCCGATGTTTAATCTTCTTTGCCCTAGCAGGCATCCTGCATTGGCGCAGGGTCCGCTGTTTGACTAGTAGGTCTCCGCTTGGCATGGTTGAGAGCATCCTCGGGGCAAAGTCAGCATGTTTAATATAATCCTTAATTTGATCCATCCACCGGTGCTTCGGTTGGCCTCATGGTCGTCGACCACATGCTTCTGAGTCTTTGGTGCTACAGATAACATGGCCAATACCATTGGAGCCTGGCCTTGCACATCTTCTCAGCTGTGGGAGCAATGCCCATTATCCGCTGGACATCCTTGTTCATGATGTGATGAAGTTGGATGAGCCATAGCGACAATTGGAACATCTTGATTTCCATGGTGTGGAGGAGTAGCTTGTGTTTCAATTTCACTGACCAGCACTCAAATCCAAAAATGACGATTGGGCAGATGACCATTTTATAGATTTTTGCCTTCAAGTAGATGGGCATCTTCCAGTTGCAAAAAACACCTGTGCCTCCATTTCAGCCAGGCCACACTAATGTGCGTTCAAACATCAGGTAGAGTGTCGCTGTCTGAGAAGAAGATCAAGCCAATGAATTGAAATTACATAGTCTTCTTTATATTGTGGCCATCGACCTGATAGTGCCATCTGTCTTTTTGCCACAATCAAGATACTCCATCTTCTGAAGGTTTAGGCGCATTCCTTGGGTGCTGAGTTCAGCTGCCTACCACCGCATTTGTTCTTCAAGGCCTGTGTGAGCCTCATTGGTGAGAAACACATCATTGGCATACAAGAGGTTCTAGGAGTGAGGGCACTGGTTATGTTGAAGGGTGGAGAAGTGCCAAAAGGCCAGCAGACAGTTCTCAAGAAGTTGATGTAGAGCAGCTTGACTCACTGGACATAGGCCTCCACGTCACCATAAGAGTGTAACAAGTACCAAATAAGCTTGTGTGACATGCGGTTGAAGGCCTTTTCCAGATCAAGGAAGACAAGGTGAAGTGCCGCCACTGGCAATCACTGTGAGTCGGCTAACATCCTCATGTGTCAAGGTTTAATAAACATTTTTAATTTAAATCTATGAGTGATTTGGGCATTACTGTGCCTTGGGTTTGGGACTCAGTGGTGCCCCCTCATGGTTACACAATTGATAATGCTGCTCTGTATGCCATTATATTTATTGAATTAATTTATTAAACATTAATACTGCAAGGGCTGAAAAGGCTATTCTGTGAAACTGGGGATTTGAAGAGGTGACCCAGCCATTCTCTTTTGTAGACTTCATCATATGTGACAACCACTTACAACCTAATCTGAGGAGCTGTCCTTCATGGAGTGGGCCATGTCCAATAATTGAGATGTCAAGTCAGCTACAGAGGAGAGGCTGCACAATCTGACAAAACATTTGTTTAAGTGGCACAGAAAAGCTATTTCAACATTATAGCAAATGTATTACCGCTGATAGGAGTTATATTTAACAAAAAAACTTTGGATTTACTGGCATTCCACTTAATAGGACAGTCTCAAATGCATTTTGATCACTCCTCGCACCTTCACCACCTGTGAATTCACATCACTTACAGCAGAATAAATGCAGTACTTAACAGTAACCTAACAGCTTCATGTTTATCTACAAATGCACACTGAATGCATATGTATCTAATATGTCCATAGGATTTAGTTACTTCCAAGATATAACATGCTATCAAAATAGGACTTCAATACTACTTGTATGTTTGCAAAAGGTTTTGAAGAGTCCACAGACATTTTGTAAAAATATACTTTTGTTGCAGTCCTAAAATTAACTAAGACTAAACCCTATGGTTGTACCATCTTATTAAAATGGAACAGCAAAATGTGAACATAGTATATGAAATATAAGAAAAAGTTATATATTGGATGAAGAGCACTGAACCACTATATATATTTTTTATGCAATAATCCATTCATTCATCTATCCACCCATTTGGAACCCACTTATTCCAAATGTAGGTCCTCTTGTTTCTAAAAATTAACCAATGTGCAACACCTAAAGTAAACACACTATGATATTATGCACAGAATACATAAGTTATACTGTAAGTTAATTTTTAAAAATATGTATGCAGTAGTTAAAAAATGCATACAACTAGTCGTCGACTTACAACCTATGCGTCTTATGACCATTCGACTTACAACCCCTATCACGTCTCATGAGCAAATGACAGTGTTCTCCATGCCAGCTCTGTATGCCGTGACTAATTCATCTAGATCTCAGTGTATTACCTGCAGCGGTTTCAACTACATTCAGTTACATTTGAATTACAATTACAAGAAAAAAAGGCAATTTTGTTCGATATAAAAATGAAAGTGATCAAGCACTATGAGGGAGGAAAGAAAGCGAATGTGATCGTATGTGACTTTAAGTTATCCCATTATAACCAGTGTTCACCACACATGCTGTGCTGTGCTCTGGCTTCAAATCCAGTTAACCTCTGATGCTTCTGCATTGTGAACCACAATGTGACGCTTTGTGCAAACTGCCACAAAAGGGTAATGAACCCACATTGAACTCCTTTATCTGTCTACGTTTATTAGTAACAGGCTGAAATGTCAAAACAGAAAGCATATGAGTGCTCAGACTCATTTTACATTTTAAAAAGCTTTCCGTTCCATTAAGATAGACAGAGGTTTATTTATCTCCAGAGGGAAATATGGCTTTTTAAAGAAGCCATTTCAATGAATTAATACATAAATAGATAGATAAATAAGTATTGTGGTGATCCAAGGAATAACAGGCCTATACAATTCCAGCTCTTTGGGGAGGCCAAGCTACTTTTCAGTCAGCTTGTAGAGCTCTTTAACTTGGTCGCTTATGCCATAAGTGACCATTTTCCTTTGGGCAGTCTCAAGTTTAAAGCCCTGGGAGCAGAAGGGGTGGAGTTAGTTGCCCTGCCTGGGTGGTCTTTCTGTGCTGCAGTTACCTATGAAGAACTTGGAAGAAGAACTCATGCGTGACACTATGTATACACACGCGCACACACTATAATCTGAACACACACCAGAAAAACTAAAAAGAAAGAAAAATTTTAAAAACTTCTGACTTGGCTGTCACAGTTACAGTGAGGCATTATACAGACATATTGCTGTTGGTATAAAGGAGCCCTAGTAGCATTTCTTGACAGACAGAATAATTCCAGGCTGAAAGTACTCAGTGTCAGAGTAAGGATGTGCAGCATTATTCATAATGGCACTCAGATTTGTTTTAATTCTCCCCTTTGCTATTAACTCCAGCGGGTACAGAGTGTGTCCCATAACTGAGCGTACCCTTTTGATTAGCTTGTTGATTTAGCGGGCCTTTCTTTAAGTGATGCTACCAGCCTGGCACACCACAGCATATAAAATTACACATGGCATCACAGATTTTTAGAAGATGTGAAGGGTGTCACTGCCTACATTAAAAGAATGCAGTCTCCTAAGAAAAAAGATCCTGCTCTGCCCTTTCTTATATAGTTCATCTGTGTTACAAGACAAGTCCAACCTGGACCCCGCAAATACTTGTAGGAGTGTACCACTTCTAAATCCACTTTCTGGATAGTTACTGGACATACACTCTCTTTGGTGCTGTGAAAGTCAACAACCAGTTTCTCAGTTTTGCTGGTGCTTAGTTGCAGACAGTTCTTTTTGCACCAAGAAACAAAGTTTTACACCTGACTACTTTACTCTGTCTCGTTAACCTTATCAATACACCCCAAAAGTGATATGGTATTATATTTATAGTCAGATGAGTACAGATTGAAGAGAAAGGTAAGCAGGACTGTTCCACACATCTATACCAGAAACACAGTCCTTGAGTCTCACAAGTTGCAGTCTGGCTAACAGTCCATTATTCAGGACACCATAGGCACATCCACCAGCATATCTTTAAAAGAGATGGCTGGATGGTAGTGAAGGAATTGGTGAAATGGAAAAACATAATCCTCCCAGTACTTCCAGCTTTGTCCAGGTGAGAAAAAGCCTTGTGCAGCAGATGTATCCTTCACTCCAATCTTTGTCTGACAGGCAAACTGATGTGGCTCCAGGAGTTCTACCACAAACAGACTTATATAGTCCAGGACCAGCCACTCAAAGGTCTTCATGATGTGAGACGTAAGTGCCACTGGTTGGTAGTTATTAGGTAAACAGGCAAATGCCTTCTTTGCAACAGAAACAACACAGGATGTTTTCCACAGCAGCATCATGGAGGACAGAGGATACCATAAAGTTGGTCACCACAGACCTTAAAAACTCGAGAACTGACCCCATGTGGTCCCGTGGCTTTTCCTGTGTGTATCTTCCTTAGTTGTCTCCTTCCTTGGTCTAAAGTTATGGAAGCCAATACTGATGGTCATAGGTGGACTTGTCACTGATCATTCCAGTTGATGTAGTAAGAGTTGATGATGTAGTGGGGAAGGTGTATGGAAACGGGACATTGGAAGAATGTGGAAGTGGGAGAGAAAATCTTCTAAAAAATTGGTTCAGGGCATTAGCTTTGTCCATAACCCCTTCTAGCACCTGAGCTCTAGACTGCTTGAGTCCAGTAATTATGTCCAGTCCTTTCCAGACATCTTTCATGTTATTCTGAGTGAGTCTTTTTTCTACTTTAGCTTCACTCAGCTTTTTCTTCAGCACTCACTGGGCATTCTTCAGAGACTATCACCAGATCTGAATACTCTTTTCATTATTCAGGAGAATTGGGCTTGTTTCTTGGAAAGAAAAAAATAAAACAGACTGCTTTGTCTGAACAGCGGATGATTTGAATAAGTATACTGTACTGTGCGCTACCCTACGTCAGCTAAACCTTAAGCAAGCAGAAGATGCCAGAGATAACTAAGCGTAGAAAGCCCTTTTTATAACTAGAAAGAGATCTTAGACTGGATTGGCTGGAAAATCAAATGAGTTCAGTCAAATGATTTGTGTGTTCTTTCCATAGTTGGGTACAATCCTTCATTCAATGTTGCTGGAAAAGATTCCCCCCATGCAAAATACACATAGGCCAGTTTATCAACCCCATAACATAAGTTTAATCAGGTTAAAGTTTAGTAGAGATGCTTTAGCACAGGCCAAGTGGTAGTGCAGAGATGTCCTTCCTGTCTCACAGCACCAGATTCTACATGAAGTCTGCATGTTCTCCCTGTGTATTTATGGATTGATCGGTATTAGTGAATATCAGAGAGTTATTACTCAAAAACGTTATCCTTTATTCTTTTGTTACAATATCCTTAGCAAAAAAGACTCATATGCATTAAAAAAATTGATTATACAGTTGTGGTTCTTCAATCAGCTCTATTGCACACTCTGCCTTTTTCTTTTTCTGAGTATTTATTCTACATGTATATGCAAAAGTTGCCATAACTCCATCCACAAGGGCTGCATGGGCAGAGAGGTGAGCAAGAAAAATTTTCTTACCTCGAAAAAATAGTACCAAGAATCTCTGGTAAAACGTATTATTTCCAGCTTACTTTCATTATCACAAACATGCCTCAGGAACGAAGAATACACATTTTCTTAAATCGAAAGTTTGCTACTTCAAAGTGAACATACTCAGTTATAACTGTTTTAAGACTTTTCTTCACATTGGGACTCCATTATCAATTAGCTTCATTATAAAACCAAGAACAAGCTAGGTATTTTTTTTTATTTATAAAATATGATTCACACAATTTCATGTGACAAACTAATACTAAATATATCAAGATTCTGAAAAAATACTGTCCTACATTTTTTTTAATGTTGCATATTTTACTTGTTTTAAAAATAAAACTTGTTCAATTAAACCAGAACAAAGTTCTTTTCATATTTATTAGTTTGGATTGGTTATTAACCCCTTCAATGGGGCCCCTTTTTTCAGTAATCACTCCCATGGTGGGGTTTTTTTATCTGTCGATAGAAATGGTTGAATTTTGCTAGAATATTATCTAATTGGCATGCAAGTTAAATCATTGGAAGAAAAAAATTTTTAAACTGCAAACAAAATTATTTAAACATTTTTTGTTAGCAACAATAAGTTCATTTCATGCTAGTTTTTTTTTTTTTTGTAGATTTATTATGTATAAATTTTCCATTTTTCACTTAGCACTTCAGTTGTGTGTGGTACGCGTGGCAGAGTGGAACATTGCAGTCTCTGCAGCAGTATATTGTTTCCCTTTTCTTTGACAAATGCACTACACATCTCTTATTAGATGTCTGCTCAGCATGCAAACATCTCTCTTATCCTTCTACTTCAAAGCCATCAACTTATTACTGAATGCAGTGGCAACTTCTCCTGATTTAAATTTTTTTGTCATTACAGATTTTGCCCAGTCATTTTATTTGATCTTACTACCACATCAGTTTCCATTGAATTCAAAAATTCATACAGCTCAGGACTGCTGTAGTAATTGTCTAGTCCTATCAGATAACTCTGATTCAGTATCTTCTCTGCAAGTGTTAGCACGTTTTTGTAAAATTATGCACATCAACTTCTCCTACATCGTTTACAAGTTTTGCATGTTTTCCTGTGTACATCATAATATTCTACACATATCCACTTTTTGCCTCACAAAGCTTATAGAGTATTCCATCCAAAAAACATGATCTTTTTTTCGGAATGTATACCGTCCATCCTAGATGGCCTTTCCATAGCAGTAAACTTTCATTGATCGAATGATTTCCCTCTGGAATGTAACTTCTAGAAAATTTTTGAATGCTGTGGTCAAAAAAAGGCTTGATTTTATACATTTTGGAGAAACTGGCCTGGCATCACTATATGCTTCATTATCAACTAATAGGTAACATAACGTTTAATTGCTACACAGAAGGAAGAAATCTCAAAAAAGAAACTTATAAAGCACCAAAACACCAGCAAAACAACTAACTGAATAACACTTGCAAAATAATAGAGGTAATCAAAGAGATTTCAGATGTTCAAAACACACTTGTAACTTTGCGGATGATAAAAACTGCAAAGGTACACTGCTGAAAGAAAGTCGTTCAGCCACTAAAAATAAATGCCAGAACTTAATCCTTTTATCTTAGAAATGTGACTGAGGGCAAGTGAAAGAAAAAGTACCGTTAGGGGTTCTTTGGTCTCGAAACTACCATAAAACTTTCACCCAAGTAAAGGATATCTGTACCTCTGACACTTTGACCACCAAGTTCAAAAAATTCATACTAGATGTCAGAACCATGCAGAGCACAGATACAAAGCAATTGCGTCCATATACGCATTTCCCGAAAAATGTATTTCATTAAGTGCGTCTATAGACGAGCTTCCTATTAAAGGGGTTAAGGCATATTGGAAATACATACTTTATTATTTTTGCTAAACTTAAAGCTTAATGTTAAGAAAACTAACTACTTGTTAAAATGATTTGTTCACATGTTGGGAAAGCATAAAAAATGCCTAAACCAACATGTTTTCAGAATAATGGATATGAAGCCTAAATTATTAGAATTATACAGTTGAATCAATGTGTTGTCTACTTGTTTCAAAAAATTAGAGCAAGTTGCATAAACTTTACAATTGTTGTTTAGACAACTTAACTGAGTCAAAGCAGCAAGATAAGTTGGGTGTACATTAGTTTTTTTTTTTTACAGTGTAGCAGATAGCCTTTGTCATGGAGGGTCGGGGGGACCCTCTCTCCCAAGAAAGGCACACAGTGTCTCAGGAATGGCAGCAGAATCAAGCTTTATTGCGTGATACGGACACAGGCTCAAATATAGAGAAATGACAGCCCAGTTCTTACAGTTCTTTTACTACAGTTCTTATCTCCTTACACATTTGTCATCCACATCTGACTCCCAATATTCTATTCCAACTTACTGGGTGTAGCACCCTTCCTATACTGTACATTACGCTCACTTGACAGGCCCCATATTTCTTCCAAGTACTGGTCCAGTATTTGCCACCGATATTTCCAACCTAAAGTTTATATTCCCCGCCTGGAGGAGGGGAGTTTGCTCTGCCTACCCCTCTTCACATACATGACCTTTGACTTATAATATATTGATTGTTTCTAGCTTACCCAGATACAAAAAAATATATAGACAGAAGCCTTTTTCAGTTTAACCTTTAAAACGTTAGTGCTCAATAAAATATACTACTGTGTTTTTATGTGCTTATGATACTCTTTGAATATATACAAATCATTAGTTCTATAAATATATTCTTCTATACCTTCAGTTGTTTTGTGACAATTTCCTATAGAGGTCCATTTGGAAACAAGTGTTTGTCATAGTCTGTTTGAATGCTTGAAATGTAATTCAAATCACAATAAAATGTTATGACAGAGCAAATGTTTTGATTGTTATTTGGCCCTTATGTACCAAGAATAAACTGCTGAGCACTTTACTGCACTTACTTACAATTATTTGCAGAGACCCAGGAAAAAAGTACACTGAAGTACACTTCATTTTTAAGTACGCTAAGTTTGCTTCCATAATATATCAAAAGTGTGCTATATTTGAGTTGCGCATTTGAGATATACTGTATCATAAATATGTTTTCAATGTGTCATTCTATATAAATGTATTAACACGTATCTGAGATAGATTTAGATGTACTCCAAAGTACATTTAAGAAAGTACAGAAATAATAAAAAGTGTACTTAAGCATATTTAAGCACATCTTAAACATCTTAGACCCTCTGCAGTTCGCATACCAGGAGAAGGTGGGAGCGGAGGATGCCATCATCTATATGCTACAGCAATCCCTCTCTCACTTGGACAGAGGCAGTAGTGCTGTAAGAATTATGTTTTTGGACTTCTCTAGTGCCTTCAACACCATCCAACCTCTGCTCCTTAGAGACAAGCTGACAGAGATGGAAGTAGCTTCACACCTGGTGGCATGGATCGTGGACTATCTTACAGACAGACCTCAGTATGTGCGTCTCAGGAACTGCAGGTCTGACATATACATCAGACTTCCAATATGATTCAGAGTCCTGCCACGTGCAAAAGTTCGCTGACGACACTGCTATTGTGGGCTGCATCAGGAGTGGGCAGGAGGAGGAGTATAGGAAGCTAATCAAAGACTTTGTTAAATGGTGCGACTCAAACCACTTACACCTGAACACCAGCAAGACCATGGAACTGGTGGTGGATTTTAGGAGGCCCAGGCCCCTCATGGACCCCGTGATCATCAGAGGAGACTGTGTGCAGCGGGTATAGACCTATAAATACCTGGGAGTGCAGCTGGATGACAAATTGGACTGGACTGCCAATACTGATGCTCTGTGTAAGAAAGGTCAGAGCCGACTATACTTCCTTAGAAGGTTGGCGTTCTTCAACATCTGCAATAAGATGCTGCAGATGTTCTACCAGACGGTTGTGGCGAGTGCCCTCTTCTATGCGGTGGTGTGCTGGGGAGGCAGCATAAAGAAGAAGGACGTCTCACGCCTGGACAAACTTGTTAGGAAGGCAGGCTCTATTGTAGGAATGCAACTGGACAGTTTGACATCTGTGGCAGAGCTACAGGTGCTAAGCAAACTCCTGTCAATCTTGGAGAATTCACTGTGTCCACTGAACAGTGTCATCTCCAGGCAGAGGAGTAGCTTCAGTGACAGACTTTTGTCACTGTCTTGCTACACTGACAGACAGAGGAGATCGTTCCTCCCCCACACTATGCGACTCTTCAATTCTACCCGGGGGAGTAAATGCTAACATTATTCAGTTATTGTCTGCTTTTACATGCATTTTTATTACTCTTTAATTTAATATTGTTTTTTTTGTATCAGTATACTGCTGCTGGATTATGTGAATTTCCCCTTGGGATTAATAAAGTATCTATCTATCTATCTATCTATCTATCTATCTATCTATCTATCTAT
>JANRMT010062806.1:26454882-26475561 GCA_026402145.1 Polypterus bichir lapradei
TATCTATCTATCTATCTATCTATCTATCTATCTATCTATCTATCTATCTATCTATCTATCTATCTATCTATCTATCCATCTTAATGGTGTCTCAAAATAGCACATTCAAGTACACTTAATTTTATTTAAGTATATATTTAGTTGCACTAATGATATACCATTAACACACTAAGTACAAATTTGTTCTTGCAAATAGCACACTTTTAATAGGGAAAGTGCACTTAAATACATTTTAAAGCACTTTTTTTATAACAGAGATAATCAAAGAGAAAAAATGTTGGTTTAATGTGGAAATTTGATATCTTAAATTCGAAAGCCTTAAATTATAATGTAAATAGACAGTAAATCTGCATGTTCATCAGTCTGCATGGTCTGAAATTAGTCTGAAGTTTTCAAGAAAGCTCTCCAAAAGGCATATTCTGACTATACTTCCAAATAAATAGAAGAAAATGTCAACAGCCCTCAAGTTTTTTTTAGGAAACCCTTACTTATAAACTTCTTTAATAATTTACTGGATAATTTAAGATTACAGATTCAGCAATAAGTTCTAAATCCATTAGCATTGTGCCATATTAGTGGTATATCCTAAAACACACTTGAATATAGAATATAATTTAAAACTTTAGATCTACGACTATTTACAAAGCATTCCATTTTGGAAGGAAGGATTCTGCTTCAGTCTGACTCGAAATAATTTATATTTAACCACAAATACTGCTCTAAATAATGACTCATCCTTTCTCTAGCCTCAAGATGAAATCCAGATGCAAAATTGCACATGTACATTTAAATGAACATTAAAACTGCATCAAAAGTGGGACACAAATGGTGACACAACAGTTGCAGAAAAAGCACGTAGAGAACAATACCTTATAAAACATTTGTGAAAGCTGATCACAACTTCTTCAAAGCAATAAAGTGTAAACCTTTAGTAAATGCATTTAGTACAACTGAAATTGTAGCACATCCTTGATATGGTAGAAAATGAGAAATAAAACCTGTTGTTATGTGTCCAAGATCTGTGTGGTTTAAGTAGACCAGCCAGAAAACAGCTAATTGACTTTGTTTGGTTAAAATTTTCACAAGACTTATTGTTTCATGATAAGGGAGTAAATTAAGGTAAGGAGGATAAAAGTTTCAAAGTAAGGCAGTTATACTCATTAATCATGGTGTAGAAAGAGTAGCAATGTTAATTAGCACATACAAGTAAGAATTTCACTTTACTGTGTACACATGACAACAATGACCCCTAAAAACCTACAGTATGTAAGTGTTTGATATCCTGAATACTAGCTGACCACCAAAAATATCTGGAAAAAAAATAATTTTGTTTTTGACATACCTGGATAGCTTGTGTGGTAGAAATCAAGATCCCAAAAACAACCTCTTTGTATCGAGGAACAAAGAATAAACTGGCAAGTGCCACCTGAGGAGAACTTGATTACTAGAAATGTGTCTTTTGGAATAATGGAGTCAGGTTCATCTTTTTGATTAGTTACATCTGTACTGGATGGATAGTAGGAAATAAGGTTGGACAATAGTAGCAACAAGGAGTGGGCAACATCTTAGCCAAAGAACAGGGAAGGGTTGTTAAAGGAAAGACGTATGAGGCCAAAAGTACTGAGAGGCACAAGACCAGGGGTCTCATGTATAAACAGTGCATATGCAAACAAATTTTGCGCATGTCCACACTCACTTTGAGATATATAAAAACTAAAATTGGCGTAAAGCCATGCACATTTTCATGGCAGCCTCACACCATGTGTATGTACTGTTCTGCCCAGTTGTGCAAACAGATGGCACCCGGCATCAAAGCAGTGCTGCTGTTTCTGTGGTCTCTTTAAGATTCACATGAAATTAACTGCACATCATTTACAAATTTAAGGCTATTCATCCTGTCAGCAATTGTGTCATTACATGAGATAGGTATTGCAACTACCCACTCAGATGCTGGCACAATATGCCTTCCTTGAACACCCAGAACACAGAGGAGAGGCATTGTAATGCTGTGCATGACCTTGTGCACTCAGCTGTGGAGCGCAGGCGGATGCTCTTTAACACACGTGGAAGGGTCTCAACACATCAGGTGGATGGCTCCTCTACCAGCCAATGAACATCTGTTGTGTCCTGACTGCATATGTATTAGGTTGATTAGCACTGAGACATGTTCATGAACACACATTTACAAGGTGATTGTAATTTATAAGGTTAAAATGTGTGGATATGTGCATATGGCAGGTTTTAGAAATCTGATTTTTTTTGGTGCACACATTTTCCTGTTTTTTTGCCAGGCATATATAGTTTTTTTGCACTCAAATCCACACAACATTTTATAAAGAAGGCCCCAGGTTGCCATGTAATACTGGCAATTTTCTGTTCCCGTTTTTATCTTGTACTCTCCCAGACACCACACATACACAGTGTAACAGATAGCCCGGCCACAGACAGACACGACACCAATGTCCACAACACATGGTTTATTTCACACTATTTACAACAGGTTCTAGCGACTCACACATGACTCCTCCAATCCTTTGTCTCTCTTCGGCTGCCTCCACTCCTCTCTCGCATGCTCTGTCTTCCTCCCGACTCTGGCTCCTCAAAGGGAGTGAGGCAGCCCTTTTTATCACACCCTGGAAGTGCCGTTCTCCAGGGCTGAGGAACCATCTAGGTGCCCCCTGGGTTTCACCACGGACTCCCACATGGTTGAGCTTCCCAGCTCTGTATCTGTGGTGCTTGGTGGAAATCAGGGGGGCTGCCCTCTTGTGCCCATGGAAGATATTGCCCCTTTCCCAGTCCTTCCCTGATCCAGGCGTCCCGGTGGGGCAAGGTCCCTGGTTGTCTGCCACACTGTCCCACCCCCAGCTGAAGCCCGCAAGGCGAAGCAGCCTATCCCGCGAGGATTGGTTCCTTTCTTGTGAAGGGGTCGGAGTGGAGTCCACGGGTTTCTCCTGAAAAAAAATAGAAAGGTCTGGTCCAAATATGATCAGTCCCGTGGCACTCATAACACCGACATACTCCCCTCCCTCGTGCCCTCGAGGAACGAAAACAAACAGGGAATGTCCGCTCCGCCTTGTTCCTCGCCAGGTTTGGGGCTTCCCTCTGCACCCACAGAGGGCGCTCTCAACTAAAGTGTCAGCAGGCACTTTTCGTGGCATTACACATGTAAAGTCTACTTGTGACTTTAGGCTTTAGGAAGTAAGTAAATAAATAAAGGTAAATCGTGTCATAAAATGATTTCTTCAAAACGTCGAATGTTATTTATTTGGCCCGGACATGCTCAAAAAATACATGTGTAATGCCACGAAAATTGCCTGCTGACACTTTAGTATGCAAGCAATGGTATGTGCATTCTTGCTCCGATGTAGAAGGGAGCTGAGTTTACCTCTGTTGCAGCAAGTCTATGTGAAAACATCAGTGTCAGATGCGGGGGTGGGGTGTGTTTGGGCTTGTGAACGCGGCTGAGATAATAAAACTGACTAAAAAAAACAAAAAAAAACCAAAGCTAACCTTTACAAGTATCATAAATTATACCAGCTGTTACAGACTGAAATCAAATGTATGTTTTTATTCTAAAATAGTAAGACTAAGAGTAGTTTACTTCTCAAAACAGAGTGGTGCAGGATCGAACTCGCGACCTTTGGATTCCCAGTCGGCAGCTGATTCTATTGCACCACAGAGGCAGTCATAATAAACAGGTGCCAAAGTCGCATGTTAAGGCGGCTTTTTGTTTCTGCAGTTATATTTTTGAATAAAAGCGCAATTGTTGTGTTAGATTTGTATGTTTTGTGAAAGTATTTCTTGGATACTTCAGGCTTCATACATTATATAGTTTATGCCTACATTTGTCATCTACTAGTAGAATATAAAAAACGTTTCTGTTTTAACAATGTGTTTACACAGATTACTGTTGAAATGAAACAGACATGAAATGCGTGTGTTCCAAACAACGATCTATTATTTCCACTCTAAAACTCCACCTCACTTCCAGAAAATCAATCAAGGCATGACCTGGGAGAAGTTTGTGCTTGTTCTAAGTCGGTGGGGGGGATGGAATAGCTGGCTGCTTGCAGCCTGATTTTTATCAGCACATTTAGATGACAAAAGATGCTGGTGGAGAGCTGTGAACGATTTTAAGAAGCGATTTAAGGTGGGACGGATTTACGAGTTTTTTCATAGGCTTTGGTAATTCTAGTGTTAAATGCTTTTCAGGGCAACAATAACATAGTATTCTGAAACATTTGCAACTTTCACAAAAATGTTATAAGATCATAAATATTTACATTACATCAATATAGGTTTAAATCAGTATTCATTGCACTATTTAAACATTTTAATCAAATATTTCCTTAACATTAAAATTACCAAAGCTTACGAAAAAACTCAGAATCCTGGCCCACCTTAAATCAGTTCACACCTCTCCGGCAGTGTCTTTCGTGTTGTAAATGTGTCGATCAGTACATAGAAGGTTCTCAGTACTCAGTGTTTATCTTGGAGTGAAGTGCTGGAGTTGTAGAGAGTAAATAATATATCATCATTTGGAATACATATATTTCATGTGTGTTAAATGTTTACAACAACATCATTAAAACAGAAATAAGTAATATAGACAGTAGTAAATTAGTAATATAGACAACCCCCAAAATTCATGAGGGTTACGTTCCTAGAACACCCATGAATTGTGAAAAATCACAAATTTTGGATGTGGTCAAAAAATGCCTATTTTTATAGTTTAAACCCTAAATATGCCCTCAAAATACTTTAATTTCGTTTCAAACTCAGCTTAATACATTACCCTAAAAAAAAGAATGTAAAGGTAAACCTGTATACTGTACAGTACTGTATTGCTATGTCTCCCACAGTGCTAGAATGTAAAATACCGATGTTATCCCTATACGTACTGTAATTCATGCAAGTGTGTTTTCTTTGGTATGTGCTGTCGTTTTCTTTGGTATAAGTAGGGTAAATATGTAATAATTTAATTTAACTTAATTTAATAAAAATACAGTAAAATGTATGGGTACTCACCAATAATGAATGATATCGATTGAAGATGATGATGATGAATTAGCTGTGCAGTACGATGAAGGTATGTAATGAAGATAATGACTGCACAGCAAAGTAGAGGAAGCAGTACAGCTCCTCGGGTGGCTACTGTGGCGTAACTTTTTACAGCAAATCCATTAGTTCAACCTTCTCCTGGAGTGTCTTAAACTTCTATTGGCGCTTAGGTTCATTGCCAGAAGCCTTAGAAGGTGAAGGGCGTTTGGATAGCATCTTAGGGCTTTAAGAAAAACAAAACAAAAAACGAAAGAACACTCAGTGAAACACTCAATATAGCTATACACAGTAAACTGTTATGATGCGGGAAAGCTGGGCTGCATCTGCCGGAGATGCGTCACAGGACAGCAGCCAATCAGCAGCAAGGAGAAATGAATAACGCTCTCGGATTGGCTACTTTCACCATCCAATCCGCGTTTTCCTCTACGGTTTTACTGTGTTCTCTCTACAGTACAAAATTGCCCTGAAAAAAGCCATAAAAAAATTGCAGAGGATATTTGCGGTTTCTGCTAACAATTATTAGTTAGGGTCTAAGGAAAAATCCATAAACGACTGTGGCCGCAAACTCTGAACCGCGACTTCGCAGGGGTCTACTGTAATTAACAAAATGTAGACATAAAATGTATAATGTGTGAAGCCTGAAGTCCAAATATTAAAAATACACTTTCACAAAAGGTATAAGTTTAACAAAACAAGTGCACTTTTATTCAAGAATATAACTGCTGAAAAATAACTTGCGTTAGGGTGCGACATTGACACGCACCTAATACGACCGCTTTGGTGGTGTAGCAGTAAGAACTGCTGAATCAAAACGTTCATGGTTCGATCCCGGACACCTCTGTTTTGAGTAGTGACCTGCTTTTATTCTTACTATTATAGAATAAAAATGTACATTTGATTTGAGTCTGTAACAGCCAGTGTAAATTTATTGTACTTGTAAAGGTTAGTTTTTTATTTTTATTTTCTCAGTCAGATCGTCCCGATCTGATGCTGCTGTTTTTAAATAAAGACGTGCTATAGCAGAGGTGAACTCAGATGAGGATGAGGGTTCTACATCAGAGAAAGAGAACAGAAGCCCGCCCACAAGAAATGTCCACTCACATATAAGAACGCAGCTGCACCAGTTGTAAAGGCAAAAGATGGCACTGTTTGGATGCAGCAACAGGTTGGGCGTCATCTTGCCAGTCAGTCTGCCCCACATGTGTACTTCAAAGAAAAAAAGCAGGTCTTACAGAGTTTGCCAGAGTTTTATTGTTTTCTACATTAGAGCTGTACCAAGATTTGATTTTGAACATTACAGTTTTTGCCGGCCAAATCTGCGGCTTCATGCTGAGACCACAAAGTGGCAGAACAGTATCAACTTTTTCTCTACTTATGGTGACAGGAGTGACTGAGGTGGAAAGTAAGTGGATAGTTATCATAATGCACTTTATTTTACTAAAATATCAGCGCTGGTGAACTATAATATTTTTACATAATACTTTCTCATTTTATAGTGGATGGATCCCTGGACACTTGCTGTGGAGCAGTAGCAAGTTCAATAGCTTGATACTAACTCGAAAGTAAGTTGTAATAATGAGATACGAACTCGTAATAATGAGATATTAAATAGAAACTACGAGATACAAAATCATAATTATGAGATAGTAAGTCATAATAATGAGATACTAGGTCAGAATTATGAGATAGTAAGTCATAGGTACGAGATGGTAAGTGGTAATAATGAGATACTAAGTAATATTTACGAGACAGTAAGTAGTAATTATGAAATATTAAATCGAAATTATGATATAAAGTCATATCTTTGAGTTAGTAACTCGTAATAACGAGACAGTAAGTCTTAATTATGAGATAAATTTATTTCTAATTTTCTTACTTTTTTTGGCGGAAATGGGCTTCCATAGTCTTTAGACTGGGACCTGTGTTAATCTTTGCTGATTTTTAAACAGAAACTCCCATACATTACTAACTCTTTACTGATTTAATTTACATTTCCCTTTGAATCTGTTCCCACACTTCTTTTACTATTGATGATTCCCACGTAACATCTCTGCCATTTTTCAATCTTTATTACTTTTTTCCTATGTAGATTTGTACATTTGTCTGTAACACATCATGTGTACATATCCAAGCCATGTCTTTGTGTACATTTGTCAAAATATCATCACTCATCATCCTTCATACCTCCTCTGCCTTTTTCCATGCTATTTCCCTGATCCAGATTGCCCCTTTTCTTTCTTCAAGGTATCTTTTTAATTTTGCCCAATTTCCCAATACCTCACTATCTTCCCTCTTCATCTGAACATGTTTTCAGAAACCTAACAGCTTCTCTAACACATTGTTATAAGGGCAGTGCGTTTGTTACTGGTGGTTTTAAAAAGACAGAACTTCCTGATAGTCCCACCCATCATTAACCTGTCTAAGTCCACTGCTTTCCCTTTTCTGATCCACACTATATTAATCAAGGTTGTCACATATTTCAATTTAACTAAATCTCTTAAATTTGGAAACCCCTCCCCCCACACTTTCTTTTTATTGTATTACTTTCTCTCTTGCTATAGGGTCATACATAGAAAGTGGTAAAAAATAATAATTCAGTGATGCATCATCCTGGGGACAATTATTGACTTTAAAAGTAATACTTTCTCCTTCATAGTTAATTTAATCATTTTCCATAATTCTAATAGACTGGCAATCTTTTTTCCAGTTCTCTCCAGTGCTTTCTACCATTTTTTCCTCCTCCGGGTCATATCCCTAAGATTTTGTTTGCATTACAGTTTATATTTATCCCTACTTGTATTCTTTCTATCTAGGGTCCCTTCACCAGGCATTCTGATTTAGTTTTATATCATTTTAGTCCCGATGTTATTGAAAACCTTTGTACCTGTACTGTCTTATTGACTGCATTTTTACAGATTACGGTTATGTCATGCATGTAGGCTAAACTTCCTGGAATTCAGATTCCGTCTATATTTGCTTCTTTTCTTATTTTTTCCAGTAGTGGTTTGATGCTACAAATAAAGAGTAGTGCTGATAATGGACATCCTTGTCTTGCTCCTCTTTTTACATCAAGTCAGGTTTCCATTCACCAGTACTTGATTCGTAATGTTGCTGTAGCAGTTTCTAATCCAACTTATTATTTCTTCTGGGATTTCAAGTTTCTTTAATACTTCAATTACAATTTTATTGCGACTCAAGTTAGCAAAGGTTTTTTCGAAGTCCATACGTAATATTGCCACTTGATTTTTCCTCTCTTTTGTGAACTCCAGTATATCAATTATTCAGATCAGATTATCTATGATCTTTCTTCCCAGTAGTGCAAATCTTTGATCATCTTTGATTATGTTATCTATATTGTTTCTTATTCTGTAGGTAATAATTGTACTCCATATTTTGTAGTCTTGACAGAGTAAGGTGATCGGCCTCCAACTACTTAAATCTTTTGTCTCCTTTTTTGAGAATGAGTGTTATAACTCCCTTTATCCAGTTTTTTTGATTCATACATTACTTCCTTGAATAACATCTCAATATCTTCTTTCAGCAAGTTCCAAAAGTTTTTATAAAATTTTGCAGGCAGCCAATCTTTTCCAGGGGTCTTGTTGTTTTAACATTTTTTATAACTATTTCTATTTCATTTGACATTAATTTAGCTACTAATGCTGCTTGCTGGTTCTTATCTATCTTTCCACTTATTTAGTTTATGATTCTTCTAGTGACTTCTTTATTCGTATTTTGTGCTCTATGTTTCTGACTATAGTAATCTTCTATTTCTGCAATAATCACTTCTTTTGTATATATTTTCTGATTTTAGCTTTATGTTTTTGAGCCTTGATTTTTTTGAAGAAGAATCTTGTGCATTTCTGTCTTTGTTCTCTTTCTTTAACTCTGCTTTGAAAATTGATTTAGTCTTCTTCTTTATAAAATCTTAAAGCTTATACTAGGTAGTATAAAATCAATTCTAGATTTTTTTTATCCCCTCTTCCCCTCCATGTGTAACCTTTATCAACAATGTTTATTTCTTTGAAATTATCTTTCAAATGGTGTTCTTTAATGATATTTCTTTGCTGTTTGATCTGGTCTTCTGTTGCCTGAATCGTCAATCACACAGTTCAAATCCCCTACCTCAATGTTTTCTTTTTTCTTTCTTTATGGTTGAAATTTTCATGATATTTACGTGAAAACATTTCTTTATCATCTTACTTTCTTTTTTTTTGTATTGTTTAGTTTGGTCTCTTCTACCTTCCTCTTTGGCTTTTCATTTTGTTTCTCTATTTTTTTCCTTTGATCTTTTATTTTTATAATTATAGAATGCTTCAACAGAGTCCTCCTTCAAAAAGTGGTTACTGACCAGGTAAGTATTACTTTCTTCTTCTTCTCTTTTCCCTTCCGTATTTTCACCCTCACTCGTGATCTCATATTAGTCTTTCTTTGAGCTTAAATTGATATCTTCTGTTTTTATAGTAATGAGAGAAGGAATGTTGATCAGTAAATCCCTCATCTCCTCCAAACCCTAGATAGTCATTTGGATGCTGTCTTCAATTCTCTGTTTTATTCCATGTTTTCTTTCTCCAGAGTTTTTACTTTATTCTTTTTCTCTCATATGTCTTACACCTCTACTAATTTCAACCCCCATAGTTTTAACTTTCTTTACTATCTCCAATTTCTTCCTCTCTTTAGTTCATCCCCCCACTGGAGTATAAAATAGTTTTGGGCTTACTTCTTCCTCTTCTTTCTCAAACTCCTCTACACTATTCAGTTGAATTGTTATTGGTTTGACAGGATTGTCCCTACTCTTGTTTGCATAAGAACTGTGACACAGTTATTTTGTAACTATGTCCTACCTCTCCACAAAAACGGACCTTTATAATATGACATTTCATCACTACATGACCCATGTCCCCACAATTACTACATTTTTCTGCAATGTATTATGAGGCTACATGCCCTTCTTGCTTACATTTGTGGCAGATCTTTGGCTGCCCAATTGAATGGCCTCTTACTTCACCAATAAGTATAGCTGGTGGAAGATTTTTTAATTCTCCCTTCTTGCCTCATAATAATTTAACTAGAAAGTTGTAATCCCATTTTGATGCCAAAGTCATCTGTCCCTACATTGCCCTGGTGTACTATACAAAATCTCTCCATCCACCAGATGATTCGTTCATATCTAATTTGTTCTAGAACATCACTACATTGATTGTTTTAACCTCTCTTTGTGATAAGGGTTGCATTGTTATCTTCTTCAACACTTTATCTGTTTTGGCTTTCTCAATAAAAACCTCTATGCATCTTTCCATAAGCAGGTTATTAGTAAAAACTACTTTAAATGTTTCCTTAATATAGAAAGCAACAATCAAAGCCCAAACTCCCAAGCAAGACAGCAGAGATGAATGTCTTTCAGTTCATTTTTTCCTCCTTTGCTAGCTGAAAGTGGGCAGCATTTCTCCTCTCTTCTTCAGATGCCATCTTTACAGGCCTTCAGCAAGAGAACAAAGGAAGGTAGCAATCATCATTTCCAGGGTTTACTTACAATTTTTTCTTTTCTTCACAGGGTGTCTACAATTCTGTTAAAGCCAAAAAAGCATTAAAACCACCACATCCTAAGGAATTCCAAACAGAGATGGGCCTGCCAACCTACTTTCTGTCCTTCTAAGGCTGTGAGGCATTCCCTATACCAAAATATAAGAGAATGGTATCTCCCGTGCCAGGTAAGTATCCACTCATGTATATAAATAAGTCATGTACTTTTTTCAGGTCTTACTGCCTAAACATTTCTAACTATGCACCAATGTCAGGTTGACTTTGCTAACCCTCAGTTTTTTCTTACTGACATCTGTACAGTGACAGAGCATACATGTTGTGTATTATTAAAGAGTGTCAAGGTACACTGTAGAAACAGAACTTTAAATAGGTGAAATTGTATTAGATCATAAATATTAATCTACCTCAAGAAATAAATAATATTGTCAGACTGACTCTGTCAGAGCAACTTCTTTTTAAGATCACTGGGTTCCTCAAATACAAATACTGCATATTATGCTTGACATTTAAAGTGGCTCACCCACATATCTTCAAACTGTGTAAGCAACATTTTTACAAACACTTCATTTTCAATGCACATCATTTTATAGATTACATGGCGGCCTGCCAAAAAGCTGATATTCAGAACAGTATTTAATAAAAAACTAGTATAGTTTTTTAAATGCTGTACATTCATTTTGTTCTCTTTAGATGCTACGGAAATTCTTTTCTTACCCCATTACCTTTATGCTAGTTTACATTTACATTTAAGTTTACATTTAAGTTACTTATTTAGTCTTCTTGTTTTATATCCTAGACCCTATTTACAGTAAATTTGAAAATAAGACCTTAAGAACTAATTAGAAATCTAAAATGAAAGCTTTATCATGCATGGCTTTTCTATCATCACATTTAAAATGCATTCATACTTTTTATTTTATGATTACAGCTGTATACTGCTCATTAACTGAAGTATGAGATGTTAGTGTAAATTCAAGAAAACTGACTGCATCAGACTGCACATTTATTTGTGTCTATCTCTCTGTTATAATTTGTTATTTATAATTCTTGCTTCTTGTTATGGATAATTGAAAATTGGTACTACTTATTTAAAGGGAAAAAAATTAAAAAACAAATAATATTAAAGTAAATACTGAAATCTTTAGTTTTGACATGCCCAACAGAGCAGCATTGCTGTATAGTGGAAAGTCAACCTCCTTTCTGGTACATTGACTTCTTCAGGACTAGCAAAGGTAGTGTAAGAGTTTGTATTCTCATTTTCTTTTGTGATGCAGTTTCCTTTTAACTCTTAGAAAATATTAATCTTTGTGATATTCTAACTTTTACATGCAGTTGAATCAATTTTCATATATTTGAAAATAAAGAGATATGAATGACATTATTTGATTGAAGCACCAGCATCCAGTCGATCCATTGCATGATTTAAACTGGCCAGCTACAGTTTTCCAAACACCACTTACCTTAGTCAGGTGAAACATGTCTGAGAATACCAGCCAATTGCAGAATGCATTCAAACACAACAAAAGTTACTATCTTTTGAAAGACTACATACAGACAAATGTTGATCTAACTAGGCATCTGTTTGGTCTAAGATGAAAAAGAGACAGAAAAATAGCAATAACAATTTGTACCTTAGATCAAGCTTGACAAAACACACGAAACATAAGTCAATGCTCAGTGAATGCAGAATTGAAATTAATAGAATTATTCTTTTATGAGAATTATAGCTTCATTGTGCAAGTCAGCAAGTAAAATAATAGTTTAACATCTGGCTTTTACAAAAATAGTGTTGTTTTTCAACACACAGAAAATGGGAATAGGCCTCAAAATAAACAAAAAAAAAAACACACACACAATGTTAGACCTGCTTTATACAGGTCTTGATAGGCTTCACCCAAAGCTGCTTAGACCTAAAACTCAAATGACACGCTTTTAGGCTGCACATTGCTATGATCCTGTTTTGTTTACATTTTTCAGAACCTTAATTTTTTTGTCTGATCTTTAGAAGTCTGTCAAGAGGTTATAGCAATGAAGATTCCAAATATCCAGTTTAATTATATAATACTAGGGGGTTCCCACCTGCTTGCTTTGCTTGCCAACCCCCCCTTGTCTGCACTGCGCACCAGTCACTTCGCATCTCTGCCGCTCGTGTTGTGAAGTGGGGGGCTGAATGCACCCCAAGAAGACGCGGTTACTCCTCTGAAACTCCCTCTTAAATGGCGATACAATGGGAAACAAATACAGATAGATAGATAGATACTTTATTAATCCCAAGGGGAAATTCACAAAGTGTTTTTTTTTTACTTCCTCTTTGCTCGATCAGCTGCTGCTGCCGTGCCACGTTATCTGCATCTCACGCGCCACTACAAATACTTAAAAGTTTATACAGCAGCTGTCCTACTCTTTGTGTTTTGTTTCCAGCCCGGGCATGGTTAAATCTTTTGGCACAAAGTCCCATCTCGCGAGACATAAGTTCTTCATATTTTTTAGTTTATAATTTAAAAACAGAATAAGAATCTGAAAATCTAACAACATCACATTAAAGTTCGATAAATTCTGAGAAGAATGATACAAAACATATATATGTAGGTTTTAAAATAAGCCTGATTTAAAGGGTGACAAAAAACCTCAAAAAGTCACATAAAATCATTGCACTTTTAAGCTTAGGATTTTATATATAGAGTAGATAATCAGAAGGTGATGAATGGAAAACCAAATTTTATACTTCATCCAACCATCCATTTTCCAACCTGCTGAATCCAAACACAAGGTCACGGGGGTCTGCTGGAGCCAATCCCTGGGCACAAGGCAGGAACCAATCCTGGGCAGGGTGCCAACCCACCACAGGACACACACAAACTAGGGCCAATTTAGAATCGCCAATCCACCTACCCTGCATGTCTTTGGACTGCGGGAGGAAACCGGAGCGCCCAGAGGTAACCCACTCAGACATGGGGAGAACATGCAAACTCCACGCAGGGAGGACCCGGGAAGCAAACCCGGGTCTCCTAACTGCGAGGCAGCAGCGCTACCACTGCGCCGCCCATTTTATACTTCAGTCATTACAAATACAGTATAATGCCCTATGGTTTCACTAATGCACCTGTGGTTTTTCAAGAATTCATTAGTGACATCCTTCATGATGTGTTGGGTTTTTATATATTTGCTTACATAGATGATATACTTATCTTTTTCAACGAACTTAACACTCACATTCAACATGTAAGAAACATTTACCTCAAAACCACTGCTTTATTAAACCAGGGAAATTTAAGTTCCATCAGGAGATGGAGATTATTTGTAAAGGGCTGGCCATGGAAAAATCTAAAATAACTGTAATTTTAGATTTAAACAACCTGAGAGTATGAAGCAGGTGGAAAGATTTGTTTTTCTCACAAATTACTATACCCGTTTTATTAAGAATTCTAATTTGGTCATATACCCTACTACTAAAAAGGAAGAATCATAAAAAGTTTTACTGGTCCTCAGAAGCCCAAAAGACTTTTGAAACTCTTACATTTGTATTAACAAAAGTCCCTGTGTTTAGACATATGTATTCAAATTATGAATTTTAGTGGAAGTGTACGCATCTAGTATAGGAGTTATCACAGAAATGGTTTACTTCATCCTTGTGGTTTCTTGTCAAAACAACTTACTCCTGCTGAGTAGGATTATGGCATCAGCAACACAGACCTCTTAGTAATCAAACTAGCCTTGGAGGAGTGCTGGCTTTGGTTTGAGTGAACCACTTTTCCATTTATCATTACACTGACCATGAAAATCTTATGTATTTGAAGAAAACAAAAAGATTAAATACTCTTCAAGCAATGTGTATTTTGGTCACTTTTATTTTTAAATTTCATAACATCAAACAGAAAAGAACTGAAAAACAGATGCCCTCTTAGGATTCATAAACCAGATGAAGTCTCCACAGACCCTGAACCCATTCTTTCCCCACAAATGATTCCAGAGGTTACTTTAACCTGATTTTCAGATGAATTAGAGTATTTGATCATATTGGCTCAGGATTAGACCCTTAGCCCAGTAAATGTTCAACCAGAAAAAATATGCTTCCTACAGTATAGAGCTCTGAAGCTAAACGCTGGCATGGGCTCATGCTTCTACTATCTTGGACATCCTGAAGTTACTCAATTTTTGATGATTTTAAAGACATTTTAGTGGGAAAACTAAAGTTCTAGCTCTTGTTGTAGAACGAAGCCTTCTCAGAGGTTCCTGGTTTGTTTCATCCTGCATCTAATTGTCCAATGTGAGGATACTTCTATGGACTTTACAGTGGATCGCCCCCTAATGGGTTTAAAATTATATTAGTGGTATTAGATTGCTTTTACAAATATGCACATTTTATTCCTCTTAACACAAGAATCCCTGAAGCCTACAAAAAAACTTGTAATCCCTTGTATCCTTTGCACTTTCTCATCAGCTCCTTTGTTTTCCAAATGTGTCAAGAAGCACAGACAGCAAGCAGCCTGCTATCCCATCCCTCCAGAGACACAGCTCAAGTCACACAAAAGATTCTCAGAGCTCAAGTCTCTTTATCTGGGTGTAAGGTGCCAGGAATTGTAGGGGGTAAATAATATATAAATATTTGGAACACATGCATTTAATGTGTGTCCCGTGTCTAGAAAGATCTGGATAAAAGTAGGATGACAGGAAATATGAGGCAAGAAATATTGAACACATAGCTAAAACATAAACTTTTTTCATATTATAGTACTAATGACAAAATGTAGACGTGAAGTGTATAATGTGTGAATACTGAAGTTAGGACAAGTGTTTTAATTTTTGTATGGTGGCTTACATAGTTGCTACCATTTTGTCTGTCTGATTGTTATGAGGCTTCATGAAACACATTCCATGTGATCTGTGACATCATGACTAACATGACGTAAAAATGACCACTCATAATAAGTAAGCCAGTGGGAGAGTTTTTATATCTTTGTTTCAGGTTTGCAATTATTGTGTGATATTATTAGCTGGTGTCAAAAACACTTTAATATTTGTCTTTCACCTTTTGCTTTAGTGGCGTGGTTTATTAAATTGTTTAATAAACCGGGTTTACTTATTTATTGTTATTGTTATTGTGGTGACATTGTCTACTGTAGCATTACTATTCTGTGGGCATCACCTTTTCTCCAGGTTATTTTCTTAGCCATTTTATAGCTAAGCATGAAACATGTTGCTGGTCACATTATCTACGTAGCATTTTACATGTTGTTGTTATGGACAAGGTATAAAAAATTGCTATGTACAGTCAGTTGTGTGTGTCTGAACTTTAATTCTGTGAGATAGCAGCACTTCTAGAAACATCTTTAAGAAATTCTGTTTTTAATTTTTGTATGTCATGGGCTTTGTTTTATGGTGATGTTGCTGTAATTTTGGTAACCATCTCCATTATATTTTAAAGCACAGTGATTACTTACAATGATTAAATTTGTCTGACAGGACATACATTTACTTCTGTTCAAATCTAATACCAAGAATTAAAATAGGAAATTCTAGCATTTGTATGTTCACTATTTTTCCTCTTTTCAATTGTTTCAATAGAGTTGTGCAGTTATCTTTCATTTGGAAGCCATATATTACTAGGATACATGTGTTACATGAATGTGTGTAGCATGTGTAGTAATTCATGTGCATATGGTCATGGTAGCCATACTTAAAAGTTTTGAATATAAAAGGGGCAACTGTCTAATAAGATGAGATTCTTGAGGAAGTTCTTTTGTTGATGACATGGAGTCCTAAAGGACATAAATCCAAATAAGTTCTAAAAACACTTCTGAAAATGCCTACTATGTTTAATAACATGCTCTAACTCCTATCATCATGAAAACGATATCAAGTATACATTTCAGTATTTTAATTATTCAGAGGGCTGTAATATCACAAATGCAATGGATTCTGTGTCCTGTCGGAGGAAGAGAAAGTCTGTTTAAGAAGCTTGTAGTGATTCGCACACACAGAGCACATAAAAGAACACATACAAAACAAAGCATTTAACGTGCTAATTTAGTTATGATGGTATTTGAGGAACTAGTAAATTAAACGATTTAAAGATGAAATTTATGATGTTCTACTTTAATGAAAAAATAAACTACGTGATTAAAGTAGAAATTTCAAAATTAAAGTTTTTTCTCACTGTGTCCCCATTTTTTTTTTTTTCTCTTTCCCCTAATAAGCTTTCATATGACACTGAGACGGTGGGCTATGACTCGCCTTTTCACAACGACTTTGATATCTGACAACTTCTTTTTTATTTCAGGCACTGTGCAATTTTGTGAACGAGCTTTCGAGTTTCTCCGACACTCTATGTCACTCTATCAACTTCCTTTTGTTGTTTTTACCACTGTTTAAACCAACAAATAGTACGTTTTTCCCCCGTGCTTTTTCCATTACCTTTTCACAGAACGCTGAGCTTCAGGGCTATTTATATTGATTTGCATATTCAAAGAGGCATAATTCTGGGAGGGGTTGGGATAGGGCAGCAGGCACGTGTGTTACTTTTCATGCTGACCGGGGTTTATGGAACGCACACATTTATGCATCTGGATTTTTTGTGTGTACGCACATTTCTGCTTTTGTCCGTACACCATGTTTTAGTGTGAATTCTACGCTCAGCATCAGATTTGACAAACTACAGGTTAAAAAAAAATTATTTTGATTCTCAAACAGAAGGAAAAGATTTAATTTAAAAACAGACAAATTTATATTTTCCCAGATTTCTCTCCTTCAGCTGCTGCAAAATGAGCTGCATTCTACATCATCAAACAGTACTTACACAAAGCTAAAATCAGGTGTAGGCTCTTGTTTCCATCAAAACTGAAAGTAATAGTTGATGGCAAAATATATTTCTTTAGCTCTCCTGAAGAAGCAGAAAAGAAGGTTAAAATTCTGACAACCTTTAAAGCATTAGCTGGATCCATATTATGTCTTTGCAATGCAAAGAAGAATCTGTTTGCAACTTGGTCCATCATTAATATAACATGTTTACCACAATTACACCTTTTTCCTTTTTTAGACACTTTTTCAATTTCTGTACTGTAGTTTCTTTTATTAATATACATGTATATATGTAACCATTAAGTAATTGAAAGTGACACTATATTTAACATATATATTAGCGTTGGTATGCTTATATGTACATTTATGTATTTACATAAACATAACCTTTCACATATGAGCGAATGAAAGTTCTTTAATTTCAGTTGCTTTTTTGTAACACTACAGAAAGGGAAAATTAGAAAATAAAGTATAAATATACGCTATATAAAGTATTTAATATATATCTAAGCATATGTTTTTTGAAATATTTCTTCCATTTGAATAAAAACTGTTTGTTTGCCTTTTTTTCTTTTTTTCAGGGAATTGTTTAATAACTTACCATAGGTTTATTATACGATTACTACACCATTCCTGGTGGGGACTGGGGGATTATATCTGTAAGTGATATCGTAAAGACAAGCTCCTTAGCCATACTACCTGGCAGTAACGATATGAAGTCAGTGTTAAAGCTAGATTCTGAAATAACACACTGCTTTCACTTTAAAAAATTACAATATGTACTGAAATTCTCAGTATTAGTGTTTCTCTGACCAATCATTGAACTCTGTAAACCGGAATGTCAAAGGCTTCAATCATGACCTAAAGACAAAGAAGTATTCTCCAAACTCATAGGCCTAAAGGCTAATACAATATTTTTGCAGAAGATTCACTTAACAAATAAGGATCTGTTTCGGTTACAAACTTTATCAGCCAAAATTTTTCATTGTAGCTATATAAAGAAAAACAGAGGTGTGGGAATTTTACTACATAAGGCAATTCCATTTGCAGCATCAGACGTAGTATTTGACTCCGAGTGGTGCTATGATGCTGTGTCATGGTTATGGGTAATGTATTTAATTTTATATATCTCCATCCATCATCCAACCCACTATATTCTAACTACAAGGTCACAGGGTTCTGCTGGAGCCAAACCCAGCCAACATGGGGCGCAAGGCAGGAAACAAACCCCGGGCAGGGCGGCAGCCCACCGCAGGCCACGCACACACACACACACACACACCAAGCACACACTAAGGACAATTTAGAATTGCCAATGCACCTAACCTGCATGTCTTTGGACCATGGGAGGAAACTGAAGTACCCGGAGGCAACCCACGTGGACACGGGGAGAACATGCAAACTCCACACAGGAAGGACCCAGGAAGCCAACCCGGGTCTCCTAACTGCGAGGCAGCAGCACAACACACTGCGCCACCGTGCCGCCATATATATATATATATATATATATATATATATATATGCATATATATGTATATATATATATATATATATATATATATATATATACATATATATATATATATATATACATACAGTGGTGCCTCGGTATACGTCCTTAATCCGTTCCAGGTCCTTGGACTTATACCAAACAGGACGTATACCAAACTAATTTTTCCCATAAGAAATAATGGGAAAATGATTAATCTGTTCCCAAAAAAAAATCCTATTGTTATTGGCATATTATACATTGATGGGGTTGTATAAAATAATTTAAACATTGTTTAATACTAAAATACATAAATACAAAAGCAATTAGATGAAGTAAATGAAAAGTTAACCTCACTTTACTTTTTAATAACGTCTTTGTTTTTCACAATCGTAGATACCATCGTTCTCGGCAAACGGTATGCAACAGCCATGTCCCAGATACGCATGCCACCTTCATACTTTTCAACAATCAATTCAAATTTATGTGTAAAAACACAAAATCACGTTGTGATGATGCGGGTTTCCTGTATGCTCCCATCTGCTGTCAGGGAGCCCTTGAACCCTACACAATCAGTAATGTGCCTCACTGCTAAGCTCATCGGTAACAACAAAGCAAGGGGATGGTGAAAAAGTGTAAAGTGCTTTTATCAAAACAATCAACAAAACAAGGTGTTCAAATTAAAGTGCAGTCTCCAAAGTTCCATTAAATAATCCATAAAATCAGAAGTGAAACGTGGTGGTTAAAAACAATAGAAAAAAGTCTTCTTAAAAACCTGGCCTGGTGCCTTTTTACCTGGCGGCCCCCCTGGTTCCCAACAGGGAAGTCACCCTACTTGCAGCTGACCTTCATTCTGCTTACTTCACCCACTTCATGCATGCTTGTGCGCGCTCTCGCTCTCTCTCGCTCGCTCGCTCACTCTCCTCTCTCTCTCTACCTCCCATCCGTTCTTTATTTTTCCTCCCCTTCTAGCCGACTCGCTCTTCTATTTATCAAGATAAGCAGCCCCAGGAACAATCACGAATGCAGATGGTCTGTCACCTGTGCACTTAGGTGAGAAACGCCCACATCGCAAATCGCCCTGAGAACCACTTCAGCCACAAAACCACCACGCCCCCTTACCAAGCTGTGAGTGCGGTGGTTATTTATTTTAAAACTGGGCTTTGAAAGGAGCTGTGGACCCGCTATACCACACACATGAAAGTTCACAGAGAGTTATAGCGCGGGTTGTTCACTGAATGCTAGCAACTTGCACACTGACGCTCGTGGGCAGTCGTGACTTTGTCTCGAGAGAGGTAAAAAAGGGTAGCACGCGGTGTTCTAGCACGCGAGTCGTATTCCAAACAAAGGTCGTATACCAAGCAAAATTTTTCATGTCCGAACAGGACGTATACCAAGTTGGACTTATTCCAAAGCAGACGTATACCGAGGTACCACTGTATCTATACTAATAAACGGCAAAGCCCTCACTGACTCACTCACTCACTCACTCACTCACTCACTGACTGACTGACTGACTGACTGATCACTAATTCTCCAACTTCCCGTGTAGGTAGAAGGCTGAAATTTGGCAGGCTCATTCCTTACAGCTTCCTTACAAAAGTTGGGCAGGTTTCATTTCGAAATTCTACGCGTAATGGTCATAACTGGAAGTTGTTTTTCTCCATTTACTGTAATGGAGTTCAGCTGGAGGGGCGGAGTTTCGTATGACATCATCACGCCTCTCACGTAATCACGCATTACGTAGAAAGCCAGGAAGAGCTACAAAACGCGCTTTAGAAAACATGCAT
>JANRMT010062806.1:26481064-26574924 GCA_026402145.1 Polypterus bichir lapradei
CCAAAACTTTGTTGTGTCAAGTGTGACGAAGTTATTCTTATTACAATATATATATACATTGTCACAGTTGGGGGCACTAGCGCTCCCTTGAACCCTCAGGTACCACGCCGAACACCTGGTAAAAGTGCTACAATTATTCTTTTTATTATAATAATGTGCACTAAGCACCCTCCACTCCACACTACTCATAAATAAACACAATCAATAAATCAATAACAATAACCAATCCTCCACTCCCAGACGCGTTGCCCTCCTACCACCCAGCTCAGCTCGCTGTCTGGGAGCTCCCACAATCCTTTTATAATTCCTGACCCGGAAGTGTTTCTCATCCTTCAGTCCATAATTCCCTATCACTTCCGGGTCAGATAAAAGTCCTTTTTTCACCCTGGAAGTACATCATCCCTTCCGCTCATGTGACTTGGAAGAACTTCCGGGGCATAGGGCAAAAAGAAGTCTTCGGTCCTCCCTGCAGCTCCCTCTTGCGGCCCCTGTGGTATCCAGCAGGGCTGAGGATAAAAACTACAAAGTCCATGACTCCCTGCTGGTCTTTGGGGCACCTCCATACTGCAGGGAGGGCTCCATCTGGCAGCTTAGGGGGTTTGGCCGGGATAAACTGCCGGGCACAGTCCACAACATATATATATATATGGAATCGAAGGTCTGTAAACTGGTTTTCATCTTTGTAGCTGGAAATCCACAAAGCAAAAAAATTAATCATATTTCAGTTTTTTATTCATAAGCTTTCGAATCCTACCAGGAATCATCATCGGACAAACATGATTAGACTTACAGAAATCCAAGGAAATATATATCAAATAATATAGCTTGGGATTATAAAACTTTATATAAACTATATATATACACACACACACATAATGTGGATGACATAAATGACATAAATTTTATCCCAATATTTGCATGTATAAAATTATAATGGCTGGAGATTTCAATTGCGTTTTAAGTCCATACTTGGACAGATCTTCAGCTATTGACGATAACATCTACCTTTAGTGTTTAACCCATTAAGAGAATTTAAAAAGACATTTGGACTCAAAATTAATTTTAATAAATATATGCTTTTTCCAGTGAACTCTTTAGCACTCCATATTAAACTGGACATCTATCCGTTCTCTATTCACTCTACCAAAACAGTTTAAATATATAGGGATAAATATCACAAGTAAATATTACTTATTTTCAACAACGTTTTAGTAAGAGTGTGGACAAAAATCAAACAAGATGTTAACAGATGGTTTACCCACCATCTCAACTTGGCAGGGAGAACCAATAATGTCAGGATGGACATGCTTCCTGAGCCTCTATTTCTATTTCGGAGGATCCTTGTATACATCAATAAACTGTTCTTAAGAAACTACTCAATTATAACTACATATATCTGGAATTTGAGATGTTCACGCTTTCAAAAAAGCAACTGTATATAGACCTAAATGCAGAATGTGGCATGGCACTACCTTTCAAATATACATACTATAAACACCTGGGGCCTCATGCATAACGCCGTGCATAGAACTCACACTATAACATGACGTAAGCACAAAAGCTGAAATGTGCTTATGCACAGAAAAATCCAGATGCAGGAATCTGTGCATTCGGCAACTTCTGCGTTGTTCCGCTACATAAATCCCGGTCAGTGTGAAAAATAACGCTCGCGCACTTGCGTGCTGTCCCGCCCCAGCTTCTCCCAGAATTACGCCTCTTTGAATATGCAAATCAATATAAATAGCCTTTAAGCTCAGGGTTCTGTGAAAAGACAATGACAAAAGCAAGAGGGAAAATGGAAGAATTTCAGCAAATACCAAGTGGAGGCAAAGGAAAAACGTACTATTTTTGGCAGTTTAAACAGTGGTATAAACAACAAAAGGAAGTTGATTGACTGACATAGCGTGTCGGAAAAACTCGAAAGCTCAAGTTCACAAAGTCGCGCAGTGCCCTAAATAAAAAAGAAGTTGTCAGATATCAAAGTCGCTGTGAAAAGACGAGTCGTAGCCCACCATCTGAGTTTCATATGAAAGCTTATTAGGGCACCGAGAAAAAAAAAGGCACACAGTGGGGAAAAAGCACAAAATGTCAACTTCAATCTCGAAATGTCCACTTTAATCACGTAATTTATTTTGTCATTAAAGTAGAACATCATAAACTTCATCTTAAAATAGTTTAATTAACTAGTTTCTCAAATCACGTTGTAAGTAAAGTAGCACATTAAATGCTTTGTTTTGTATGTGTTCTTCTATATGTGTTCTTCTAAACCGGCTTTCTCTGCCTCTGACAAGACACAGAATCCATTACATTCATGATATTACAGCTCTCTGAATAACTAAAATACTGAGATATATGAATGATATCATTTTCATGATGATAGGAGTTAAAGCACGTTATTAAACATGGGTTTCACGGTGGTGCAGTAATTATGCGCGACCTTCGATGTAATAATTTATTGCATCAGTACCCAGGGGTGGCTCTAAGCTCGTGGCGGCCCTGGGCAGAGGAAGAATCGGTGGCTCCTTCACCCGTCAATGTCAATATGGTATCTTATGCACGGCGGACGGCCACGTCCGTTGCGGACAATGCATAGCCGCCTCGTGCTCATGACACAAGCGCTTAACTTTTGCCGAAATTTGCTGCTGCGTTTTTAGCTGTGTCGTTATTTTCTCTTTCTGTTTTATATTCAATATATATTGGTGTGGCGGCCCCTGGGATTTGGCGGCCCTGTGCAGGTGCACATTTTGCACATGCCTAAGGCCGCCCCTGCAGTACTGTCTCTTTCAAACGTACTAACCTCCAATTCCTGTCCTTCCTAACAGAATAAACATATTTTGCTGCATTTCATCTTGAAAATGATATCGTCATCATATGTAAATACACTCTTTATAAAGTGGCTCAGGTTGTGCAATATTATAACTGTACTGCAAGTTTACAGTGAGGTAACTGTACTAATAAGTACTAACAGTTCTACAAGAAGCAGTTGATGGACTGATTGAGTGCATTTAGAGTTCTTGGGATGAAACTGTTTCTGAACCGCGAGATCCGTACAGGAAAGGTTTGAAGCATTTGTCATATGAGAAGCAGTTCAAATAGGAAGAATGGCTGAGGCAACTTGTGCTTGATGCTGTATACCGATAATTCTCTTTCCGATCAGCTGCTCCGAGTGGTGCCGTGAGAGTAATATGGAAAAAGATGATCCGCTGTGGCAACCCCTAACGGGAGCAGCTGAAAGAAGAAGAAGAAAGTGCAGTGAGAGTAACAACGTTAAAGCAGCTATGGTATTTAGAAATAGTTTGACCATTCTGTGAACCATTATATTGTTACTGGTTAATTACAATCAGATGCATTAAACTAATAAACAATATGCGGTTAATTTCAGTGCATTTATAAAGCCGCGTAAGGAAAAGAAAAGATAACCACACAGGAACAGTAGCACTGCTTTGACGCTGGGTGCCGCCAGTCTGCAAAACTGATTGGAGAGCTTGCGTACGACAAGGTATGAGGTGCCGTGGAAATGTGCGTGGCTTTACGCCAAGTTTAGGTTTTATACATCACGATTTGAATGTGGAAAAGTTCTTACGCAAAATTTCTGTGCGTACACACCATTTATACATGAGGCCCCTGGATATCGGCAAATATTAATGAATTTACATTGGCCTAGTCAGGCATGGAAATTAAATCATAAATACATTTTATGAGGTAGCCTAGGCATTACAGTTATCGCTGATGCTTTAGCTGAATGAATAATTACTCATTAAAAAATCCACCTTATATGGGATAACTAATTTTTTTTTTTAAATCTGACAGACCTTTATTAATATATTATTCTTGACTAACTGGAATATGCTGAACCTTTGCCAACCTTCTGGTTGTGTAAAAACATCAAGAAGACTACATTTTTTCAATTTCCTAACTGAATGAAGGAGTATTTAAATATTGCAGCTATGTACAGTTTTATAGTTGTGATACCATTTCTTTTATTTATCTCTAATGCATGCATTGATTAAATCTTGGAGGAAAGTAAAATGTGCCAAACAAAAAATTGCAAAAATTTTTATTTTATATTTTAATAATTATATTTATTACTGGCCTAAAAATTAGGAAGCTAAATAAAAATGTTGCAAAAACTTTTTCACCCCTCTCTCTGCTCAGTATGCTCATCCATAAAGACGTTTGGAAATCCAGTTAGGTTTAGGAGAGTTACTGAACCAGTACATTAGTGTTTGATATGCAGCCTAGCTCCTGTATTGCCAATAGAGTGAAAAGTCTCCTCAATATTTTAAATTCCAGACCAATCTTTACAACAGGGGTGGGCAAAATCAGTGCTGGAGGGTTGCAGTGGCTGCAGGTTTTTGTTCCAACCCAGGTGCTTAATTAGAAAACAATCCTCGCCAATAATTTAATTTCATAGCTTATTAATACTTTAACACTGCAATTTCAGGTCATTCTCATAGATTTTTTTTTTATTTCTTTCTAAGGATATCATCCAAATGATCTGAAGTCTAAAGTAGATGAGTAATTCTCAGTCCTTCACTTTTTTCTCTTCACTTCCTTCCAAGTAATTAATTAGACACAGATTTAAATGGAAACAAGTTAAATGGAGAAATGCTGTTTTCTTTCATCATTTGTATCTTATTGCTAATAAGGAGCAATTAAAAAAAACAAGAATACAGCTCTTTAAAACTATAAAGCAATAAGTGTTCAAAATATTAATGAGCAAGACAACTAAAATGAATCAAGTTTTACTTGAGTAATAAGTATTTCTTATTAAGCAATTGGGTTTGGAGCAAAGATCTGTGGCCCTCCAGGAACAACTTTGCCCACCCCTGCTTTAGAATAAGCCTCTAATCTTTATCATACCAACCACCCACCTGTCAATTTGTGAGATTTCATTAATAAACTCAAGGCTGTTTTTAAATGTGCTCATACGTTTAACACCCTGGCCATTGATTCAGAGTGGAATGACTCTGAAATTTAATATTGTATTTTATTTTATGTAAATGTTTTATATTTACAATGTGATTGTATCTTAATTGTGGAGGCCTGCTACCAGCTGTCCCAAATTTAAAAGCGGCTTCTATGAAACTAGATTACCGATTATTTCAGGTTTGAGGTGGACAGGTTATTGTATTTAAATGGAACTTTACTTATCCCCTAGAAATCTGTTTTTTTTTTTTTTTTTTTAAATGTTGCTTTAAATGGCAGAGAGCATTTCATGGATTTAACCAATTTTGGGGCAGTATAACACTTAATTACCTCAGTTTAATTGGCTAAATTGGAAATTTAGTCTCTTCCTACTAAACCCATCCATCCATCATCCAACCCGCTATATCCTAACTACAGGGTCATGGGGGTCTGCTGGGGCCAATCCCAGCCAACACAGGGCACAAGGCAGGAAACAAACCCTGGGCAGGGCGCCAGTCCACCGCAGTCCTACTAAACCTAAAATTTAATTCTTGGTTTATCAACAGTGGTTCTGTTGATTGTATGTTTATTGAACACATTTCAACTGCAATTAGTTTACAAGTTGGAGAGTAACATTCTAAAACAATTGCCATTTTTCCTCCCTTGTAAACATTTGTCAATTGCTTTAGAGTATCCTTTTGCTTAAAAGTACACATTTAACTGGTAAAATGGAGAATTGATTACTTGGGGTGCTGATTGTTTTAATAGCTTTTTCAGAATTGCATTCTCCTCCATTTCTTATTTGTCATTAAGTTAATATGCTTCCACATTAATAACATTTCCATGATATGTTTTAGCAAACCCTGTGTTTAATTCCTGACACCTCTTTGGCCATTTAACTGCATTATTATTGACTTGCCAACAAATGTAGTAATATGCTTGGTCACATTCTGAAAGAAAAGATATGGAAGAATTTATTGCTACAAATCTGGCCAATGCATTATTAGATCTTATAATTTTGTTTTTCCCAAAAACATCTTTTTAGAGATTGCATAGATAATAGAGATATTAATAGGATCACAGTTTAAAAAAATACTTATGGGACACATTAGTTATGTCTTGGCAGTTTTTCAAGGCTTTATGAATAATATTTTCAGGTTTTCTAGGGTGCTATGTTCTTATTTACATCTTTACTTTTCTACCAGGTCCTCATTCTCACATTAATCATTTATGGGAAGTGCTGAATTAGATAAGAAAATAAAAATATCTGCTAAACTGGAGAAATGAGAGTTCCGCAAGACATCTGTTATTTTTTTTAATATACTACATGTCTGGGCTAGCAATAGCCTGTAAAACACTAACATTACAGTCATTAAAGAAATAAATAAAATCCACAAGTTCAGTGTTTTGTTTGGTCCTTCAGTTATTACAGAAGATTAATTGAGAACTTCAGTTTGTGACTTTAAATTTCATTAAGCACCAAACTATTCTAGCAGAGTGGTTTGAGAATAGGTTAGCTTCTTGATGTTTCATATAAACGCTGTTCCCTCTGTTGGCAGCATGTGGAACAGGCAAAAATATTATAAGCCATCTCTGTGGTTTGCAATTTCTCACCTTGCCTTTAAATTAAACATTGTTGAAAATAAAAGAGAAATTTAAGCCTGGTCTTTACCTAGCAGCAAATATTTTTATTACTGTAAACACAATCAATTTATGAATAATGGGTAAAATCCATATGAATATCAATTGAGTCAATTTCTAAATTTCTGTACTTGTACAATGAAATGCATTAACTAAGCAAAGCTCAGTAAAATTGTTTGGTTTTCTGTTTCACATGATACTCCTCACCCACAGATTAAACAAATAATGTTAAAGGAAGACTCAGTTTCTGAACAAATATAATTTAGTTTGTTGTGTGTTGGGTGTGTTTTTTTTCTCCTCCCACAATATAGAAGTGGGTCCTCTAACTGTGCCATATTTGGTTAACCCAGGTATTTTTGCAAGTCCATAGTGGCGCTTGCTATAACATTGTGGATTTGTTGTAACTGCTTCACACACAGTGTTGTCAAAATGACTCCACAGACTGTAAACTGAGAAGTATACATATACCTTGTTACTGGATGTAGTAATTATGCAGTGACAGCACAAAAGCAAAATTCAAAATTAACATTTAGTTGAGGTTGTAGGCTCAGCCTCTTGTGGGGTAGATGGTTGTGGTGAATGGGTTTGTTCTAGCCTTATGACCACATACTGTGAAGTCAGTCTATTTATGGCTTAATTTGCTCTAGTTGTAATGGGAAATCAAAATGTTTTGAAATGAGTGACAAGGGATATAATACTCATTGATTGAAGTGTAACATTTCTCTCGGCTCCCTGCCTACATTACCACTTTACTGGTTTGCCTGCAAAGCAAGTTCCTTCTCAACTAAGTGTTCCACAGTGGCTTCAATGAATGAAACTAAAAGATTCCGGCAGTCAATGATATGAGTGAAGTCCTCAGACATCAGAGAGGTGATGTCCATATAAAGATTAGCCAAAGCTAACCCCAACAGGCTCTCTGACTGCTGTTAAATGCCTTGACATAAAGTATGTGCTGCTCCATCAAGTTTCCATCTCTTGAATTGGTTTGATTATGGCCCTTCCAATCTGTTCCTAACCCTACTTTTAGATAGAACTTTTTGTCCACAGGGGGAAATTTTGACTTCTTACAGAAGCTAATTAAATTAGTAAATATATGTATACCGATCAGAATGACAAAAAGCAAAAAGTAAAAAAGAAATCTTCTGACTTGGCTGTCACTGTGAGAGCTTATGCAGTCATATTGCTATTGGTATAAAGGAGCCCCAGTAGCATTTTTAACACTTCTGTAAAATTTGCTGTCTGAAAGTCCTCAGTGTTATTCTGTCAGAGAGAAGATGTGCCTAATTGTCCATAATGACACTCAGATTTGTTTGAATCTTTTTCAGTACTACCTTAAGGGGGTGCAGAGTTAGCCCAGCACACCACAACATTGAAAATCACTTTGGCCATCGCATTGTTATAGAATATGTGAAGGATGTCACTATTCAAATTAAATATACAGTCTCCTAAGAAAAAAAGAGCCAGTCCTCCCCTTTCTTATATAGTCCCTTTGTGTTGAGACCAGACCAATCTGTCATTGATGTGGACCTCCAAGTACTTGTACTGTAGGAGTGAACCACCTCTATATCCACTCCCTGAATAGACATAGAAGCTTTTTGTTGTGGTGAAAGTCATAAACCAGTTCCTTGCTTTGCTGATGTTAAATTGCAGACAATTCTTTCTACACCAAGAAGCAAACTTCTCCACCTGACTCCTATACCCTGTCTCACCACCCTTATTAATAACACCCCATTAATGCAGGATAATCTGAGAATTTCCCCAAGTGACATGACCTGTAGCCTCATGTATAACGGCCCGCATGGAATTCACACTAAAACACGAACTGATTGTGTTTATAGCTCTTGGGATGAAGCTGTTTCTGAGCCCCGAGGTCTGTGCAAGAAAGGCTCTGAAGCATTTGCCGAATGGGAGAATTTCAATTTGTGTGAATGGCTGGGTGGAATCCATGCAGATGCTGGTGGCCTTCCTTGAGGTGGTAGCGTGTGCTATAAATGTTCTCAAGGTCTAGAAGCTGTATCCTGATAATCCTATGCACTCATGACACAACCTGCCATAGATGGGTTAAAATACTCTCAGTGGTGCAGTGAGAGTAACACTAAAGCAGCTATGAAATTTGGAATAGCTTGGCCATTCCATGCACCATTATATTGTTACAGGTTGATTACAATCAGGTGCCTTTAAATTTATAAACAATATGTGGTTAATTTCAGTGTATTTGAAAGCCTGTGTCATGGATGTGAATCTAAAAAAAAAGAGAAACCACACAGGAACAGTAGCACTGCTTTGATGCTGGGTGCTGCCAGTTTGCAAACTGAGCAGAAACGTATGTATGCAAGGGGGGGGTGCTGCCGTGAGAATATGCGTAGCTTTACACCAAGTTTAGTTTTTATACATTGCGATGTAAGAGTGGATATGAGCATATGCATTTTTTTTGTGTGTACACACACATGAGGCCTCTGATGTTATATTTATAGTGTGAGGTGTACAGAGTGAAGAGTAAAAGAGACAGGACTGTTCCTTGTGGTGCTACAGTGTTACTCGCATCCATATCAGACACTATATTTGAATCTTTCAAACTGCAGTCTGCTGAACAGGCAATCCATTATTCAGGATGCCATAAGTTCATCCACCTGCACATTTCTGAGTTTACCCATTTAACAGGTATAGTTGGATGCTGTTGAAAGGACTAAAAAAACACAATCCTCCATAGTTCTGCCGGCTTTATTCAGGTGAGAATAAGCCTTAAGGAGCAGATAGATAATTGCATCCTCCACTTCAGTATTTGTTCGATAGGCAAACTAAAGTGGGTCCAGGTAGTATACCACAAGAGGACTCTGGTAGTCCAGCATCATCATCCTCTGAAAGGTCATGATGTGAGATGCAACTGCTATTTGTTTTTAATCATTAGTTGAAGAGGTGCCTGCTTTCTTTGGAACAGGAAAAATGCAGGATGATTTCCACAGCAGCAAAACTTTCTGGAGTCTTAAGGGCAAATTGAACAAGTAACAGGATACCATAGATTTGATCTCCACAGTTCTCAAGAACATGATGACTGACTCCATTTAGCCCTGGGACTTTTCCAGTGTAGCTTCCTCAGTTGTCTCTTCACTTGGTTTTCAGTCTGGAAAGCCTATACTGATTATCAGACATGGACTTATCATTGTCCATTCCAGGTGATGCGGTAGGAGGGGGATTGGTAATTGGAGGAAGGTGGCAGTGGGAGGGAAAAATCTATTTAATGGGTTCAGTGCATTGGCTTTGTTCTGATCCGCTTCCAGCACATGAGCCCTGAAATGCTTGAGTCCAGTAACTATGCCTAGACCTTTTCCAGAGATGGCTCATGCTCTTCTGAAAGTGTTATTTTCTATTTTTTGCTATGTAAGCTTCTTTTTCTTCAGCAGTTACTGGACATCCTTCCAAGCCTCTTTGTCATACAGTAGACTTTGTAGCTCCTTAGTATTCCAATGCTTGTTCAAAAGCAATGCATGGTCTGAGGGTACTACAGCATCAACACAAGTCTGCAATGCAGTGATTGAGTCCCTGATTATCATCACAGTGTAACTTGTGCATAATTTCCTAGTCATTTGGAAGCGGTCTTTCAGTGCCATTTCAACCTGAAAGTTCCACTTCCTCACTATTCTTGTTTAAACAGCTTTAATAATAGACTTGTACTTGGGAATAAGATGAATTGTGTTGTGCTCAGATCTGCCCAAAGGAGCCAGCAGTTTACACTTAAAGGCATTAACATTTGAATAGAGGAGATCCAGCTTATTTCCTCGAGTAGAAAGAGACACAAACTATTGGAAGTTTGTCATTGTTCCAAAGTCAAATGTTTGAAGTCACTATATTATAACCACAGGGTCATAAGTCATTATTGAAGTGTTGGTGACAGAATAAAACATTTCTTCTAAGTCCCCAGTTGTAAATGGAAGAATATAAACACTAATAAGGATGTAGCATCTCACTGGGCAAAGAAAATTACAAATTCAGACAGCCATAGTTCTTAAATGTCTGAAATGTACATTAGTAGTTATATCTATAATGCTCCATTTTACACCATTTCTCATTCATTTTATCCCCCCACACTGCACTGGGTCTGTGTACCTCGCTAATAAGATGGAATCTATCCAGCATTAAAACAGTGTCCAGTATATTTGGTTTAAGCCAATTTTCCTTGAAACACAAATTGCTATTGAACTTGTATTTGACATGAGTAGTAAAAAATAATTGTTGTGTCAAAAGGGTGATTGATTCCAAATTATGATTTAGCCCTTATGAACTACTCACAAATTATGGATTATGAAACTTAACCCCTCCCATCCCTCATAGACATGTATCATGTATTGATCTCCAAGCTTTTTTTGGGAGGGAGGGGTAGACATCATAAACCAAACCCTCTAACACACCCCTCACAGATTCCCACACACAAGAGGTATGCCTTTGTTGCCAGAGGGCTATGTCACTCCACCAAGGCAGGAAGAGAGAACTTTTTTTAACTTTGATCAGTCTGTATAAAAGTAAATCATGTTAATAAAAGTGCAATGACTTTAGAAACACACAGAATGGATGGCATTGTGAACACCCCTATGAAAAAGAAAATGAAAACATGCTTGGTTTTTAGAATGTTTCAGCAACAGAACCAACAACAACAACATTTATTTTTATAGCACATTTTTATACAAAGATGAAGCACGAAGTGCTCTACAAGATGAAGAAAGTAAAGCTTTCATAAAAAATATAAGATTGGGTAAAACTAAGTAATAAAGAATAAAGTAAGGTACAATGGCTGGGAGGAAAGAAAAAAAAACTCTACGGCTGGGGAACAAACAGTCTGTAGGGGTTCTGAGGCCACGAGACCACCCAGCTCCCACTGTGTAGTCTACCTAACATAAATTATCTAAATCGGTCCTCATGGTTTTCATGCTTCACGTGGAAGAATTAGATGATGGTCATGTGGACATCTGACCTTTAATCCATGAATGAGGGACTGCATAGTGTCTTGATGAACTGGAAGAAACAGCAGATAAAGTAGGGGTTAGTACGGATTGTGGAGCCATGATAAAAATATAATTAAAAGCATATACAGAATATTGGGGTTACACTAAAATGATGCTATGAGAAAGCCATGTTAAAATAACGGGGTTTTAACAGTTTTTATTTTAAAGTGCTCCACTGTATTAGCCTGGCGAATTTTTGTCGGTAAACTATTCCAGATTTTAGGTGCATAACAGCAGAAGGCTGCCTCACAACTTCTTTTAAGTTTAGCTCTTGGAATTATCAGCAGATACTCATTTGAAGATCTAAGTTTGCAATTTGGAGTGTGAGGTGAAAGGCATTCCAAAATATAGGATAAAGCTAAATTATTTAAGGCTTTGTAAACCATTTGCAGTATTTTAAAGTGGATTCTAAATGGGGTGGGTAACCAATGTAGTGACATCTAAACTGATTTTTCTTTTTCTGGTTAAGATTCTGGCAGTTGAGTTGAGAACAGAAACTTCCTCCATCTGCAATAACCCAACGAGTGCAGTTTCTGTAACTGTGATTTGTTCTAAAACCTGACTGAAACTTGTCAAGAATAGAATGTTTATTCAAGTGATCATTTAGCTGCGTAATGACTGCCTTGTCTAGGATTTTACTTAACTCTTTTAGGGTTAATTTTTTTTTTTGTTTCTTTTCTCCCAGGGCTGAATATTTTTCCAAAAACTAACATTTTTTAAAAAAGAACACAAAGCAATTGTTTAACATATCAAATCAACAAAAAGTATTTACTTTTAACAAATGTTACTGTCTTGCATGTTGTATGAGCCTGCATACTATATGATTTCACCTACATATCACATACATGTTACACAGCAATGTCCTGCAAAGTGTGATATCGCTCAAAGCAGCCAATTGCATGAATTGCCACATTGCACTGCTTACAATATGTGTTGCTTTGGTGCCTCACTTTCTCACATATATTGTTAGTGTGTACTGTAGAGAGACAAGTCACCCGTATGACTTTGTGCCATGCCACTGCCACCAAGTTTTCTGCCCGCATTAAAACTGTATTGTCACCTCTTTTCATCTTCAGCCTGTCTGGCTGCAACTGTGAAGGCCTGTGTCTCCTGTTCACCCTCACTGTGCCACAAGCTCCGATTCCCCTGCTCTGTAGCTCCATGAACAATTCTGGGCATGTATAAAAATTGTCCATTACACAACATGATCCAAATGTGAATAGCCCTGAAGCAGCTCCAGCACAACCAGACTTGTCAAGGGACAGTTCTCTCTTTGAAAGAAATACTTTCCTGTATATGTTATTACATTCAGGCAGAAACCAGTGCTTGCTTCTGCCAGTACAAAATCCTTTATGCCATACTTTGTGGGCTTGTCTGGTATATATTGCCAACAAAAAAGGTATCCCTTTTTTTTATCACAGATCCAAACAAATCATGGCCAGGCTGATAAAATTGTTTATGTGTTGGTTCCACAATGTCAAGCAGGGGCTAAACTTTATACATGGGGTTATAGCCTGGCTCACCCCTTGGGATTTGCTTCTGTTTATTACAGAAGTGAATAAAACTTTGCAGCATCACGTACCTATCATGCGGCATAACCTGTCCAAAGCCACCAGGGGACAAAGCACATTTGGACCAATGCTCCCTGAAGTTATATTACCAGTCTAGTCCCATCTCTATTTGTAATGACACAAAGCCCTTCATCTTGTCTTTTGTTGTGGGTTTCCACTTTGAAAAACGAGAATGTGATGCAAGCGCAGCCCGCGATTCAAAAAATTACTCTGCCTACCTGTTTGTCTTGTCTGACAGTAGCTGAAAAGCGGCGGCAGCCTGAAGTAGTCCAGAGGCTGGTAATCCGTCGTGTCCAACAGCAATCCATGCCGTCTTGTGAAGTCCAGTAGCCAGTTTGGCTCCCACGGATCAATGTCTGGGTATTCCTCCCACACGAACCTTACTGTAGGTGCATCAGCTGCGTGAATGCGCTCAGCTGGCAGCCGATCAGCTGGGACGGCTTCGGCTGGTGTCCGATCAGCTGATGCCAGTTTCTCACTCTCTTGCTAAATCTCCTGATCGCTGTCAATAAAATCCTATTCTGAAAAATCAGAGTCCGACTCAGCGATAATGCGCAAAGCGTCTGCCGAGTATTTTCTTTTCTGCACTCGCTTCGCTCCCTTGTGAGAGGTCGATGCCATCTTGCCTTTGTTTAGATTTTGCAACTTATGCACACGCAAGGATTAGTTGCCGAGTCAATGAGTCTAACATTCCTCCAAGCACAGAGAGAATGCCTGTGACGTGACAGTGAGTTTTGTCACCATTAACAGCTGATTGTCGCCCTCTATCCCAGGATGTCAACTATTGTCGACATGCGCCCTCAACCCCTCCTGTTGACAAAAGTTGACATCCGCCCTAAAAGAGTTAAGAAAGGCAGGTTAGAAAAAGATCTTTAGATCTATTAGATTAGATTGTTTAAACCCCTGCTCAAGAAAAATCTCTCATCTGTTTTGACAAAGCAGATTAAGACAGTCTGGGAAGACCCTCATATCTAATGAAGAGTTTACTATGCACTCTATCAATTAGCATGTATGATACTTCGAAAAAACTTGTTGGTATTGGGTCAAGGATGCAGGTGGAGGCATTCATTTGAGAAATTATTTCATATAAATTGAAAAAATCTATCCTGGTGAGAGAATTTAATTCACTTAAAATGGAATACTGGGATTTGGCCTCGTCTGTTACGGGAGATGGACGTATGAAGCGGAGCTCCATTGCAGCGGCCTTTTTTTTTCTCTTATTTCTTACTATCCTGAGGTATCCTGTATTTACCTAACCCAAGGAGTTTCTACTACAGTATATAAACATGAGTAACAAGAAAGGGGGTCAGAAAGAAACGGAAAATAAATCTAAAACTACGCCCAAGTCTAGACAGGCATCAGGCCCAAGTGCAAGGTGCGGCCTTTCAGAGACTGACATGGAGCAGGCAGACAAAAGCACAGATTTCCCAGGACCCCGCTCCACTGCAACATCCCCAGTCAAGAGCGAAAATGGGAGTGAAGGTGCAAGTGATGCAGGTCACGATAGCTCGCAGATTCCAGAAGATCACATGAAACTAGAAATGGCCTTGCAGTCCACACATTCATCTACTCCTCGCGAGCCAGAAGCATCAGCTGTAACAGGGGTTGCCACTTCACCCATGAAGCAGGAAAGCAGAAACGATTTGTCCAAACTGAAGGAAATGATCGAAACATTGGCCATGGCCATAAGTGAGTTCAAGAAAGACATTCAAAAAATATGAAGAAAGAAATAAATGGCTTTCTCAAGACAAACGAGAAGCTGCAGCTGGAGCTGCAAGAGATGCGGCAGGAATATAAAGACTTGGAAAAATGTATATATAATCGTTTTGATGCAGTCTTTAAAGATATGCTGAGAAAAATTGAGGAACACAGTCAGGAAAATGCGTCTAAACTGAGAGAACTTACCAATCAGCTGGAAGACGTTAAGCAGACATTCACGGCTCGAATTGAAACAGCAGAACATTTGGCATCTAATGCCAATGGAAAAGCTACAGCTGCGAATTCCGAATGCAAAAAACTCAGAGACAGACTTGTGGCTCTGGAAGATGGATGCAGAAGGAATAATATTAGAATCGAAGGTCTACCTGAGAATCGTGAAAGTCCAAACCCAGTGAAACTCGTAGCGGAACTATTCTCAAAAATAATTGTAGAGGACTTTAATTCAGATACCAAGATAGCGGCAGCTTATCACATAGGTGGATCAAATACCTCTAAACCTAGGACTTTAATTGTCCACTTCGAGAGATTACAATTTAAGCTTAATGTAATGGCACTTCTCTTACACAAACAAGATTATATTTGAAAATAACTATATCCCTATTCTCCCTGATTTCTCACCCTCAGCAGCTGCTAAACGTGCAGCTTTTTACAACATTAAACACCGATATCAGATACAGCCTCTAGTATCCTGCCAAACTGAAAGTTGATATTCAAGACAAATATCACATCTTCTCCTCCACGGAGGAAGCAGAAAAGGATTTAAGAAAGCTGATCCGGACGCTTTTTTGAAATACGATAGTGAGTCGCATCCTGTCATGGTATGGCAAGAAGATATTACCTGCTGTCTGATCTGCTTGCAATGATACAGGTACCATAATTATACATCCTTTTTTCTTCTCGGCCACTTTTTGTTTATGTTTTAATTACAATTACACGCGTATGTGTGGAAGAAATTAAAGGAGGTTTTTTTTTTATCTAAGTATTCTAAAGGAGACTGTTTAACATCATACCCTTGGTTTATTGTTATTGTTATTATTGCATTAGGGTTTACTGTGCTTATCCAGGGCCACGTTTTAACACCATTCCCTGGGTTTACTGTCTTAATATTTCAAGACTGTTGAAGATTATATGTATTTTATGCTTATAGTATTTAGACTTTACCAGAAATAGATATCTCTACTTTTTAATCCTCAAACGCCGCTGCTGGGGGGTTGTTTTTTTTGGGACTTGCTCTGTCTCTAGGTATGTCAGAGGACTGGGACTTTGTGAAGTGGGGTCCAGCCTCACGTGGGGAGGCAAAATGGGGGGGGGTGAGGGGATAAGGGGGGAAGAGAAAGAGAGCAAGCTATATCTAATCTATCCTTTTAATCCTTATAATTATAACTTCCAACGTAACAATAGGCTGCATGGCAATAACTCATTGGAAAATTGGAAATTAAGGTTAAAGCTGTCTCACTTCCAGTTAAGACTACAAAATGACAGCAAAAATTCAGAATCAATGTCTCCATGATGGGACAATTAACTTTGCGAGCTGGAATGTTAAAGGCCTGAATCACAAATTAAAGAGAAAGAAAGTATTCTCTCACCTAACAGGTCTAAACGCTAAAATAGTATTTTTATAGGAGACCCACTTATTAAGCAAAGATCAGTTCCGGCTGCAAAAAGACTGGACTGGCCAAATGTTCCATTCCAGCTTTACAAGAAAAACTAGAGGTGTGGGAATTCTTATACATAGAACAGTCTCATTTGTAGCATCAGATGTAGTATCTGATCCTGAAGGGAGATATGTGATTGTCATGGGCAACTTATTTAACTGTAAAGTGATATTGATAAATGTTTATGCACCCAATGTCGATGATAGGGAATTCATGCAAAATATATTTGCATCCATTCCCAACATGAACACTCATAAAATTATAATGGCTGGGAACTTTAATTGTGCTTTAAATCCACTCTTATAGGTCTCCTGTCACAGGGGGGATGAAATCTAACACTGCAAAGACATTTACACAGTTTTTAACTGACCACAACTTATCAGACCCCTGGAGTTTTCTAAACCCAAACTCAAGGACATATTCCTTCTACTGACCAGTGCATCATTGCTTATTTCTTTACAGATTATAATTTCTTTCCTGCGATTAAATCTTGCAAGTACGACGCTATTGTTATTTATGACCATGCCCCTCTGATCTTGGAGCTGAAATCATTATGCCCCACATACTCATCTCGCAGATGGCGTCTTAACCCACTTCTATTAGCAGATGAGAACTGTACAGAATTTATATCAAAACAAATTAGTTTCTTCCTAGAGACAAATACGTCTTCAGAGGTCTCTGCAGAAATACTCTGGGAAACTCTAAAGGCTTCTTAAGAGGAAAGATTATTTAATATCTTTCCCACAGAAATAAATTAGAAACCAAGAAGGTATCAGAGCTAACCAGCAAAATTACTAGAATAGATGAAGAACATGCCAGGTGTCCAAGTGAGGCTCCTCATAGGAAAAGACAGGCTCTGCATTCAGAGCTCTACCTCTTAACAACCAAAAAAACTGAACAACTCATTTTTAAATTAAGACATCATTACTATAAACACGGAGAGAAACCTAATAAGCTCTTAGCTCAAAAAAATCCACAAGCAAGAAGTTTGCAATACAATCCCAGCAATCACCAACATGAATGGAGATAAAATCATTGACCATAAAAATATAATGCATACATTTAGAGACTACTATAAATCCTTATATTCTACTGAGTTCAAAGAAGACAACACACAATCTAATGCATTTCTGGATATATTACAGATACCACAAATAGATACTGTTATTGCAGAGGAATTGGGTAAACCTCTGGCGCTATCAGAATTACTAGATGCTATAAAGTCACTTCAGAGTGGGAAAGCAGCAGGCCCTGATGGTTACCTTGTCAAATTGTTTAAGAAATTCTCCACTCAGCTAGCTCCCCTCTTATTAGCAACATTCACAGAAGCTAGAGACAATCAAATTCTACCTCAAACTTTTTGCCAAGCATTAATCACCATCTTTCCTAAACAAAATAAGGACTTAATTCAATGTGCATCATACAGATCAATTTCACTTCTGAATAATGATGTTAAGATACTCTCCAAAGTCCTAGCTAGAAGGATGGAGAAAGTGCTGCCTTCGGTAATATCACAAGCTCAAACTGGATTTATTAAAGGCCGACACTTAGCTTCCAATTTCCGACGCCTGTTTAATGTAATATATTCACCTGCAAAGTCAAACACCCCAGAGATATTATTATCGTTGGATACAGAAAAATAATTTGATATGATTGAATGGAACTACCTTTTCACTACATTAGAGAAATTTGGGTTTGGCCCGAATATTTGTGCATGATCAAACTACTGTATACCAATCCAGAAGCTTCAGTTTGTATTAGCAACATTTGCTCAGACTACTTTAAACTAGAACGTGGTACCAGACAAGAATGCCCCTTGTCACCACTTCTATTTGCAATTGCCATTGAACCACTGGCAGTTCACTGTTGAAATGCTTATCAGATAAAGGGGATTATCAGAAGGACTGGAACAGAAAATTTCTCTATATGCAGATGATATGGTTTTGTATATATCAGACCCACAAAATACTGTGCCTGCAGTCTTAACAGCACTTACAGAATTTCAAAAGATTTCTGGTCTCAGAATTAATTTGAGTAAAAGTGTGCTCTTTCCTGTGAATTCACAAGCATATAATATTAGATTGGACACCTTCCCTTTTATTATTGCAGATCAGTTTAAATACCATATTAAGCATATTAAGATGGAGAATCTTTTATCTGTGGCACCTCTGCATGAGAACCACCTTTTTCAATCCTCGCAAACATATGCAGTTTTTAATATCTGGGAAACATTTGGGATTAAATTGCTTAGAGATCTTTATATAGACAACATCTTTGCATCCTATGAACAATTACATTCCAAATTTAACATTCCAGCTACACATTTCTTTCACTATCTTCAAATTAGGAACTTTGTTAAACAGAACCTGCCCAATTTTCCTCATCTTGCACCCTCGTCCATGCTGGAAAAAATATTGCTCAATTTCAAGGGCTTAGACACCATCTCTGCAATATATAAAATTATTTTACAGTCCCTTTCAAAGATCCAAGAGGACACTGGGAAAAAGATCTCTCACTCAACATATCAGAAAAGGAGTGGAAGGTAGCAATGCAGAGAATTCATTCGAGCTCCATATGCACAAAGTATACAATTATTCAACTCAAAATTATATATCGAGCACATCTGTCTCGCTTGAAATTGTCCAAAATGTTTCCAGGGCAAAATCCAACCTGCGAGCGCTGTAATCAAGTTCCAGCCTCGCTGGGTCACATGTTTTGGGCCTGCACCAAATTAACATCATTCTGGACAAAAATCTTCAAATGCCTTTCAGACAGCCTTGGTGTCACAATCCCTCCTAATCCACTAACAGCTGTGTTTTGTGTTCTTCCAGATGGGCTTAAAGTGGAAAAGGACAAACAAACTGTGATTGCCTTCACTGCACTATTGGCACAAAGACTTATCTTGCTAAACTGGAAGAATCCTAACTCTCCTCTTTTAAGTCAGTGGGTAACTGATGTTTTATATTATTTGAAATTTGAAAAAATCTAATTCTCACTTAGAAGATCTGTGCAGAACTTTTTCAAAACCTGGCAGGATCTAATGAATAATATTTTAGAATAAGCTCTTAAAGCACTGAAGAAGTAGATTCTCTCATTTTCTTCTCCATTTATCTGTATCCAATGTGACAGGGGCTTTGTGTCCTTACCTAGCCGGGACGCCCCTGCACACTATATTCAGGGGGAACAGCCACGGACGTTGCAATACCTCCCCCTGAACGCTAGTTGGCCACCTCCCTGGGGTGGAACACTGTCTCAGGTTCCCGCAGGGCATCCTGGGAATTGGAGTTGGGTGCAGCCCTGTTGGGTCCCGCAGGAACTGCTAGGGGGCGCTGTATTTGGGACTCCTGAGCCCGTGTGGGCAGCCAATTCGTCACACCCGGAAGTGAAGCAGGAAATCAGGGATCAAGCACCTGGAGCACTTCCGGGTGAACTATAAAGGGAACCAGTGACCACCACTCAGGGGCCAGAGTCGGGTGGAAGGAGGACGAAGCTTGGTGAGGAGTGGTGGAGTGAGAAAAAGAAAGTGTTTATTGTGTGCTTGGGACTGTGTTGGGCTAGTGAGACACGGGGAAGATGTGTCTCACAGCTGGAGAAAAATAAAAAATGATTTAATTTTATATGTGCCTCTTGTGTCTAATCTGTGTCGGGTCAGGCGCTATATAGCGTCATTCTTACACCGCCTATTAAACTCATCAATTTATTTATTTTTACTATTTTTAAGTTTTATTCTGTTGGCCATGCTCTCTTTCTCAGGTGTGGTGGTTGATTCGTTTTCAATCCTATTTTTTGTAAAAATTAAACTATTTGTATGGAATGATTACAATAAAATCAATAAAATTAAAAACAAAAAATTAGCAAGTATGATACTTAACAAAAACTTGTTGGTATTGGGTCAAGGATGCAGGTGGAGGCATTCATTTGAGAAATTATTCCATATAAATTGAGAAAATCTATCCTGGTGGCAGAATTTAATTCACTTAAAATGGAATACTGGGATTTAATAGGACCAGTATTTGGTAGATGTACTATATTTCTAATATAATTGATTTTTTTGATTAAAAAATACAGTAAATACAATTCCAGTTTCACTGGAAGTTCTTTGGAGGCATTCCATTGAGTGACCTGGGTTTAGCAAACTATCAATAGTAAAGAATAAAATTCTTGGATTACCAGCATTGTTTGTAATTTTAGAGAAGTAGCGCCGCATGTCAAGACAGACTGTGTTGTTGTATTCTGTTATTTTAGCCTTCAATATTTCATAGTGGACAATCAGTTTAGTTTTTCTCCAATTACACTCGGCTCTCCGGTGTGTTTTCTTTAAATCAGACTGTTTAGGTCTTCCATGGTGTAACAGTGCTGGAGGATTTTTTAACTGTCTTATCAGGAGTGGCTATGTCAGTGGCAGCTCTCACTTTGGAATTCAAATGTTGCACTTTACTATTTAAATTATCACTATTGTAGTAAGCACTACAAAAACTTTGAAGCTGCAAATGAATACGATTTTCATTAAATTTATCTATCAGTATTTCTCCTTTAAATAGTGAAGAGAAAATGGTCTGATAAACAGATATCCACAATCTGCCTCACATCAACTTTTAGTCCTTTAGTAATCACTAAATCCAGCGTGTGTCTGCCTTTGTGTTTTGGCTGACTAATGTGCTGGCTCAGATCAAAAGTATTTGGGAGATTCATTGCTTTTGGGTCACACTGATTATCGTTATGAAAATTAAAGTCAACTCTTAGGAACCTGTTATAGTTGGTTATTATAACTGACACTAAATCTTTGAATTCCTTAAAGAAAAATGCATTATATTTAGTAGGTCTATAAACTGACAATACTAGAGACTGAGAAACTCCTTAATAATAATAATAATTCTTTGCATTTGTATAGCTATTTTCTCACTACTCAAAGCGCTCAGCAATTGCAGGTTAAGGGCCTTGCTCAAGGGCCCAACAGAGCAGAGTCCCTTTTGGCATTTACGGGATTCGAACCGGCAACCTTCGAAGTTGAGCCACCACTCCACCTTGAATAACAATGGCAAGATACTCAAAAGATGCAGACATTTTTACACCTTAACCGACTCAAATGTTTGCTAAACCGCCGCCTTCCTTACCTTGCTGAACTGCTTGAGTAAATCTATAATTTGAAAGTGCAGGGTCTATTAAAATGGCTGCACCATCAGAGCTAAGCCACATTTCACTTAATGCAAGAGTCATTTTCCTATCACTAATAAGATTGTTCATTGAAAACTTCTCGTTGGTTCACACTCTAACATTTAATAAGGCCATATTTATGTTCTTGTAAGAGCAGAACTAAACTGGTGGAACTTTACGGCTGTTTGAAATGGTAATTAAGTTATCTGTATTAATGCTGCTTTGTTCAGATTTTTTAATTTATAGTCTGTTCTAGTTTTAATACAGTGCACATCTAGAGGTGAAATGGTAGTTAAATTAATCACATTTGTCCTACATTGTCTGGATTTTTTTACATGAACTGAGGTTGGTTATTATAGTATTAATGCAGTGTACATTTTGAGGAAGGGTTTGCTACAAAGCTAATATATCCTAGCAAGGCATTATGGAAAGGATTTGGATTAAAAGTACATAGTCAAGAGAGACTAATTACCTTACAGATATTTTTGGAGAGGACCTGGGCGCCAAATCTATTAGGTTGCAGACCATCCTGCCTGAAGAAACATTGCCTCTCGCACAAGAGATCCAAGTTGTCCATGAACCCAATGTTTTGTCCCTTGCAGAAGACTTTCAACCAGTTGTTTAATGCCAGTAGACGACTGTAGTATTCATCTGATCTTCTAGCCAGAGGTAAGGGACCGGAAATGAAGATTCTCGGAGCTAGGGTCCTCTCCTTCGTGGCATTAAGTGCTGGAAATTCCACTTTAATCTCAGACTGTCGGTATTGCACGTTGTTTGCCCCGGCACTTATTACGATGGTCCCCAGTGCCTTGTTCTTGTGCTTCCAGAAGACTGTTGCTGCTGTTCTCATAACATTCTCTACATGAGCACTGGGAAAACAAACAAAAGATTTCTGTTTAGGGAAAGAAATATTGAGGTTTTGTACTATGGAATCTCCAATAACAAATACCGTCGAACTGGTTCTGGATGGAGATGCTTGCCAGGGTTAATGGAGGTGGTCTTGCCTTAAACCCCCACCTGCATAGCTGAAACAGGCAGATTCCCTTGTTGTTGTGCCAAAGGGGCGCGGGGGTAAAACTCACTTGGCCCTGAAAATGAGCAGCACAGTGTGGACTCTTTTAGCAGGTGAGCCTTCATTTCCCTAAAGTGCCTCCGTCTGGACAGGAGTTGTTGAATCTGGTTCTCAAGGGCCCGGAGTTCTTCAATATGTTCCATCTCCCCTTCGACCATTGTCCACTTCCACTTCTGCTTTCCGCTTTGTGTCGTAGGAAAGAAAAAAGGAGGGTTAGACTTCCATTCGGAGATCTAAGGTTACAACTGGGAGTGAAGGGGAACTAGCATTTCACAATATAGCATGGAGCAAATTTATTTAAGACTTTATAAACCATTAGTAGTACTTTTAAAGTCAATTCTGAACAACGCAGAAAACAAATGTAACCATGTTAAAACTGGTGAAATGTACTCAGATTTTGTTTTTCAAGTTAAGATTCTGGATGCTGCATTCTGCACTAATTGCAGTCAATTGATGTCTTTCTTAGGGAGTTCTGTTAGGAGTGTGCACATTACAGTAATCTACTTGAATAAAAACAAAGGTGTGAACTAATTCTTGTAAAGTTATAAGGTCTATATAAGTCTAACTCTTGGTATATTCCTAATGTGAAAAAATGCAGCCCTAGTAATCCGGTTAATATGAGATTTAAAGTGTAAGTCAGAGTTAATTACCCCCAAATTCTTTGTCTTCACCTTGATTTTTAAACTTAAGGGATCAAGTTTATTCCTAATGCCCACGCTATATACTTTGTTTGCCAATCACTAAGATTTCTGTTTTTTCCTTATTTGTTAAAGCTTCTGCTCATCCAATTGAAAATACTGCTAAGACATTGGATCAGAGAGCCAAGAGCATTAGGGTCATTGGGCACTATCGATGAATGAATAAAGCTGTGGTAGCTCACCTTGTGCTTTGAGATAATCTGACCTAATGGAAGCATTTGGATTGAAATAAAGCAGCGGACCCAGAATAGATCCTTGTGGTACACCATATAAAATATCATGAATCCCGACAGCTCACAAGGAATTTTCTACCTGTTAAGTAAGACTGAAACCAATTTAAGACTCTACCAGAGAGGCCCACCCATTGTGTAAGGCAATTTATAAGAATACAGTAGTCTATGGTGTCAAATGCTGCACTCAAATCTAAGAGAACAAAAACAGATATATGAATTTGCTACTTCAGTTAATATAGCCACACCATCTGAGCTGAGCCACATTTCACTTGGTGAGAGTCTATTTTCCTGTCACTAATAAGATCGTTAATGTAAAATGGCTTTAGTGTAACTTATTTAGCAGAGCCATATTTAAGGGCTTAGAAGAGCAGAGTTGAAACAGTGTTAAGATAGTTATTTGTGTTAATGCTGCTTTGTGCAGATTTGTTCAAATATAATGCACATCTATAGGTGAAATGGTAATTAAATTATTCACATTTATAACGCTTAGTTCTTTTTTTTTTTAAGTTAAACTATGGTTGGTTATTCTACTGCTAATGAAGGGCCCATTTTATAAACTTCGCCATCAGAAGAAAAGCAAAAGCAAGCAAAAAGAGAAGATCTTTAAGACAAAATTACTTTTGTACAAAGAATGTCCGAAGGTTGTCAAAACTGAATTGGAGTTGTTTATTATGCCTTCCACTTAGATGAGTGTAGAAAAAAGCATATAAGTTAAAGTTTCACTTCTTTCAGCCCTCTCTGTATAAGCACTGCTGGAATTTCTCACAGCTGGAAATGGGGAAGATTACCTTGACTTGAACAGTCTTCTAAGCCTAAGGTACAAAACAGTGAAAGCTGATGGGACTAATATTGCGGAGGATGCAAAGGTCGCATTTGTCAACTAACAGATAGTCCATTTATTTTCACAAGTTCGTGTCGCCATAGGAGGCCATCTAATATTGCAGAGTTCAAATTGTAATCCCTACAGAGTCTTAGAAGGCCTGCTAAAGTGTAGTCAGAAAACTCTTCATTCTCGGTTTACCACCAGACTTTTTTTACAAAGATATACTTAAGAGATTGGAAGATACAGAATCAGATAGAGAAAACACTTGTTTTAATAAAAGTGCCAATACAGCTGGCAATCGAACTGTTTAACTTTTGGACCACTCCCCCCTCCCCCCCCCGCCCCCTGAAAAATTAATGCTGAACAGATTTGGTTTGAAGATTAAAATGGTTCAGAACAAAGATGAATTCTGCTTAATGTCTGTAGATGCAGAACGTTACAAAGTAAACATAACGACAGCCTCCCTGTTTGTGAAAAGTCTCACCGGCCATGAAATTAGCACATGCTCTTGCATCAGCTATTTCTAAATCAATATCCTATTGATATGGTGAATATGAATGTTTTTAGCATGCTGTGGGGTATGCAAGTATGCAAGCAAGAAAACTTGTTTCCTGGTTGTATTATTGTGGTATTTCCCTCAACTTAAGTTCATTACCTGATTGGTCTACTCTTACAACCTAAGATTAACACACACACACACACAGATATACATATACAAACAGACCTAACCACAAAAGTACAATATGAATGACTTATACACAGCCTGTTACTTGCTAGCACTTTAACCCCTCAAGTGACATATGAATAACACATTCACAAGCCCGTCTTTTTCCTACTAGTTCAAAAGATTTACTTATCATTGGTATGAACAACATATAAGGTCTTAGATATATCTCAGACCTAAATATTACTTTGGTCTCCATGAATATATTTAAACATGCAAAAGCCCAACATCCTTGGTTATAGGCCATTTATCAACCGCTGATGTCTTACTTTAATGCATTGTTCACTATTGCATGAGCTCTCCTCCTCAGCCAGTAAATCTTGCAGTTTGGATCATATAGCATTTACTACTCGAGGTGCTGTAAATATTTACCTTATTACTTCAATCACTCTAGATATAAAAACAAAGTATGGAAGTAAAAAGCCATTTGACATTTATTGAAGAACATCAACCAAGTAGAGGATGGTATTAAAAGAAAATGTAGATAGTAAAGTCTGAATATATATAATCTTTAGAAGAAGCTTACGAAAAGTTAAGAGATGTCAAAAGTGAATGTCCTTGGGGAGCTTTTGATTAAGCAATCAATATTGTTTATTATTTAGCTGACGATTGGATGAAAACTGTCGCATATCTCTCCCCTTCTTCAGACATCGCTCTTGACCTCGCCGGACATGTCATGTTTCACACAGTTGATTGGCTGGCTGTAAATGTAATGGATGGCCTTGCTCCAACTCTTTGATCGGTTTAAGTATGTCCATTTCCTTTCCTTTTACAAGCTGTAATCTAATTTGGCCATTTCTAGTCCCAGGCGCCCATCTGTTTGCAGGTTATAAAGTAATCAATACAGCCTGAGGCATCATCCTGGTGTTCTGCTTTGTTTGCACAGATTTCTGTGACTGATTACTGGTGCAATTCGGGAAAACAGGATGCTTTGATGTTCTGCCTCCTTAAGTTCATCCTGTCTATCTGAGCAAAACATTTTATATTAAGGTGAAACAATTCAGGAAGGTACTTTGATGTTAATTGTCTTTGTAAAATTAAGTTAATCTTTGTTTGTGTGGGCAAAATATTAAATTTAAAATCCACAACACTACATGGGTCAACTACCAAAGTATGTGGTGAATTTCATTGTGGATAGTGAAGTTTTTGCAAGCTCTCATACAAGAAATCTGTTCAGTTTCAAATATAATGTAGAGATTCTGGCTGTGTACTTGGGGCAGTGAACAGATTCCTGCTGTACTCTTTCAACCAGACTTTGCAAATGGTAGCAGTAGAAGAGAATTCTACTATAATCTTGTGTTGGCCACTGGAAAGCATTTGAAGGATCAAAGTCTATCACCCATTTAGAGTTCTTGCAAGGATATACTCTTTAGGCTTTTGAACTAACTCCTGATCAAGAATGTGGTGATTGTTTCCTTAGTTAAAACTGCCAACATGACATTTGAATTGAGCTTCCGCGTGCCACTCTCATGGACTGTCAATCTACCCTTTTTTGACAACCTCATTGTAATCAGCCAGAGGCTTAATGTGCTGTATGACTACTAACAAATATAATGAATACAAAACAATTAACAGAACTGCTTTCCTAAGATCCCTACACAGAAAGCTATTTCTCTGGGGTGCTAGCATCTCATCAACTACTAGGAAAAATATTGGAGTGCCAACCATGTTTGAAGTAAATACTCACAGTCAAACTGAACCTGGAGAATGTTGGTTGGGGGTGTAACTCCTGAAGACAGTAATTGAGTTTTTTGACTCCTATATAGTGAGAAGTCAAGCAAAATGACACCTTTTATTGGCTAACTAAAAATTACAATATGCAAGCTTTCGAGACAACTCAGGCCCCTTCTTCAGGCAAGATGTGATTACGTTTTCCATTTCTTAAAACAAACTGCAAACAAACCATTTACAACAATAAGCAGCTTCAAACACATTCAAACACATAAGACCAACACTGCCTCTTCTTTGTGCATCAGCAAGGAAAAATGAATTTCACATGCCTCTGTAATTGAAAAAAATAAAATGATGTAAACAATAATGATGCTATATTTTCTAAATTCATTTGCTTCTGGCTTTTTTCACTGTAAGTTTTTTTTTTTTTTTATCTGTATACTTGCATGCAAAGATCAGATACCTGTAAATATTTAAGTAAGCGGTTAGAGGATGACAACGCTCTGTAATGACATCTGATTTTAACCCTTAAACTGCCGGAACCGGCTATAGTCGGTTCCCAATGCAATTTGCCAACATGCAGGAGCCGAGTATATTCGGCAACGTACATTCATTGAATGCTGCAACTGGTTATATTCGCTTCCCAGTGAAATTTGCCAGCACGCTGGAGCTGATCAGTCACTGCTGTACATTCATTGAGCTGCCAACTCATGACCATTGCCGCCGCATGCAGCACCACAGCATCACTATCTCTCGGATTTAGCCGTTGCACTAGACTAGCCTGCAAGCATCAGCGTTTACCTCTGTTGCTTGCATGCAGCCAGTTCAAGCGCAGTTGGCTCTGTGATTTACTGAATTTCATCAATGCCCTCAGTTTTTTAATAGTTTTTACAGTTCATTGGCAGTGTGTAAAATTATCAGTGTTGCAGTAATTGTGATGCTCTTTGCATGAAAAAATTGTGTTCCATTAAAATTTCACTTTTTCTTGGTAAATTGTGACATTTACTTAAAAAGTGCAGCAAAAAAGGATTTGGTATCAAGGGGTGAATTTAACCCCCAAGTATGTGGCAGTTTAAGGGTTAATAAACAATTGTTTACACATTAATAAGCAATCTATTCCAGTCTTCTATTGGTAAAGGTTGTCTTTAGGATCATGTGTAGCTGTGGGGGCATCATTAGCTATAACAGAAAATGAAATGTCCATACCGGCCATGGTATTTGAAAATTCCTTCCAACCACATGGCCTCTTATGCTCAGGTATTATATGAGGCTGTCAGATTAGGTACTACATCTACCATACTGGATCCAACCAAAGGTCTACTTTCTAACACCAGCTCTGTTATTACAAAAAAGCAATATTAGGATTAATGGACATTTTATGCAAAACAAATTCAGCATTTTTCTTTGTTTTTGCCAAAGCACTTCTAAAAAAACCTCTTGCCAAACCCAGTCCTCAGATACACAAACTGTTTACCCCCTGGCATTTTCTTATAGTATCATGAGTGTTAGACTGCTAGTTTCTTTATTGCCTTTTAAACTAGCATTAGATATTTCTGCAAAATCGAATTGTAAAGCTTCACTTTCTCATCAGTCCCTATATCTCAACATTATAGGATGTTTCTCATTTGCCTGTCCAGATGACTTTCAGTGGCACTCAAGAGATCATCTGAGTTAACACTCTCTTGTTGCAAAGCACCAATTGCTGCTGTGGCACCAGGAACACATATTCTAAGCGTATTCAAATATTTACACCCTAGATGGTATTAAGTGATTATTAAAAAGCCTCCCAAAATGGTGCACACATTAGTTCAATCGGGAGAAGCAGACTGGTTCTTAATTACAATCCATCAGGGTTTTGACTTTCCAAATAGACTAAGAGATAACCATAAGTCATTTTGTAGCAGCTTCAAAAGCTTCCAACATGATCTTAACATACCCTGGGTACAATAATAGATAGCAATAATAAAAATCTTTGGGTACTGTTTAGAACAGTGGCTAAATTAGCAAAAGGAAATTCAGATCTACAGTGCAAAATACCAACAGATATTAGCAGTACAGACTATGAACTTCTTCAATGAGAAAATTAAAAATATAAGATCTCAGCATCACAGTACAAACCGCATACTAGCTTAGCAGACACTGCCTCACATTGCATTCAGCACTTTAGTAATTTTAATCCTGTAACTGAGCAGGAAGTCTTAACTTTCATTTCTAAAATGAAGCCCACTACTTGTTCCCTAGATGCAGCGCCAAAAAGACTAGTAAAAACTTCAATGGATGTTCTTGCAGTCCCTATGCTAAACATTATCAGTAGTTCATTACTGCATGGCACAGTACCTGATGCACTATAAGTGTCAGTTATTAAACCATTACTTAAAAAGTCAGACATAGACCCACACATACTAAATAATTATAGGCCTATTTCAAATTTACTCTTTCTGTCTAAAATACTAGAAAAAGTAGTCGCCAATCAGCTTCAGTCACACCTTACGTATTACAATTTATTTGAGAAATTCCAGTCTGGTTTCCGCACTGGTCATAGTACAGAAACGGCACTAACGTAGGTTGTAAATGACATTCTGATATCCTCTGATGAAGGAAATTCCACTGTAATTATGTTGTTAGACTTAAGTGCAGCATTTGACACCATTGACCATACTATTTTACTGCACAGGCCAGAAAATGATGTTGGGCTTACAGGCACTGTGCTTGTTTGGTTTAGTTCTTATTTATCAAATTGAATCCAATATGTACAGAAATGTGCTGACAGTACCCTATCATTATACACAGAAGTGAGATATGGTGTCCTACAGGGCTCAGTCCTGGGACCTTTACTGTTTTCACTTTACATGCTTCCACTGGGATCTATCATTAGGAAACATGATGTTAATTTTCACTCGTATGCAGATGACACCCAGTTATACCTTTTATTTAGATCAATGAAGTTTCTCCAATTTTGTCTTTAATTAGTTGTGTTAGTGAATTAAAGGAGTGGATGGATCAGAACTACTTGTCTTTAAACACAGATAAAACAGAGATGTTAATTGTTGGAGGAATTGACGCTGATCACAACAATATTCTATGATCATTTAATTCAGCTGTTATCACCATTAATTTTACTGAATCAGCCCACAATCTAGGAGTTATCGTTGACTCTAGCATGTCATTTAAAGCTCATATTACGAAGTTGTCCAAATCATGTTTCTTCTGTCTTAAAAATGTTGGGAATTTAAGGCGCTCTCTTAATAAACAGGATTCTGAAAAATTAATTCATGCATTTATTTCTAGTAGGATTGACTACTGCAATGCGGTGTTCACTGGATGTTCAAACTGTTCTTTATACAGCCTCCAGTTAATCCAAAATGCTGCTGCAAGAATTATTACAAGAACAAGAAAATACGAACACATAACTCCAGTTCTTAAATCTTTACACTGGCTCCCGGTTAAGTTTAGGGCAGTTTTCAAAATACTCCTTTTAACATATAAAGCATTTAATGGCCAAGGTCCGGCTTACTTGTCTGAACTTATCATGATTTACAAACCAAAGTGCACATTAAGATCTCAAGATGCCGGTCTGCTTATGATTCCAAAAATTAATAAAATAACAGTGCGAGGTCGAGCTTTTAGTTACAGTGGAATGGTCTGTCTGCTACTATAAGAGCTGCCCCTTCGGTCTCAGCTTTTAAATCCCGGCTGAAGACTCACTACTTCATTTTAGCATATCCTGACTAGAGCTGCTGATTAACTGTACAGACTGCATCTCCGTTGTTAGTCATTAGCACTAAAACATAAGTAACATGATAGTTATAATTTGTTACTATCCCTCACCTGTTTCTCTTCTCGGTACTCAAATGTGGCACTTGGTACCACGGCCCACCTGTCAAGTTGTATTGCCTGCCTAAGGTAAAGTCATCCTTGATGGAAGATCACAGGAATCGTGGGAAAGAGGGGTCCTTTCATCGGATTAGTGCTATTTCAGCTGTGGAAAGGCTAAATGGGGGATGCAGCTTGATGAATGAGGTTTCCAAGACTCTAAACAAATCCAAATCATATTATGTAATATCATCTACTGTTAAATTCTACTCCCTTCTAACCCCCTTCTTTTTGACACCCACTGCACGCCCAACCTACCTGGAAAGGGGTCTCTCTTTGAACTGCCTTTCCCAAGGTTTCTTCCATTTATTTTCCCTATAAGGGTTTTTTCTTGTCTTCTTAGAGAGTCAAGGCTGGGGGGCTGTCAAGAGGCAGGGCCTGTTAAAGCCCATTGCTGCACTTCTTGTGTGATTTTAGGCTGTACAAAAAAAATAAATTGTATTGTATTGTACTTGACAGGCCAAGGCAGTCTTCTGCAACATGTCTCTGGGACTTTTAAAAGGTTAATAGAGTTGGCATTAAGATTGATTGTCCAGCTTTTCTCCCCCTGAATAAATAAATAAATGATAAATTTTAACCAAGTGTGATAGACACTCAACACCACATAACACCTGGCTGTAGCAAACAGAGGGTCATTTCCGGAGGGTGGGACTGGACCGCGTGTCTGCCTGCGGGTTGCAAACCGGTATCCCGAGTTGTTTCGCCATGTAGTGGGTGCAGCAATGCACTGTACCAGTGCATGCTCCCGGACTTGGCTTGACTTGATAGACAGACAGATTCCTATGATGAATGCATTTTGTGAAAGCTTTTTCTTTTGCCTGGCTTTCACTAGCAGATTGCATCAGATCATCTATAATGACAAAATGTATTTTTTCAGAAGGGAGAAGTTCATCGCATAAACATTTTAGGAGCCCTTCGATAAATTTTAACTGGTGAAATTCAACTGACAGCCAAAACCAAATTATATTTTGAAAAAGATGAGACAGAACATGATTTGAATTTTACTCTTTTTTTTTACATAATTTACCAGAACTGTAATGTCCTGAGAATTTCGGTGAAGGGATTTTGAAATCCAATATGAAAATTTCTTTAGAATTTATATGTCTGTGTAGTGTAATCTTTGAAGAGAACCTTGTAACACACCACTCTGAATTTCTTTGAGTGGTCAATTTTCTGAAGCGAAAAGTTTTTAATTTCTGTGAAGCAGACTGCTATGAACAAATAACTCTTGGGGAGGTGGTTGTTCATGAAATGTTACAAAATTCTGAACTAATTGGTTAGTGACTTGATATTTACAATTTTACCTGGTTAATGGTAATGCCATTCACATTCATACATGTTTTACCTTGAATTGTTTTATACCCATAAGTCTTTGTCCCTCCTGAAACAAATTCTCTAATGTAATCACCAGGATTTAACTCGATGGTGAGATCTCCTAAATAGTAAACCAAAGGAGGAGAATTGTACTGGCCAGGCTAAGAAATAAAAGCAACTGAGTCAGTGGCATGGTACATCACCCATCCCCCCCATCTGTCTAGTAACTTATACACATCTAATTGGGTATAGGCTATTATGAAAGCAGCAATAACATCTTTAATGACACCAGTAAAGGGTATATTTTTTTTCATCTGCATATGTTCACTGAATTGAAGCAGTTGCCTTGCCAATAAATTCAAAACAAACATTGTACTGTTTGAAGAAAATATATTGCAAATATTCTTCTCCATTCCTTTGCTAGGCTAGTGCTGAGTTGGATGAAGAGAGAGAGCCATGCAATGGGTGACACCTCAGCTTCTGTTTAAATTTACCACAAACAAATTACAAACAAGTTTGATATCGGTCTCTTAGCTGGATTTACGCCGATGTTATTGCGATCCAATTGTACACCTTCCTTCTGATAATATTCTTTAATATGCCGTCCTCGGGAAGCCTCCTGTTTACCTTTTTAGATGAAGCTTGATATAGTCAGAGAACAGTACAGAAGTACTTTCAGGGTAATGTCAAATGAAACGTTTGAAACTTTATAGCACAGCAATAAAATTAATAAAAAATAAATAAATAAATAAAAAAAAGAAACTTTATAGCACTTATTAAGGGTTGCCGGTATTCCCACACCATACAAGGTATTGGTTAAAGCTCTCTGGAGTGTTGGCAAACAGAGGATTAAAGTCTCAGCTTCTGTGTTTGCACATGTGTGACAAAGGTTAACATTAATTTCCCATGAAACCTGACAGGCAGGACTGGAAAATTGATAATTGTCTTCATGCTCTGCACGCCGTAGCATTCAGGCTCAGGATAGGGGCCAATATAATCCTTGTTTCCAGCTGTATTAAAAAAAAAATGTGAGAAATACCCCTTTTCAGCTTCAAATCTCATGACTTTAGGCATGGCACCCAACTTCATGTGGAGGAAGTTAAGCAAATCGATAAAACGTAATTGATAAGCCGAATCCATGAAGCACATCAACTTATTTCCTTGAGTGTTAATCAGAGGGTTCACTCCATTTTCAATCAAGTATTTCATTAAAATGTACCCATCATGACCAAATTAAGTACAGTAAAACCTTGGATTGCGAGTAACTTGGTCTGCGAGTGTTTTGCAAGACGAGCTAAAATTTTTAATAAACTTTAAATTTATAAAAGAGCGAGGTCTTGCAATACGAGTAGTACGTATGTGCTTTGTCCGCTGAGCATCACGTGGGGATTGTGGGTAATCGTCTCCCATGCTCGTTCTCTGTCGGCGTGCCTCACTCATATAGTTAACATTCTTATTAGTGTATACTGTTTACTATAGCATGGTGACCATGTGTGTGTGCTGTAACATGCGAGTACCTGTCATGCACCCCAAAACATGAGGCTGAATCTCAGTACTTTAGCAAAACCAGCTTTATTCAGCGTGAAACAGGAACAGCACAGTTATTTATTGTGGCAGGATCTACTGCTCTCCTATACAGAGACCCAGCAATCAGGCAGGTTCGTGACCAGGTTAGTGGCTATGTAATATTGTGCTCTTGCATTTATAATGTTCCTTGCATCACCCATCAACGGTAGGCGCTTATAGCTTGACCGCAATCTTTTCTGATTCACTTTTACGGTGAACTGCTACAGTGCTGGGAGCCTGCGGTTGCTTCAGGACGCTCTTCCGCGTGTTGTCCCGTTGGGGTGGAATCCCAAAACAGTTTAGAAACCTTACAGTGCGTAATGCATTTTTTAACATTTTTTGCTTTTAACTTCAGGCAAAGAAAGATTCCAGTGAGCCAACACATAGCAGTGATTCCATTAGTTAGAGTGAAAGTTGTCCTACACAATAACTCTCCTCCTCCTCTCCACTCCTCTGTTCTCTCTCATCTCCCTCACACCAGCCACGATTCTTTTCAAAGGTAAAGTGCAGGTTAATTTCTTTTACGTATTTTTACTTTATATTTTGTATTAATCATTTTTATATAAATATTTGTGGGTTGTGAAACAAATTGAGTTTCCATTATTTCTTCTGGGGAAATTTGCTTTGATATACGAGTGCTTTGGATTACAAGCACGTTTCCGGAACGAATTATGCTCGTAAACCGAGGTTCCACTGTACTATGAAGGTATAGCCTTGATAATTGGGCCAGCGGTATCTGGCAAAGAACTGGTGTAAACAGTCTTCCCCAGCACAGACCCAATATTTTCCACACAAGGATATACAGTACACATAATTTGTAATGTGTACTCCTGTTTTTTGCTGACTTTCAAAATTATAAAGCACATATTTCTCACACAATTTTCAAGGCTTCTAACCTGCAACCTGCGCCACTTTATAAAGCGCGTATTTACATATGATGACGATATCATTTTTAAGATGAAATGCAGCAAAATATGTTGATTATATTATACAGATATAACTTTAACTTCATTTAAATAATCTGTATTGTTAATAATTAAACATGTGAGGACACAGTGCCCAGCGCTAGCAAGTTCACGTATTGCTCCTGCCTTGCGCTGTATATTTACTGAGGCTGGCACGACACTGGAAGGATAGAATGATAGAATAATTAAACACGTACTATGAAGATATTTGCGGTGGGTTGGCACCCTGCCCGGGATTGGTTCCTGCCTTGTGCCCTGTGTTGGCTGGGATTGGCTTCAGCAGACCCCCGTGACCCTGTGTTCGGATTCAGCGGGTTGGAAAATGAATGAATGAATGAAGATATTTCAATGCTCCTTAAAAGTTTTGAAGAATCGTCGTTGTAAGCTTACAGATGGCTTAACGTCTATTACAGTGCTGATTGTGTGGCGATTGGAGAAAGAAATGTAAGGACAGGAATTGGAGGTTAGTACATTTGAAAGAGACAGTACTGCTACAATAAATTATTTCATCGAAGGTCGCGCATGGCACAGCAGCATCTTGTGTGAGACATGAACAATCACTGCGCCATCGTGTTCCCATGTTTAATAACATGCTTTCATTCCAATCATCATGAAAATGATATCACATATACATCTCAGTATTTTAATTATTCAGAGAGCTGTAATATCACGAATGTAATGGATTCTGTGTCCTGTCGGAGAAAGAGAAAGAACGGAAACACGTAGTGATTCACACACATAGAGCACATAGAAGATCAAATACAAAACAAAGCATTTAACATGCTACTTTAGTTATGATGGGATTTGAGAAACTAGTAAATTAAATGATTTTAAGATGAAGTTTATGATGTTCTCCTTTAATGACAAAATAAACTACGTGATTAAAGTGGAAATCCGAGATTAAAGTTGACATTTCGTGCTTTTTTCCCACTGTGTGCCTATTTTTTTTTGTCTGTACCCTAATAAGCTTTCATATGACACTCAGATGGTGGGCTACGACTCGCCTTTTCACAGTGACTTTGATATGTGACTTTTTTTATTTTGGCACTCTGCGACTTTCTGAACTTGAGCTTTTGAGTTTCTCCAACATGCTATGTCACTCGATCAACTTCCTTTTGTTGTTTATACCACTGTTTAAATCAACAAACAGTATGTTTTTCCTTTGCCTCCAATTGGTATTCCCTGAAATTCTTATATTTTCCCCCGTGCTTTTCACATTGTCTTTTCACAGAACGCTGAGCTTAAGGGCTATTTATATTGATTTGCATATTCAAAGAGGCGTAATTCTGGGAGCAGTTGGAGCAGGACAGCACGCGCATGCATGAGCGTTACTTTTCATTCTGACCGGGATTTATGTAGCAGAAGAATGCGGAAGTTGGCGAACACACAGATTCCTGCATCTGGATTTTTCTGTGCATAAGCACATTTTGGCTTTTGTGCTTACGTCATGTTATAGTGCGAATTCTACGCACGGCATTATACATGAGGCCACAGAAGAGGGGCTACGCCTCCTCCGGACCACGAGAGGGCAGCCACCCTGGTTGGTATGGGGACCACGGGAATAGAGCTTGGAAGCTCAACCCTATAGGGGCCAGTGGTCACCGCCAGAGGGTGCCCGGATGCGTGAAGAGCCCTTGCCCTCAGCATTTCCGCCACACCCGGAAGTGCTGGTGGTAAGAAGACCAGGGACACCCGGAGTGCTTCCGGGTGCACAGCTGGCACTTCCGCCACACCTGGGAGGGCCAGCGGAAGGTTATCGGGAGGCACCTGGAGTTCATCCGGGTGAGCATAAAAGGGGCCGCCTCCCTCCATTCGTTGGCTGGAGAAAGGGCCTGAGTTGCCTCGAAAGCTTGGCTATTGTAATCTTTTTAGTTAGCCAATAAAAGGTGTCATTTTGCTTGACTTCTCTCAATTTTCGTAAAAAAGGTCTGTTGTTGTCTCAGGTTAACCTTCAATTCCTTGAGTCTTGAAACACGCATTGGGCCTTCATATTTATTGTAAGATCAATGGCTCATTTCATAATGTCTTTTCAAGTTCTACTCTTTGGGCGTGGCAATGCTGTTGTTGCAAATTAAACAATTTATCTTTCCATTTACCGTTATGTAAAAATACTGTAATTCCCATTTTTCTTGAAACACTCACCCTTCTTTGTTCAGTTTCCTTTTTCTCTTAGCTGGAGGAGCATTAGCCATTTTAAAGGGGATATGGAATCTGAGAACTTTAGGAATGATGAATTCGGATTACAATGAACCTCCCGCTGTCATCTCCATAATCCAAAAGCAAACAATCGATTTTCTGTCACTGGGATACCCGTCAAACATGTTTGTAGGGTGGTCTAGAAAAGCTGGCCGGCAAAGAGTCAATGTGAATGGCAAGCGTTGCGATGGAATTCGACTATATTATTCACTACAAGGAGCCCTAGCTCCTGTCTCATTTTTTAACCTTGAACTAATCAATATTTTTTGCAGAGAAGCGGTAGGATTAGTCACTGCTCAATATGGCTATAAATATCCCTCGAACCATTCCGATTTTATTACAAAAATAAATTCTCACTACTGCAGAATCTGCAGCAACTCGAGTGAACCAACCGCCACTCTACAATCAAAACAAATGCGTTCAATCAATGTGTTTACCATGGCAGGTTGTTGACGTGGGTATGACTATTAACATCTCTATGAGGGCTGACTCTGAGAGTCTTAGCCTCTTAGCTAGGTCCTTATATAGAAGTCTTACAGTCTGAGATCTATTTCTTTTGTCCTGACACTTGGCATCTCTTGTTAGTAACCAGTTTGCCAATATCAGGCTTGAAATCTTGTGCAGCTGCAACTTTTATGAGGGATGAAAGGTGCTCGACAGTAAGTTTTGAGCGATGTGGGGTTTTGGTAGCTTTCATTAATGAAAACAATTGCTCACAAAGGTAAGTGCTTCCGAACATAGACAGTACTCTGGAGGGCAGGTAAGTATACAAGCCTGGCATGCCAACTTTGTTGTATTTTGCCTTCAGAATAGAATCTGACTGCAGTTCAGTCAATTCCGTTTGGATATTCTCAGGCAGATTCTCAACGTTGTAAGAGTATGGTGACGTAAACAGTGCAAAGTCCTGTTTGTGTGAACTGAAACCACGAAAACGCTCACTGAATTCATTGCTCAGTAATTTTTTTTTTTTATTATTTTTATTAATATTATTGTAATCATTCCATACAAATCGATCAATTTTTACAAAAAATAGGATTGAGAACAAGTCGACCCCCACCCCTGAGAGAGAGAGCATGGCCAACAGGGTAAAACTTAAGGCTTGTAAACATGCCTAAATTGATGAGTTTGATAGGCCAATAGAGATGAACGGAGAAGAAAAAGAAATGTGGAAATAATTGCTTCCTCGGTGCTTTAAGAGCTTATTCTCAAATATTATTGATTAGACCCTGCCATGTTTTTAAAAAAATCTGTACAGATCCTCTAACTGAGTATTTGATTTTTTCCAATTTCAAATAGTATAACACATCGGTTTCCCACTGACTTAAAAGAGGAGAATTAGGTTTCTTCCAGTTTAGCAAAATAAGTCTGCGTGCCAAAAGTGTAGTGAATGCAATCACAGTTTGTTTGTCCTTCTCCACTTTAAACCCAGTAATTCAAGTTGGAAAACAAATCCTCCAAAAATATAATTTTACTTTACTAAATTTACTTCAAAGTTTATATTGTAAAATAAGCCGATATGCAAAAAGCCCCATGACCTAGACTAATTTTACAAACTCAAAATCACAAAACTTTGTGAATAAACAACTCACCAACTTCTTGCGTCCACTTCAGATCTTCAGCTGTAGTCGGCACTAACTGTTTGTTACAATACTAGCACAAAATTACATAAAACAAGAGCAGAAAAATGTGAAAATATCCATCCATCCATCCTCTTCCGCTTATCTGAGATCAGGTCGCGGGGGCAGCAGCTTGAGCAAAGATGCCCAGACTTCCCTCTCCCTGGCCACTTCTACTAGCTCTTCTGAGGGAATCCCGAGGTGTTCCCAGGCCAGCTGAGAGACACAGTCCCTCCAGCGTGTCCTGGGTCTTCCCCGGGGCCTCCTCCTGGTTAGACGTGCCAGGAACACCTCACCAGGAAGGTGTCCAGGAGGCATCCTGATTAGATGCCTGACCCATCTCATCTGACTCTTCTCGATGTGGAGGAGCAGTGGCTCTACTCTGAGTTCCCCCCGGATGACTGAGCTTCTCAACCTATCTTTAAGGGAAAGCCCAGACACCCTGCGGAGGAAACTCATTTCAGCCACTTGTATTCGTTCTTTCGGTCACTACCCAGAGCTCATGACCATAGGTGAGGGTAGGAACGTAGATCGACTGGTAAACTGAGAGCTTTGCCTTATGGCTCAGCTCCTTTTTTACCACGACAGACCAATGCAGAGCCCACATCACTGCGGACACCACACCGATCTGCCTGTCGATTTCCCGCTCCATTACGTGAAAATATGCCAGCTATTACTACTCGTGATGGTCAGTTCTACCCAGTGGCCAGTCTCAGCAGCCCAGCCAGTAGTGTCGTCTGCCCGGCTGCTGCAGCCTAGCACTTCATTTGCGACGTCGCGGCTCATTAACTTTGGTCAAGGCTCGTGACCAGTCATGGGCACGTATGGGCAGTGTCATGCCTAGGGTATCAAGGAGCTGATGCCGCAGTTGCAACTTTACTAGCAGATGACGTTTCTGGTACCATAATGCCATGGGAAAACGTGCTTTTTTCAGAAGGTGGAAGTAAGAAAAGTCAATAAGTAAGGCCTAAGATGCAGAATGATTCAATCACAAACGATAGTAATCATTTTGTACAAGTTTAGTGCTAACTAGGATCTGTCATGCAGGCTGCGTGTTTGACATGCCTGGTATACTGTACATAATTTGGGTTGTGTACTCTTGTTTCTTGCTGACTTTCAAAATTATAAAACACATATTTCTCACACAATTCCCCAGGCTTCAAGTGTAGCCATTGTCAGAATGCCTCAAATCCCATAGACTTAGCACTGTTTACAAGGTACTGCACCTTATAACTTCTGTCTACCTTTCCTTCTAAATCTATAACCTCAGGCAATTACATAGAGTAAAACAAAAGCAGGAGGTAAGTTACATTTTTAAATAATACATTATTTGTAATATTCAGAAAATAACAGTAAGCAAAGTACATGTGAATATTGGCGACTATACATCCTGATAAATACTGATATGCAGTTTCAGGTGACACACAGTCTTGTTAGTTACTTAAAATGTCTCTAGTTAAGTCATCATTTTTAGTCTGCTTTCTTCCACTTTCCCAAACTATCCATTTAAGCATATGCAGCTGTAAAATTAACATCAAAATTTGAAGGTAACATACCACAGGTACCAGTACAACCAATTCTGCCCAAGTAAGACCACATGTGCCTCTGCATAAACTGTTCACAAACCAACATTTGTGGCCCCTCTTCATACATTTGGGGTTGACTTATTTTCCTTTTCTGCTTTTCCACCCATGGTTTAACTCTCGACTGCCATCAGCTTTTACCATTATAGGCTGGCATCACCACCATGAGACATCATAGTCATGCAACCCCCTCATCATTCTCCCTGTAGGCCACCTCTAGAATTGTTTGATCACCATATGCATACTCTAAACATTTGTGGTTTTGTGCCTGTACCATAGCTAACAACTGCAGCAGGGCTTTTCTGTGTTTTCCCAATTAGGCTTTACCTAAAGATCAGAGCCTATATGTTTTGAAATTGTACCAGCTGCACCTGCTCTTGTGAAAATTTTCACCAATTTGCTAAGTATACTGTTTATTTAATAGTATTAATTATATTAATTGTCCCAATTAATTAATACCCAGAATCTACACTGTATTAGCCCAAATTAATGTCCTTATTTTTGGCAATCTTAACTGGTTTACTGAGTTTCCACCCCTTTGAATATAAATTTGCTGTAGTAATGAACAGCCTTTTTTTTTTTTTTTAAACGATAGCTATTGTGACTAGTCCTATTATTGCATGACTTGTGGACTTGTTACTCACTTAAACCCCAGTAAGTATTTTTTTTTTCTTGCTGTCTCTTCAGTTCTTTTTCATATCTTTCTTTAGTTTTTGCTTGTGGTCTTTTCCTTTTTCTTTGTTCTTCTGTGGGGGTAGGTCTGCAAAATGGAAGTTGACAAAGCAGTTTCTGACCATCTCATCTCCTTGGTTGTTGACCTAGTGCCAACACTCAAACTTTGCGTCTGGGCATTCACTAGAACAGCTTAGCCACTAGTGCCATTCCGCTCTAATATTATAGTTATAGCCCAGTCTCCTGCATGGATTTTACTCTGCCAATTGCTTTCACTATTTATTACGTACACCATTCCAAAGTCTGTAAAAACTCAAAATTGAAGGAATATTATTGCAAAATATCAGAAAATAAAAACAGTTAGAAATATTTTACCTTTCCTGTCTTCCTACACTGTCCTTCCATTGTTTTGTCAATGCCAGTGTGTTCTTTTCATTGTATGGTAACTGCTACCTGAAAATGTGAGCTAAAATTTCTCCAAAATCCGAGTGACAAATCAGCATACACGTACAGTAGATCCTAACTGAATAAGTGCCGCATGAATGATTTATGCACTGCTCGCCACTCCCTAGCACTACAACTAGGCACTCACTACCACCAGCACTAACAAACATGTGGGTGTCCTCGTGACATACATGAAGTCTCAACACTTTCTTGGTTATATACCTTTCATCAGCAAAACAATGCTTTACTTCCACCGCATTTGTATACTGGGTGCCATAAAATTCACAAGCATACACACACACATCACACACAAGTACATCAAAACAGTATTTGCAAACAGGGTGCAAAACATGGATACCCCAAAATCCTTCTGACTATGCCAATTGTTTTGTTTTGGTAGGGCTCTATTACTCTACTTTCCCCTTTTGTATACTTTATTGTGTGGCTGTTGTCAGAATGCTGCAAATCCCATAGACTTTGCACTGTTTACAAGGTATTGTATTTTAACTTCTCCCAGCCTTCCTTTCCTTCATCTATAACCTCGGACAATTACATAGCGTAAAACAACAACATTTATTTAGATAGCATATTATGAATCAAAAGATGTAGCTCAAAGTGCTTTACAGGATAAAGGAAGGGGAAAAAGAGAAAAAAAAATATAAAAATAAAACTGGGCAATACTAATTAACAGAATAAAAATAAGGTCCAATGGCCAGGGAGGACAGAAAAAACAAAAAACTTCAGACGGCTGGAGAAAAAAAAACGATCTGCAGAAGTTCCAGGCCATGAGACCACCCAGCCCCCTCTAGGCATTCTGCCTAACATAAATGATCTGAATCAGTCCTCATGGTTTTTTGGAAGAATTTGACAATGATGGTCATGTGGACCTCTGGCCTTCAATCCATCAATGTAGGGACATAATGGTGCTTTGATCGGGTGGTGGTGGTGGTGCAGATCGCCACCACAGAAAACTGGAAAAAAAAACAGCAAAGAAAGTAGGGGTTGGTATGGATTTTGGAGCCAATAAGAATGATAATTAAATGCATATACAGAATATCAGGGTTAAACTAAAATGAAGCTATGAGAAAGCCATGTTAAAATGAGTTTTTAGCCGTTTTTTTTTTTTTTTTTTAATGCTCCACCGTATTAGCCTGGCGAATTTCTGTTGGTAAGCTGTTCCAGATTTTTGGTGTATAACAGCAGAAGGCTGCCTCACCACTTCTTTTAAGTTTGGCTATTGGAATTATAAGCAGACACTCATTTGAAGGTGTAAGGTTATGATTTGGAGTGTAAGGTGAAAGGCATTCTGAAATATAGGATGGAGCGAGATTATTTAAGGCTTTGTAAACTATAGCACTATTTTAAAGTCAGTTCTAAATGGCACGGGTAACCAATGTACTGACATCAAAACTGGACAGATGTGCTCGGATTTTCTTTTCCTAGTTATGATTCTAGCAGCTGCATTCTGCTCTAGTTGCAATCGATTGATGTTTTTTTTGGGTAGTCCTGAGAGGAGTGTGTTTCAGTAATCTAGCCGACTGAAAACAAAAGCGTGAACTAATTTCTCAGCATCTTGAAAAGTTAAGGGATCTAACTTTTGCTATATTTTTTAAGTGAAAAAATGCTGTCCTAGTGATCTGATTAATATGCGATTTAAAGTTTAGGTCTGAGTCAATAATTAACTCTAAACTCTTCACCTTTATCTTCACTTTTAATCCTAATGGATCAAGTTTGTTTCTAATACCCTCATTATATCCATTTTTGCCAATCACTAAAATTTGCTTTCTCCTTATTTAGCTTGAGAAAATTACTACTCATCCATTCAGAAACACAAATAAGACATTGTGTCAGTGAATCAAGAATCAGAGTCATCAGGCACTATTGATAAATACAGTTGTGTGTCATCAACATATCTGTGGTAGCTCACGTTATGACTTGAGATAATCTGACCTAATGGAAGCATGTAGATAGAAAAGAGCAGTGGACTCAGGATAGAACCTTGTGGAACAACATATAGAATATCATGTATCTTTGAAGTATAATTACCACAACTAACAAAGAATTTTCTACCTGTCAAGACTCAAACCAATTTAAGACACTGCCAGAGAGGCCCACCCACTGACTAAGGCGATTTCTAAGAATATTGTGATCGATGGTATCAAATGCGACACAGATCTAAGAGGATGAGAACAGATAAACAGCCTCTGTCTGCATTTACCCGCAAGTCACTTACTACTTTAACGAATGCAGTTTCTGTACTGTGATTTGTTCTAAAACCTGACTGAAACTTATCAAGAATAGCATGTTTATTGAGGTGGTCATTTAGCTGCATAATAACTGCCTTTTCTAGGATTTTACTTAAAGGCAGGTTAGAAATAGGTCTAAAATTTTCAAAAGCAGAGGAGTCAAGATTATTTTTCTTGAGCAGGAGTTTAACTACAGCAGTCTCAATACAGTCTGGGAATGTCTGTATCTAATGATGAATTTACTATGTCAAGAATTCTATCAATTAGCATTCTTTGAAAAAACTTGTTGGTATTGGGTCAAGGATGCAGGTGGAGGGTTTCAGTTGATAAATGATTTTCTATAAATTAGGTAAATCTTTTCTGATGATAGAATTTAGTTTGTTTAAAAGGGAGTATCAGGGTTTAAGAGGATCAGTACTGGGGAGATGTACTATATTTCTAATATCATTAATTTTGTGATTATAAAATATAGCAAAAGCCTCAAGCTTCACTGGAAGATTTTTGGAGGCATTCCATTGATTGACCTGGATTTAGCAGATGATCATTTGTAGATAATAAAACTCTGGAATTACTAGCATTGTTATTTATAATTCTTGAGAAATAGCACCACCTCTCAAGATGGACTATGTGGTTGTATTCTTTTATTGTAGCCTTCAATATCTCTTAGTGGATAATCAGTTTAGTTTTTCTCCATTTATGCTCAGCTCTCCGGCATGTTTTCTTTACATCAGACACTCTTTGGGTCTTCCATGGTGTATCAGTGCTGGAGGATTTTTTAGGAGTGACTGTCAGCAGCAGCTCTCTCTTTAGTATTAAAATTTTCCACCTTACTATTTATATTATCCTTACTATTGTAGTAAGCACTACAAACGGACTGGTTGCTTAAAATTTTTGTAAACTTTGAAGCTGCAGATGAATCAAAGAAGAATGCCCTGATTTGTGTGTTGGCTGACTAACATGCTGGCTCAAATCAAAAGAGTCCAGGAGGTTCATGAATTTTTTCTTTCGGATCACACTGATTATCAATATGAAAATTAAAGTCTCCAACTATTAGGAACATGTCATAGATTGTAATTATAATTGACACCAAGTCTGAGAATTCCTCAAAGAAAGACTCATTGTATTTAGGAGGTCTATACACAGACAATACTAGAGACTGAGAAACTTCTTGAATAACAATGGCAAGGTATTCAAAGCCGACATCTTTACACTTTAACTGGCTCAAGTAGATAATTTGCTAAACCTCAGCCTTTTTTACCTTGCCGATCCGCATGAGTAAAGCTGTAATTAAGAGGTGCAGATTAAATTAAAACAGCCGCACCATCAGAGCTAAGCCACATTTCAGTTAATACAATAAAATTGATTTTCCTATCACTAATAAGATTGTTGATGGAAAATGTCTTGTTGGTTAATGCTCTAACATTTAGTAAGGCCATATTTAAGGTCTTGGAAGAGCAGAACTGAATTGAAGGAGCATAACGCTTCGAGATATGTGAGTATTCAAGATGGAAATTAAGTTATTCATATTAGCGCAGCTTTGTGCATATTTTTTATTTAATCTATAGTCTGTTTTTATAGTTTTAATAAACTGCTCATCTAGATGTGAAATTGTAATTAAATTATTTGCATTTATGCAGCACTGTCTAGATTTTTTTTTTTTAACATGCATTGAGGTTAATTATTAGAGTATTGATGCAGTGCACTTTTGAGATTTCGCTACAGAATTATGTCCTGGCAAGGAATTACAGAAAGAGTTAGGAGTAATAATAGAGTGTCAAAAGAGACTAATTACCATAGAGATGTTTTTGGAGAAAACCCAGGCGCCGAATCTATTAGGATGCAGACCATCCCGCTTAAAGAAACATGGTCTCTCCCAGAAAAGGTCCCAGTTGTCCACGAATCCGATGTTTTGACTCGAGCAGAAGCCTTTTAAGCAGATTTTTAATGCCAGCAGACAACTGTAGTACTCATTCGATCTCCTAACCAAAGGTAAGGGACCCCAGATGAAGATTCTTGCAGCTGGAGTCCTCTTCTTCTTGGCTTTAATAAGTGCTGTGAAGTCCGCCTTGGAATTTCCAACTGTTGGTATCTCATGTCGTTTACCCCAGCATGTATTATGATGGATCCCTCTGCCCTGTTCTTGTGCCTCTTGAAGACTATCAGCACTTTTCTCATAACATCTCGAACACGAGCACCGGGAAAACAACAAAAGATTTCTGTTTAGGGCAAGAAATGTTTAGGTCTCATACGATTGAGTCTCCAATCACAAATACATCACCCAGGGTTGAAGGCAAAGTGGGGGAGCAGAGAGGGTTGAACCGGTTCTGGGTGGAAATGCTTGCCTGGGCCGATGGAGTTGATCTAGCCTTAAAACCCCGCCCCACCACTACCCCCACATAGCTGAAACAGGCAGAGTTCCTCATTGTTGACATTGTTGCTCCAGTGACGAGGCTGGGGGGGTGTAAAACTCACTTGGCCTTGAAAGTAAGCGGCACGGCATGGAGTCTGTTACTGAAATGCAATTTGCTGTGATGATTTCAGAAGCTGTATTTCTTTTGTAAATTATTCCAATTAGGTGCATAACAAGAGAAAGCTGCCTCCCCAGTGCTTTTATGCTTTGATCTTGGAATAATGAGCAAACCAGTATTTGCAGATCTAAGATTGCGATTTAGTACATAAGGAAACAGGCATTTTGAAATATAGGGAGGGGCAAGATTGTTTTGAGCCTTATATACTGTAAGTATTTTAAAATTTATTCTAAAGGACACTGGCAGCAAATGTAAAGATATTAATACTGCGGAAATATGCTCAAATTATGCTTCTTTTGGTTAAAATTATTGCATGCTGCATTCTGGACAAGCTATAGTCAATTAAAGTAATTCTTGGGAAGTCCTGATAGGGGAACATTGCTGTAATCTAGTTGGCTAAATACAAACACATGTATTAATTTTTCATCATCTTCAAATATTATAAGAGGTCTCTTCCTTGCAATGTTCCTTAGATGGAAGAAAGCAGTCTTGGTAATAATTAATATGCAAACTGAAATTAAGGTTGGAGTCCATAACACCTAAATTCTTGACCTCTGGTTTGATTCACAGGGCTAGGGGCCTCATGTATAACGTTGTGCATAGAATTCACACAAAAAAATCCAGATGCATAAATCTGTGTGTACGCCAACTTCCATATTCTTCTGCTACATAAATCCCGGTCAGTGTAAACTGTAATGCACATGCACGCACCTGCTGCCCCACCCCATCTCCTCCCACAATTACACCTCTTTGAATATGCAAATCAATATAAACAGCCCCTTAAATTCAGCAAAAACACGGGGGGAAAAGAAGAATTTCAGTGAATACTAAGTGGAAGCAAGGAAAAACGTACTATTTGTTGGTATAAGCAGAGAAACTTGAAAGTTCAAGTTCAGAAAGCTGCACAGTGTCCGAAATAAAGTGGTCAGATGTCAAAGTCGTTGTGAAAAGTAGAGTTGTATCCCACTGTCTGAGTGTCATATGGAAGCATATTAGGGTACAGAGAAAAGAAAAAAAATAGGGACACAGTGGTGGAAAAAAGGTCGAAATGTTATCTTTAATCTCGAAATTTCCAGTTTAATGACAATCTAATTGATTAAAGTAGAACGTCAAACTTCATCTTAATCATTTAATTTACTAGTTTCTCAAATCCCATCCTAACTAAAGTAGTACGTTAAATGCTTTGTATTTTATGTGTTCTTCTATGTGCTCTGTGTGTGTGAAAAACTATGTGCTTCTTAATCAGGACAGGAAAAAGTATACATTACATTCATGATATTACAGCTCTCTGAACAATTTAAATACTAAGATGTATACTTGATATCATTTTCATGATGATAGAAATTAAAACATGTATTAAACATGGGGGCACAGTGGCGCAGTGGTAGTGACGAGCTGTTCCCATGTCCAGATATTGTTCCTTCCCTCCCACATGATGCTTACTTCAACCCTCACTTAAATAATTTATTGCAACACTGTTGCCTCTTTCAAATGTACTAACCCCCAATTCCTGTGCTTCCTTTTCTTTCTCCAAGTAACCAATCACCACACAAGCTCTGTAATAAATGTCAAACCATCTGTAAGCTTAGAAGGCAGATTCTTCAAAACTTTTAAGGAACATTGAAAAATCTTCGTAGTACATGTTTAATTTAATCCCAGCCACAGGGGATGCACAAACCAGTGTGTTTCTTCGCGCCAGTCCCAAGCCCGGATAAATGGGGAGGGTTATGTCAGGAAGGGCATCCGGTGTAAAATTTTGCCAAATCAATACAACAATACAAATTTCCATACCGGATCGGTCGAGCCCAGGGTTAACAACAACCACCACCAATACTGTTAGTCAACAGGGTGCTGGCGGAAATTGGGCTACTGTTGGTCCAAGAAGAAAGAGAAGAAGAGGGGGGAGACGTGTCCGGAGGCAGGAGGAGAGGAGGAGGAACGTAAAGAGAGTGGAACTGAGGGTAAGAACTTTCAATGTTGGCAATATGACTGGTAAAGGAGTGAGTTAGCTGATATGATGGAGAGAAGGAAGGTTGATATATTGTGCATGCAAGAGACTAAATGCAAGGGGAGTAAGGCCAGGTGAATCGGAGGTGGATTCAAATTGTTTTATCATGGTGTGGAAAGGAGGAGAAATGGAGTAGGGCTTATTCTGAAGAAACAGTATGTCAAGAGTGTTCTGGAGGTGAAAAGAGGGTCAGACAGAGTAATGATTATGAAACTGGAAATTGGAGGTGTGATGATGAATGTTGTTAGTGCATATGCCCTGCAAGTTGGGTGTGAAATGGATTAGAAATAAAATTTTTGGAGTGACTTGGATGAAGTGATGAACAGTGTACCAAGGGACAGAAAGTGGTGATTGGAGCGGATTTCAATGAACATGTTGGTGAAGGGAACAGAGGAGACGATGAGGTAATGGGTAGATATGGTGTCAAGGAGAGGAATGAAGAAGGTCAGAGGATAGTGGATTTTGCCACAAGGATGGACATGGCTGTGGTGAATAGGTATTTTAAGAAGAGGGAGGAACATAGGGTGACATACAAGAGTGGAGGAACATGCACACAGGGAGATTGCATCCTATGCAGAAGAGTCAATCTGAAAAAGATTGAAGACTGCAAAGTAGTGGCAGGGGAAAGTGTAGTTAAGCAGCATAAGATGGTGGTCTGTAGGAAGATGGAGATCAAGAAGAGGAAGAGAGGGAGGCCTGAGCCAAGGATCAAATGGTGAAAGTTGAAAAAGGAAGACTGCAAGTTTGAGTTTAGGCAGAAGGTGTGACAGGCACTGGGTGGTAGTGAAGAATTACCAGACAGTTGGGAAACTACAGCAGATATTAGTAAGGGTAACAGCCAGAACGGTGCTTGGCATGACATCTGGACAGAGGAAGGAGGAAAAGGAAACCTGGTGGTGGAATGGGGAAGTACAGGAGAGTGTACAGAGGCAGAGGATGGCAAAGAAGTGGGATAGTCAGAGAGATGCAGAAAGCAAACACGAGTACAAGGAGATAAGGCACAAGGTGAAGAAAGAGGTGGCGAAAGCTAAAGAAAAAGCATATGATGAGTTGTATGAGAGGCTGAACATTAAGGAGAGAGAAATAGGACCTATACCGATTGGCTAGACAGAGGGACTGAGCTGGGAAAGATGTGCAGCAGGTTAGGGTAATAAAGGATAAAGATGGAAACGTACTCACAAACGAGGAGAGTGTGTTGAGTAGATGGAAAGAGTACTTTGGGAGGCTTATGAGTAAAGAGAATGAGAGAGAGAAGAGGTTGAATGATGTGGAGATAGTGAGTCAGGAAGTGCAACAGATTAGCAAGGAGGAAGTAAAGACAGCTATGAAGAGGATGAAGAATGGAAAAGCCGTTGGTCCAGATGACACACTTGTGGAAGCATGGAGGTGTTTAGGAGAGATGGCAGTGGAGTTTTTAACTAGATTGTTTAATGGAATCTTGGAAAGTGATGCCTGAGGAGTGGAGAAGTGTACTGGTGCCGATATTTAAGAATAAGGGGGATGTGCATGTCTGTAGTAACTACAGGGGGATAAAATTCATGAGCCACAGCATGAAGTTATGGGAAAGAGTAGTGGAAGCTAGGTTAAAAAGTAAGGTGATGATTAGTGAACAGCAGTATGGTTTCATGCCAACAAAGAGAACCACAGATGCACAGGATTAGAAATTAGTACATTAGAGAGTCAGCTCAGGTTGGACAGTTGGAAGACAAAGAGAAGTGAGATTGCATTGGTTAGGACATGTGCAGAGGAGAGATGCTGAGTATATTGGGAGAAGGATGCTAAGGATATAGCTGCCAGGCAAGAGAAAAAGAGGAAGGCCTAAGAGAAGGTTTATGGATGTGGTGAGAGAGGACATGCAGGTGATGGATGTAACAGAACAAGATGCAGAGGACAGAAAGATATGGAAGAAGATGATCCGCTGTGGCAACCCCTAACAAGAGCAGCCGAAAGAGGAAGAAGAAGACATGTTTAATTATTACATCTATCGATCCAGGATTGCGTGTATCCCAGCAAGTATACAGCGTGAGGCAGGAACATTCTCTGAACTGGGCACCAGCTCATCGCTACCGCTGTGTCACCATGCCCACATGTTTAATTAACTGTACACATTACTTAAATGAAGTTACAAATTTGTCTGTATAATGTAATATACATACTAAATTGCATTTCATCTTAAAAATGATATCAAGAGCTCCAAAAGGATAGCTCTTGGGAGTCTAAATCAAGTTAGAAGCCAGTCAACATCATATGTAAATACACGCTGTCCTCTATTGAATTGAATTTAATTGAATTCCTTTATTGTTATTGTGTGGTACAATTAAATTCAATATGCAAATCCTCCATAAACTTATTTTCCTATATAATGATAAATAACTAATAATAATAATAATAATATGAAAAAATGACAATGAAAAATATGAAAGCATACATACAATATATGTGTACATACAGTGCAAATAGTGACATGGTTCATAATGTGGCTCAGGTTGTTTAATACTACAACTGTATTGCAATTTTACAGTGAGGTGATTGTACTTATAAGTACAAACAGTTCTACTAGGAGCACTTGTTGGACTGATTGAGTACATTTAAGGCTTTTGGGATGAAACTGTTTCTGAACCGCTACAGAAAAGGCTCTGAAGCCTTTGCCGAATACAAGAAGTTAGGTTTAGGGTAGGGGACGCGAGCCTAGACTGGCTACGCACTGGTTCACTGACCCAATAATTACTAATAATTAAACCTTAATGATTCAGTTGCTAATGAAATAATGATATAACATGGCCCTTATTTTTTTTCAGCCAAACTATCTCTCATTTAGGCCCTTAGGAAAAACTGTATCAAAGTTCCTGATCCACTCCCATTCCTTTTGTAATCGTCGAGTCTTGTTCCAATACGATTCGTGTTCAAGGGGGAACATCTGAGGTGTGTGGCCAAGTTGTGCAAAATGAACATATAATCTGGTCCGCCTTTCCTGGTTCTCAATTAACCAGAGATGTTGTATAAATCTAGCCTTAACAGCATTTTTGGCTCACCTATGTAGATCATGCTACGGGCTTTACATTATATTTCCTAAATGCAGTTAGTTGTGTTAAGAGTCAAGGTCTGAAAAATAGGTAATTCTGTAGATGAAAAAGGATTACTAATCATTTTCTTATTTATATAAGGGATTTGCCAAGCACATTTATTTTTCTTTTTTTATAGTGCAAGAAGCCCTGACCAGTAAATCCTTTAGATTTTTATTTCTACGATAGGCTACCATGACTCTAAACTGTTTCAGGTCCTCATCCATCTGTTGTACTTCCAGAAAATTATGTCTCAACACCCTAACCACATCCTATGCTGAAAATGTAAATATCATAGGTAGGATATTATTCTCCTTTGCCCCACTGTCTGTACACTGTCCACCACCTGCACCGCCCCTTTACGTGCCTCCGCATACTTTGTCCACTGTCCCATCCTCACCTCTGCTTCCCTGAATATTTTATTTTCTAAGAGATCTTGTCCTACCTCCAGAAAATTCACATAGTGCCAAATCCCATAGATTAAAGTACCACCCACCTTCCACTATCTCTTCCAAGAATTTTTGTTTAAATTCTTCCCGTCTGATTCAAATGCGGGATCTCAAAAATTAAACACGCCTCCAAATCTACCCTATATCCATCATAAAAAACCAACATAGGAATCTGATTAATTACATGAGGGCCCAATAAGAAGATATTAATCTCAGGGCCTAGTCGAAGAATATTCAACTTGGGCCCTGCTTGGGAGATATTATTCTTAGGGTCTAATGGGGTATAGTTTCTCTCTGGGCTTAATAAAGAGATGTTATAATCTGGGCCTAAAAAGGTGATTTTAACCTCAGGGCATAATGGGGAGATCTTAACCTCAGGGACTCATAGGGGAATATTAACCTCAGGGACCAATAGAGGGAAATTAACATTAGGGCCTAATGGGGGAATATTAACCTCCAGGTTATAAGATGTACTAAACTCTTAAAAAATTCTAATGTTAATCTCAGGGCCCAACCCTGCACTATTCACCCCAGAGATTAACAAATACTGCCTTATCTCTGGGGAAGGGGTCAGAATATTAGACTCCGGGCCTAAGGACTGGCAATTAACCTCAGGGACACTGAACAAATTTTTCTTAGATGCTGAAAAATATTTCTGTGCTCCAGGGATCCAATATTTCTCAGAGACACTTAGTTCAAAAAAATAATCTAGGAGAAGTGGGGGATATGTGCCTTGTGGCAACGCTCTGGTACACTTAGTCCCTGCTGTAAAAGTTTACTTTTCACTGCCAATTACCATTCCCCATTTTGGTTATTAGTTCAAATTCAACTTCAGGTTCAAAGTTTATTGTCATGTGCACAGTAAGGAAACACGTTTCCCTGTACAATGAAATTATTTCTTTGCTGTCCACACCAAATGACAAAACCAACGTATAAAGATAAACAAAAATAATAAGTAGCAGATATATAATAAGTAACAGAGGCAGCATAAAGTATAAAAACAGAATAGAAGTATAAAGTGTAATTGTGCAGGTAGGTGTGTGATGGACAAGTCAAATACAGTTGTGTGAGGTAAATAGTATGAGGTGAACCACGGTTATAAACTCCAGTCAGCTATTTAGTAGTCTAATGGCCTTAGGAAAGAAAGTTCTTTAGCCTGGAAGTCCTGCATTTCATACTTCTATACCTCCTGCCCGAGGGTAGAAGTCTGAACAGTTCATGTTGGGGGTGGGTGGAGTCCCTGAGGATCGAGGCAGTTCTTCTGCAGACTCTGCAGTTGTAGATGCTCTCCTGTGAGGGCAGTGCGGTCCTGGTGATCTTCTCAGCAGTCTTTACCACTCTCTGCAGGCATTTGCGGTCCATAGCAGTAGTGTTGCTGTACCACACGGTGATGCAGCTGGTCAAGATGCTCTCAACAATGCAGCTGTAAAAGTTGCAGAGGATCTTAGTTGACATACCAAACTTCCTCAGCCTCCTCAGAAAGTACAGCCGCTGTTGAGCTCTCTTGACCAGCTGTGTGGTGTTAAGTGTCCAAGTGAGGTCCTCACTGATGTAGACGCCCAGGTATTTAATGCTGCTCACCCTCTCCACTTCAAGCCCTCGGATGAAGGGCTTCCTCATGTCCACTATCATCATCTTGTCTGTGTTGAGGGTGAGGTGGTTGTCCTCACACCATGATGCGACTGTCCACCTCCCTCCTGTAGGCCGCCTCATCCCCACCAGTGATGCGTCCAATCACTGCGGTGTTGTCTGCGAACTTTAGGATAATGTTATCTTTGTGGGAGGCGACACAGTCGTGGGTGAACAGAGTGTAGAGGATGGGGCTGAGGACAAATTCATGTGGGGTGCCTGTGTTTGTGATAATGGTCACTTAAATCCTATTACCAATCCTGACAGACTGGGGCCTGCCAGTCAGAAAGTCTAGGAGCCAGTCACAGAGGGTGAGGTGCAGGCCAAGTGCAGACAGTTTATGGGGGATAGCCATAACGCGGAAAGTAAAAAAAAAAAGTTAAAGGCGGAACTGTAGTTAACAAAGAGCATCCTGATGTAGGATTCTTTGTTCTCCAGATGGGAGAGGGAATAATGTAGTGCGGGCCACAATGGCATCTGAGGTGTACATGTGATTGGACTGAGTGCTACCGGCCTGTAATCATTCAGGCAGGTGGGTGGGCTTTTTTTTAGGAAGGGGGATGATGATCGTAGTCAGGATAGAACGATGCGCTGACTGAGGGAAAGGTTGAAGATGGAGCAGAGAACATCAGCCAGTTCGTTGGCACATGCTTTGAGAGCCTGTCCAGGGATGTTGTCTGGTCCAGCTGACTTACGGGGTTGATCTTCCTTAGTGCTTTCTGTACCTGACCTGAAGAGACCGTTGGTGGACGGGAGGGGGATTGTGTAGTCAAGTTGTGTGTGTGCCTCCACTCTGTGCTGTTGCTGGATGTCTCAAATCGGATGTAGAAAGTGTTGAGATCAGCCGGCAGACTGTCTGTGGAGCTGATTGTGCTGGTGGTCGTCCTGTAGTCTGTGATGTGCTGTAAGCCCTGCCACAAAAGTCCAGAGTCAGCAGTAGAACAGAAGCCCTCCAGCTTCTCTCTGTACTGCCTCTTGGCTGCTGTGATGGCTTTTCTTAGTCCATACTTCGCAGCTTTGTACTCCGTCTCAGTGCCTGATCTAAATGCAAGAGAGTGGGCACATAGCATGTGGCGTACCTGACTGTTCATCCAGGGTTTCTGGTTGGGGAACTTCATGACTGGTATTGTGGGCATGATGTTGTCAATACAGGTGCTAATGTACCTAGTCACGTACTCAGCATAGTCCTGTATGCTGATAGAAGAGACCTCTAGAGTGGCTGCAACCCTAAACGCATCCCAGTCTGTCTGAGCAAAACAGTCCTGCAGGGTGCTCTCAGTCTCTGGGGTCCAAAGTTTAACTTGCTTAATGATAGAGTTTGTTTGTTTCAGCCTTTGTCTGTAGGCTGGGTACAAGAACAGTGAGATGTGGTCTGATTGTCCAAAGTGGGGGCAGAGTGCAGCCCTGTATGTACCACGTATGTTGCTGTAAACATGATCCAGTATGTTCTTCTCACGGGTGGGAATGTTCACATGTTGTTGGTATTTAGGAAGTACAGTCCGCAAATTGCACTGATTAAAGTCGTCAGCTGCAATAAAACCAGCATCGGGATGAGTCGTCTCTAAGGCTCTGATGACATCATGGAGTTTGCCGAGCGCTGCCACAGAGTTAGCTTGCAGGGGAATGTAAACAGCAGCCAAAAACACAGCAGTGAATTCCCTCGGTAGAAAATAGGGTTGGCATGTCAGCAGTAAAAACTCAGTAAAAACTCCCCATCTTCTGAGCAGTGCTTATAAACAGTCCGTACATTTCCACACCATGAGTTCTTAATAAACACACACACACCCCCCTTTAGCCTTACCGGAGGCTGCGATGCAGGCTTCTCAGTGCACAGAGTGAGTCTGTAGCTGAACGGCGCATTTTGGGACTTTGTCCAAAAACAAGGTCTCTGTGAAAATTACAGCACAGCACTCTCATATTTCCCGCTGCACTGTAATCCTGGCTCTTAGCTCATCCAGTTTGTTTTCCAGAGACCGCACATTGGCTAGCAAGAGGCTGGGTAGCGATGGTTGGCTAGCGCGGGCTTTCAGCATAGCGTGGAGCCCTCCCCTCTTGTCTCGCTTGCGTTGCTGTCTCCGAAGCACTCTCCTGGGGTCAGCTTGGTCACTCGAGCTTGATGATACGGGGTCTTCCTGAATGTGGGTGTGGTGTTGGCTGCGGGAGCGAACGATGAACTGTAGCTCAGATCGTATAAAACCAGTAAATTTCAGGGGACTGTGTGAGTTAGCAATGTCCAGCAATGCCTGTCTGCTGTATGATAGTAGTGCAAGGCATTTGTGTGCTGTAGAGAATGCAAAAAACACAAACCAAAACAAAAAATGGCATGGAGTGGAGCAGAGTGGAACTTATCTTCTATTTGTTAATTTCAATCAATATTTTTGATCTTTGGGAATAATACTGCTCATCTGTATTTAATTCAGTAAGGAAAATTTACTAAAGCGTCTCCTACTGGTAAATATTAAAATTGCAGTTTAAAACCCCTTTGAAAAATATATATTTTTTTTTTAGTAAAAACATAATTTATATTTTAGGGTTAAGATTAAGGCTTAGATTAGTGCCCCAAGGGAAGTGTTTAGCCTTAGGGCCCCAATCCATGATCTTAACATCAGGGCTGGAATTTTACTAATTTTAGGTTCAGGATTGTGGTAGAGGTAGGGGATAGATTAAAATTAAGATTAGGGTTTAATTTTTGGGTCAAAAATTGTATTATTAATTCACCACTGCTTGTATAGCTTCTGGTGTCAAAAAAAAAATTTTGCGTCCTGGTATGAACAATTGAAGGGTTAACTAATAGTCCTTAAAAAAAGGTTTAAAAAAAATCCTGATTAAACTCCCGTACTTTTGCATTAATCTTTACATCTACCATTGGAGGCACTTGTGCAAAATAAAATTTTGAATTAAATCTTTAGCAGTCGTCTCCAGGTTTTCAAAGTATATTATATCTATGATACCTATTAATAGAATAAAGGTATAAGGAGTTGTATTTAAATTTGTATTCCTCAGCCAATTGATCAATGAGCCCACGGTTAAATATTTGACCACCTCAATTTGAATTTCTTTAAAATAACAAGGCCTTTTTTCCCAAAAGTTTAAGTCTGCCAAGACGACACAAGGTTCAGAAAATGAAGGACGCCTGGTTGTTATATCTGACCAATGTTTGACTTTTGGTTTTATATCTTTAAAATTTGGGGAAGTGTCGGAATGAATGCTATCGACTGAAACAGTCTCAGCTATTATATTAGTATTTGCTTCTTTCCCCTTCTTAGTTTTTTTAGATGTATTACTTTTGGTTGTCAAGTTGGAAATTGTTTTTGGCCTGGCATCCCTAACCCCATCATCTGAAACAGAAGGGAGGAGTTGTTTGTCATTAACCTCATTTCTATCTTTACCTGAGTCGTCAGGCAGACACAATGTTTCGGATGATCTTTCTAATAAATTGGATGGGGGTGGAAAAGGAAGCAACAGATTAATATTCAGGCCTACCTGTTCCAAAAACTGAAAGTTGTTCGTGCTGGTCCCCAATTTGTGTTTGCTGTTCAGCTGAGGTTGATGAAACCATTGGGGGCTCGGCTGCTGGGCTAGAAACAGGTAAGTCGGAGGAGGCAGTAATAGCTGAATAAATTAATGTCCTGAATGAATTAAGGGAGACAGATATGTCTATTTTTATATTTTTTTAGGGTTAGGGTTTATGCTGGCATAAGAATGTGCGTGGCTTTACGCCAAGTTTAGTTTTTATACATCGTGATGTGAGTGTGGAAATGGGCGTACACAACATTTTTGTGTGTACACACAGTTTATACATGAGGCCTCAGATGATTAGTTTTGTTTTTAAGAATCTCACTTTGTTTACTGCTGCTAATTACTAACAATTCTGTTTTTTTTTCCTCATTTAGTTTAAGGAAATTCATACTCCTCCATTCTATTATACTAATAAGGCACTGGATCAAATGGTTTACAGCCTCTGGGTCATCAGGTACAATGGATAAATATATCTATGTCTAATCAGCATAATTATGGTAATTTACATTGTATTTTGAAATACTCTGGGCTAATGGAAGCTTGTAGAGTGAAAATAAAAATGGTCCCAAAATAGATCATTGCAGTACACCATATAGAATATATTTTTAATGCACAATTGCCATATCTGGCAAAGTATTTACTTCCGGTTGTTGAAGATTTAGACCAGTCTAATGCAGTACCTGAAAACCCTACCCACTTACTATGCCGGTTTATAAGACTATCATGATCTATAGTATTGAATGCTAAGCTCAAGTCTAGCAGAACAAGTACAGATATTTTATTTGTGCCCACATTAATTTGCAAGTCATTTACTCATTTAACTAGAACTGTTTCAGTAACATGATTTGATCTAAAACCTGAGTGATCCTTATCAAGAAAAGTTTTTATTTAAACAATAACTTAACTGCTGAAAGACTATGCTATAGATTGATCTCTTGAACACCGGCTGTTACAGACTCAAATCAAATATATGTTTTTATTGTATAATAGTAACAATAAGAGCAGATCACTACTCAAAACGGTAATTCTGAGAAGCGGCCTAAATCAAACTCACAACCACTTGATTATGAGGCAGCAGTTCTTACGGCTGCACCAACCAATCAGTCGTGTCAGTGTCATACACTAATCCAATTTTTTTCTTTAGTTATATTCTTGAATAAAAGTGCACTTATTTTGTTATATGTGTACCTTTTGTGGAAGTGTTTATCTGATACTTGGACTTCAGTCTTCACACATTAAAAACTTCATATCAAAATTTTGTTGTTTGTACTATAGCCTGAAAAAAGTTTGTTTTAGGTATGTGTTCAACATTTCTTGCATTTCTCAGATTTCCTGTCATCCTACATTTACTTAGATCGTTGTAGACACAAAACACACATGAAATGCATGTGTTCCAAATAATGATATATTTACCCTATATAGGGTTGTTCAGATCTAATTATGCAATTTTCGTTACGCTATAACTTATTAAGTTTATCACATAGAAAATCACCCGAAAAATCCTGGACCATCAAGAAGTGTGCAAATTGACGACATGAAGAATCGTCTTCACGCCAAATTGAAATTGTCCCTGCATAAATCAAAGTCATCCAGATGATCTGGATCTGCATAATTAGATCTGGACCACCCTGTACAACTCCAGGCACCTCACACCCATATAAACAAGACTTGAGCTGGGAGAATTTTTTGCCCTTGCTGTGGCGGTGAGGGGATGTGATAGCAGGCTGCTTGCTACATGTGCTAATTGATGCATTTACAAAACAAAAGATGCTAATGGAGAGGTGCAAAGGAATTTAAGGTGGCCCGGGATTACAAGTTTTTTCGTAGGCTTCAGGGATTCTAGCCCTTTTGTTGTCTCAAAAGTTTTACTAGAATAGGATCATATTTGCTAAGGAGACAGATAATGGCCATGAAATTACCACTATAATCATCTCTGTGTGAACAGAATGGACAATTTATGGTTGTCAGAGTAAGGAATACATATATTATTCTTTCCAAAACCTTTGCCCAATATGACTTGATTTCACCATTAGCATTGCCAAATCAAGTCTTCAATACTTTGATGGTTCTTTAATCTTGTGAATTTTGCACAACATTTTTCATGCTCGGCTGATGTCTCATGGCGATTAACTCCTTAGCTTAAATGGTTTGAGTCACAGCAGCATTTAGTCCAGTCATTTTATTTTACATTGTTAGAAAATAACCAACATGGTAGGCATTAACATTTGTTCAATTTAGGTGAAAACACAAACCACTTTCTATTTATCTCAACACCACCTTTAGTGATAAGATTGTAAAATTTACTATTGAAGGAATGATCTGCACCATCCTTTTTTAAATGGCCCGACTGGTCATATCAAGGGATAAATTCTGATGACCAATTTCGCCTAAAATATCAAGACCAAGATGTTCCTCTTCCTTGTGTTCTTGTTCAGCACGTTCCTCTTGTAATATATCATCCTTTTTTGAAAATTTCATCTTCTACTAGGTAATTTCATTGATGTCTTTGTACTGTTCATGTTCATGGTCTTCCTCGTGTTCTTGTCTATTTGTTTTGTGATAAATCAACTTGTTTGAAGATTTCAGTTTTTGCTAGGTCATCTCGATCTTGTCTTTCAATCTTTTCTGTGGCACTGTCTTCATTTGGTTTTAGATCTTTTTTGGAGAAGGATTTTGTCAATTTTGTACTTTTTTGCTTCTTCCTCTTTTTCTCTTTTTTCTTTTCTTTTCTGAGCCCCACTTTTGTATACATGTTTCATGTTAAGATATAAAAATTCTGGGTGATAGCCCGTCTGTTGAAAAAAAAACCATCAAAAATTAATTTCTAAATTCAAAGATACGTTGTAGCACACCCTTCAGGAAGGCTTTTAGTCAGGAATATTTGTGTGTGTGTTATATCACAATTATGATTTGTTCAGACATTTCTTTATAGTATTGAATTTAGTATTATACTCTGGTTTATTCTGTTTAATGCTTGTGTATATCCTGTGTTTTATTTGTTTATTATTCTATGCAGAAACTATTTGTAACTTATGTACCTTCAGCATGGGGAAGGCAATATATAAATAAAATGTATTATTATTATTATTATTATTATTATTATTATTATTTTTGTAGAACTTTTAAATGGCTTTGGTCACCTAATAGCTAGGTTTGTTGACAGTCCTGTGATCATGGAGTCTCTGTGTGCGGTGTCATCAAGCTGCTGTTATTTAAGATGGTGGCCTGGTATTACTGACATCTAAGTTTCTGTATAACACTCTGGGACATGACTTACTGCTCAATAAGCTGTGGGGAATAGGAATCTCATTGAGGGGGCACCTCCTTAGACACAGCGCAGTAGCAGGGGCCAAACGAGTAGTGTATGTGGATGGTGATTAGGAAGAATATGAGTTAGGTACGAAGATAGCATAAAGGTGAAAACAGAGCAGTTAAAGAGCAGACAAGAGACAGGCATGCGGAAGGCGTACCTGATTTATTATTTTGGAGGTGTCCCCATAACACAGACAATGGGCAGCAGTAGGATACCATTTATATCCAAATAAAAAGCCAATTGGCACTTGTGGACTCACTGGGCAATATAGCTTATCCTGTGTGACTTACTCGGCAGATAATCACAATTCTTATAAGTCTTTTGGCTCACAGATCAAAAACAGACATGCTTGTTAATTTAAGATTCTGATCTGCAGCTCTGTTACTTAGATTTTTGTTTTTCTGATTAATGTTTTGTCTTTTGACAATTGGCTCCCTTCTGACTTTTGATGCTTAGTCTGTTCTTAGGCATGCTAATGCCAGGGAACAGGATTTGCCTGCTCCTATTTATTAGTATTTTTTTTTAAATTCTTGTTCTTTTCCTGTGACTATGTTTAATGGTCTTGGAAAAAAGAGTTTGCTTTTAGAGAATGCAGGTGTCAGCTTTCAAAAGTTCAAACCACACATCAGAGGATCTTTAAATAATAATCCACTTAAAAATAATATTTTTTTAATGTTAATCTCCACATGTAGTTTGTAGTGATTGCCAAGAAAAATTAATTTCATGTTTTTATGAAGAATGGAGATACTGTTTTTGAAATAATATAATAACATGGTGACCAACATTGGTCAATAATAAAGAAAATCAAAATGCCCATGAAAAAAATCTTGCATAACTCATCTCACATAATCCACATGTGAAGTAATCCAGTTGTTGTATGAATACAACATTCTGGACATGTGCATTTTTTCTAAAATATTGTTAAATAAATCACTTTCAAAAAATGGTTTTGTGAGCTAAATTGGAACATTATCAGACGTGAATAAGCATTTGAACTAAGTATGTGAACACCCCCTCAACCCATCACCTATTCATTAGTCACAAGTCCAGCCCAATAAGCACTTATTTTATGGCAAACATTGCATATTGTGTGATAGTGAAAGTGCAAAGTTCACTGACTGACACATACAACTGAAGATTAAAAGCTATTGAAAACTAATCGAAAACAATATCAGAAAGGGAATATGCCTTCAGTGTATCTGATTTCATATCTGAGATGCTTCAACAAACAAGAGTCAGTTCACCTGTGCAGTTTCACAGCCTGCTGCTAAATAGTTCCAATGTACTCCAGTTGTGGATATGAATGTAATTGTAACTACTGGAGACTAAGGAGATTAACAAATAAAAGCAATGAATAATACAGTACCATACAAAATACTTGGGCCACCCAAGAAAATTATTTTGTTAAATTCCACCAACAGCACATCTGATAGGTAGCATTATCAGAAAGGTTGGAGCTGCCTTGAGAATCCATGCACGGGGTGATCTGAATAAAACAGAGATAATGAAGCACTTACATAGCAGAACTTAAGAGACCTGGGGCCTCATGCATAACACCGTGCGAAGAATTACCACTAAAACATGGTGTACGGACAAAAGCAGAAATGTTTGTACACACAAAAAAATCCAGATGCATACATCTGTGCATTCGCCAACTTCCACATTCTTCCACTCCATAAATCCCAGTCAGCATGAAAAGTAATGCACGTGCACGCACCTGCTGACCTGCCCCGTCTCCTCCCAGAATTAAGCCTCTTTGAATATGCAAATCAGTATTAGTAGCCCTTAAGCTCAGCGTTCTGTGAAAAGGCGATGGCAAAAGCACAGGGGAAAATAGAAGAATTTCAGAGAATCCCAAGTGGAGGCAAGCAAAAACATACTATTTGTTGGTTTAAGCAGTGGTATAAACAACAAAATGAAGTTGATCAAGTAACAGAGTGTCGGAGAAACTCGAAAGTTCAAGTTCAGAAAGTCGCACAGTACCCAAAATAAAAAGGAAGTTGTCAGATATCAAAGTCACTGTGAAAAGGTGAGTCGCAGCCCACCATCTGAATGTCATATGAAAGATTATTATGGTACAGAGAAAAGAAAAGGCACACAGTGGAGAAAAAAGCTTGAAATGTCAGCTTTAATCTCGAAATTTCCACTTTAATCAAGTAGTTTATTTTGTCATTAAAGTAGAACATCATAAACCTTATCTTAAAATCGTTTAATTTACTAGTTTCTCAAATCCCATCGTAACTAAACTAGCATGTTAAATGCTTTGTTTTTGTATGTGTTCTTCTATGTGCTCTATGTGTGTCAATCACTACATGCTTCTTAAACTGGCTTTTTTTTCCTCCGACAGGACACAGAATCCATTACATTCATGATATTACAGTTCTCTGAATAATTTAAATACTGAGACGTATACCTGATATCATTTCAGTATTCATATCATATCAATTAAAGCATGTATTAAACATGGGAACACAGTGGCATAGTGATAGTGACGAACTGCCACCCCATCCAGAGATTGTTTCTGCCTCACGCAAGATGCCTGCTGCGCCATGCGTGACCTTCGATGAAATAATTTGTTGCAGCAGTACTGTCTCTTTCAAACGTACTAACCCCCATTTCCTCTCCTTCCTTTTCTTCCTCCAAGTACCCAATTGCCACACAATCAGCTCAGTAATAGATGTTAAGCCATCTGTAAGCTTAGAACTCTGATTCTTCAAAACTTTTAAGGAACATTGAAATATCTTCATAGTACGTATTTAATTATTCGATCCATCTATCCTTCCAGTGTTGCGGCAGTCCCAGCAAGAATACAGCACCGATTGAGTGGATTTTATAGTTCTTGGGGTGAAACTGTTTCTGAACCGTGAGATCCATACAGGAAAGGATCTGAAGCAATTGTCGTATGAGAGCAGTTCAAATAGCATATTGCTGAGGCAGTGTGTGCTTGATGCTGTATACCGTTAATTATCTTTCCGATCAGCTGCTGTAGAGCTGTGATTCCACACTCGGATACAGTGGGATAAATACTTGAGAGTAACAACGCTAAAGCAGCTATGGTATTTGGAATAGTTTGGCCATTCTGTGGACCATTATATTGTTACAGGTTAATTACAATCAGATGCCTTTAACTAATAAACAATATGCGATTAATTTCAATGTTTTTGAAAAAGCCGCGTCAGGGATGTTGATCTAAAAAAGAAAGGGAAACCACACTGGAACAAAAGCATTGCTTTGACGCTGGGTGCGGCCATTTTGCTAAACCGAGCGGAGAACTTGCGTACGCCAAACATTTAGCGTTAGGTGAAAATGTGTGTTGCTTTACGGCAAGTTTAGATTTTATACATTCCGATTTGAGTGTGAAAACTGCAGTTCACAACATTTTTGTGTGTATACACAGTTTATTCATGAGGTCCCTGCTCTTTTGCTAAAATCCATTGGCCCTGCATAAGTTACTGGTAATCTCAGGAAGGATACTGGGTTCATTAGGCTCACAAACTTGAGGAAAGTGAGTGCAGATGGTGTTCCTCCCTATCACAAGTGAGCAGTGTGACAAAAGCTGGCAGTGTAATTGTGTGTAGTTGGAGGGGAGACCAAAAAAAGAGAATTTGAACTGCATGGAAGGAGTCGTGGAAGTTTGGATTGGTGACAGTAACAACACTGGGGGTGACCAAGGAAGGAGACAGCCTCCAATAAACCTCTAGTGATGGAGCAAGGGGACAGGCTCCATTTCATATTGTATTAGCCAGTTTTCACCAATGATGATAAAATGCCATCTGAATCATACCATTAATTCACACAAAATGATCAACCAGCATACAGAAGATACATCGTAGCCACCAAAGGACACATTTTTAAAAGATATCTCAACATCAAATGATCCACACTCAAGAAAAAAGCAAATGAATATTCATAAATTTACTTTATTCAAATAGGTAAAATGCTAAATTGTGTCTTAAATAATTAATCGATAATAAATCATATTAATAATAATTTTACTAAAAACAGAGATAGGCCTATATACTGTGTGTTCACATACACTGTAAATTGTATCACAGAAACCTAGTTTTGTAAAACTTGACTTGTTTGTATGAAATGTTATTTGATTTTAATAAAATGCAAAATAAATACAATTTATCGCAAAAATCAAACAACAGGTTTCTTAAAAGAACTCTCTTTTTCATGCCTCAAGGTGACACTGAAAGTTCAGGCTCCACATATGTACGCATGAGCAAATGTATGCTGAAAAGCTGCACAAGCAACCTAGAAACAGGCTTAGTGGCGCCAGACACAAAGGAAATTTCACATACTATTGAATGAATTTTTTCTAGATGTGAAATTACATTAAAGCTTTCAGAAAATAGGAAAGTTTGATAAAATCAAATCAAACTTTATTCATCTCAGGCAATTTTTACATACAGTACAATATGCAGTAAAATGCTTAGCTGCTCAAATCCTATGACTGTACCTTGAGACAAATATAAAGAGACAATAAAAATACATAACTTTATAAATTAAAAAATCATTAATAGAACTATAAATATGCAGTGCTAATAATAAATAATACTAATAACTAAATAGATGATTTGACTTAGGCAGTGGTAGCATTCACCCCACCGCCACACAAAAATGAGGCCTTTGCTGGGATGGCTGGTGTCACAGACACTTTTCCTTGCTCTGGTTTGATTCACCAAGATACGGTTGCTATGAACATTTAAATAATACATTAAATTATTTGTGCTATTACTACGTATTTAATTTTTGCACAATGCTGCCCTCTTTTGACGGAATGGGGTGGGGTTGTACGTCCCAATTGCACTTAATGCATATATTCCACTTCCCCTCTAACGAGGTTGTGATCAGACAAGTCAGGTAAATTTGTGGTGCATGTTAACAAACAAGTGAATATAATGGATGGTAACTACAATCCCTGGAATACCTTGAGGGGCTTAAGTAGGTAACTTAGTAAGGCTTTCACAAACATAAAATCCTAGTTTTATTTTGTCAGTCTGTGGTATAATTCAAAAGTAAATGCTGAAAGGAAGATCTGTTGGTACGAATGCACATTTATGCAAACCTGGCATTCACTTAAGCCAGGACAATTTTTATTTCTAATCAGCTTAACCTGGTTTAGCTTAGTCTTTCAAAATGTCTATCTTTGTAGATATTCACTAAATGCAGAGGTCTACTTCTGGTTGGTGGAATATCCATTTGCTAGTTTTACTACGTTTAGCAGAAAACACCTTTGATTAAAAGGGACTAGCCTGAAAAGCTTTTATTACATGGTGAAGCAGCTTTCATGTATGTCACCTCTTAAAACAAAAAATAACTGTTTAATTTTTTTTTCCAAAACTGAAAGGATGAGACTGATGAGGTACCTTTATTAATGAATGAAAAAAGGACTTTAATGCTTTAATAATTTCTTGCTCAAAAGTAGAGCACTTTAACATGATATGTAGGTGAGTATTAGGTATGACTCAAGTAAATCATAAAGCAGAATGTGCTTTTATGCCATCATACTCCAAGGGCTCTTTCCTGGGCATTGTAGTGACTCATGCTGCAGTGTAGCCTTGTCTAAATACCATAAAACAAGCTTGGTGACTCATGTAAGGCTCATTCAATAATAGACAAGGAATTAGTCATGACAGGGACAGCCTTTATAGTCCACTGTCTGTTCTGAGGGAATCACAGATGCTGCTTAGCAAAGTTGCTTTATGTAAACTTTATGACATTTTACTTCAAGACTGACCATATTTACTAAAATGATACTGCTTTTTAAAGTGAATAGCACAAAATAACTCCATGCTTTTGACAAATCCATCCATCCATCAACCAACTCGCTACATCCTAACTACAGGGTCACAGGGGTCTGCTGGAGCCAATCCCAGCCAACACAGGGTGCAAGGCAGGAAACAAATTCCGGGCAGGGCGCCAGCCCACCACAGGCTTTTGACAAATATTCTGAACAAAATATTTTTTTAAGTCTTCACAAGGCAAGAATTCCGATTTTATTATAATCATGTACTTAATGTGAATTATGGCTCAGAAATGCAATTACAGTTCTGTTATTCTTTGATTCATTTGAATATTGTGTTAAAAGTTTATTATAAGAATATTTTTATTCTTTCTTCCAGTAGGTAATAACTCAAAAATTATTCTGAAGTAGCCCTAGGAAAAAAAAGCCACAATTTTTAGGTACTTGTTATATGAAGAAGGTCAAATTGGATCTGTTGTCAGATTGAAGCCTTTGCTCATCATCACAGTCTGAAACAATCAGTTTTTAAAGCAATCTTATTCTGACAGATTACCTTTTTCCCCCTGTGCTGCTTGAGTTTTTAATGGCATCTTACACAAAATTGAAGGTATTTTGAAACACCTATATTTTAATCAAAAGAAACACACACTTTTCAAGTGTCATGCCAATTGTTTCCATGAATGGTCTGCTCTTTTCAGCATATTAGCTATCTACAGTATCAAGTGGCAATTGAATGACTGTTAAAAAGTCTGATAAAAGTAGAATGTTGAAAGACCAAATTCATTTTATTATGTTTTTAGTTTACTCTCTTTGCTACAGTCATACAATTCACATATAAATTATAGTATATTATAACTAAGTGACAAAATATTTAATAAGGTCCAATTAGGGTCACGTTGTAATTACTTAAAATGAGAGTGAAGTTAATTGTCAGCATCAGCAACTATAATTTATCCTGAGAGAGCACAATTACAGCCACAGTAATGTGTTTTTACTTGGTGTCTCATGTACTGTACATTTGGGTAGATGCTGCTGTGTCACAGAGGTTTAGTGGTTACACAAAAAGCGAATTTTATTTTATATGTTTACTTTTGCTGGATTTTTTTTTTTTAGTGGCAAAGGCATTCAAAGTGTAAGCGCTAAACAAAACAATTGTTGCAAACAAAGGAGGAATGGAACTAAAATTCTTTCTGCAATTATGTACTCACAAAGTATGGAGGGACAAAGTGACGTTTTTGAGATATGCTGTGTATAATGTAACCTTTAGAGAGAAAATTTTATAATCTTTGTGGTAGTATCAAGACCTTTTTTTTCTATCTTACTGAGTGGCATTTTTGTGGTTTGTAACTTGTTAAAACAAATGCATAACATTAAGAAAGTTTCTAATCATCCACTTTGACAAGAATAAACAATTTCAAAGATAGTAATATCACCAATGCTATTTGGAGCTAATGGTTTGCAGAATAGTTATATAGACAGCTACAGTACAAATGTAGTATCAAGATAACCCTGTTTAATCAAACATGCAGTGCAATACAAATGAATGATGACTGTACATGAAATATATGTACTGTATATATCCACAACAAACAATGCAACTGGAGCTAAAACCGAAGTCCAAAAACTCATCCTTAACATCTGCTGAGCACCCAGTTAAGTTTCGTTAAAGGATATGGATACTGTTACTTCAGAGCCAGAATCCATCGATGACTTGCATTTGATGCCATCAACAACAACTAATGTTGTAACTTACTTCCGAGCAATACATTGCCTAAATTGCCTGGATCTGTTAAAACCTGACAATGATTCTTAAAGTTAGCTTTATTATGCTGGACAACAAAGAGGGACCCCAGTCTGCCCCTTTGCTGAAGCCCAGTCCAGTTTACAGACTGGTCCTACTTATTCTTACACTCATCTTCTTTCACTCTCTGCTATTTTAGTCCAGGTTCACAAGTGATCAGTTAGAAGGATAGCTACTCTGTATGGAGATGTGGCCATCTAATCCACATTTAAAACAGAACTAAGCGTTTGGTGGAGACCTCTGCATTGCCTGATTCATCTCCACCTCCACTTCAGCTGGCATTCCTGTCTTCTCAAAATACCTTTATTCATCTTCTTGGATTTCCTGGTATGGAGCTGCATCTGTAATTCAGCTGCTGATTTTCATAGTTTTTCTGTCTCACAATATACTGCAAGCCTGTAGAACACCACTTGATCATTGTGCTGAGAATTTCAAGACTCTGTAAACTCAAATAAGGCTTTAGTTTGGAAACATTTTAATGGCATTACATATTGTTAAACTTTAGTGCTGTAAGGTTTTCCACACTGTAAAAACTGCCCGTAAAAAATACAGTACATTTTCCATAAATAGTGTGGAAGTTTAACCTGACCACAGACAGACACCGAGTCGCAAGTTCAAGCAACTTTAATCACTTCCTTTCTAAATTATACTATTAGGTACATGATTCTGTTTGTCATAATGGCATCACAAAACTCTTAAGTTTTTTTTTTACTTTAATAATTGTATTTTAAGCAAACACTACTAATTCACATGTAAAAAAAACAATTCACTGTAAAAGCTATTACATTTAATTGTACAAGGGCACACTGTACCTTGGTATGAAAATAACCAAAAATGAAAATCTTCAGCATATAATTATATTGTATATATACTGTTGCTGTTTTTACAGAAAAAGTCACAAATCCATCTTGAAAATACCTAGAATAATAGAATCTACAGCCTTAAACAGTGTATTATACAGTAAACAAAAATATTACTGTATTACAAAAACAGTAATATTGCATTTTTTACAGTTGAATTTGGGCAACCATTGCTGCCAGTAAATTACCGTAAATTTAACTTTTTTTTTTTACAGTGCACCTGCCTTAGCTGTGGCAAACATTTAGTAAAATTGACTGGAGTTTCTTCAGTCCCATCTTGAGCTCAAGGATGATGGAGTGGTTCAGCACCCTCACTCTCACATAAATTGCTTTAGCACATGATCTGTGTTACACCCATTCACTCTAATTCTTTTCCAAGACAGAAGTGCCCAGAGTTTTGGCAAAAAAATCCAAGAATTTTTCCCCTGTGTTCTGCTGTGTGCTCAGAAACCAAATACGTGTTTGTTATCTCTAATTTTCTCCAATGAGGCAATATGCTGAGTTAAAGAGCTTCAGATATTTGTAAGGAATTCTTGAGCTGAAAATCCAAGCAGCTTTAGAAAGTCCCCCCCACCCCATGCTTCAGATTTTGTAGAGTTTTCCTCCACTAATGCTTGCACTCATTAGTTGTTGTACAGCAGCTCTTAATGGTTACCACAAATCACAATGCAATGATTGAACTGTTTTGATCCTGCATTACCAATCCTGCCATTTTCAAGAAACTCCTCTTTAAAGTGAAACGCTCAATCATCATTCCACTTGTCCAAGCTTTCTACTAGATAAGCTGGGAAATAAAGGTGTCACAGGCAAGAAATCCTTAAAAATGCAGTAAATTCACATTTCTTATACCATTGCATCTATAAAATGACTGCAGATGATAAAAGGATTTTGTATTACATGTATTAAGTCTTTAAACCAATGTTATCTAAACTGTTCCCTGACAGACACTTATGCATTTGCCTGAGTTCAAACTCTTCATGTGCAGGCAGAAGAACTCAAGTGAAATGGAACCACTTGGACACTTGTACCATGGGAGGTCATGCCTTTCATGAAGTTCCCAATCTACACATATTGCTAAAAAGCTGAAGGATCCTGAATGAAAGCCACATGCTTCCTCCAAGACTGCCATGTCTCAGCCATCCTTGCAGAATTAATGAGAAGGGCTCCCAGAGTATTGTTATCTCTCCAATGCCTCAATGAAGTTGGTAATTAGATCCGGATTTTCTGTTATATCACATTGGAGAAACAACCAATTTCTGCTGTAGTGATGTATCATATTAGCTACTGAGGGTTGGATAACCTGAATTTCCAGCTATGCTTGCTTTGCAATCTTTAGTCTGTCCGAGTCTTACTGGCCCATATAATAGTGTTGTTCATCATGTTGCATATAGGTGATGTGAGCCACTTTTGCAACCTATGGTAATCCACTTCATGAAACACAATATGCCCAGTCTAATCTGCATATCTTTGCATTCCTCAGACATCTTCCTCCCACATCATTCTCTGTCAGTGTGTAGCACCCTAGCTTCCCAGTACCCTTTTACAATACCTTCAATTATTTGTGTGAGACTGAAGCTTTCATTTGTCTACATCATAGACGTGATGATCTACCCATGCTCACTGCCAACACTGGTAATCGAAGAAGCAGTCCCAGTACTGTGACCAGCACATTACCACATTCTTTGTTGAATCGATTTTCTGCACATGTCTAAACCATAAAGAGTTACTGGCTTTTATCTTGTCCAGTGTGCTGAATACATTCTGGGAGTACAGCTACATCTGCTAGTGGTACTTAAAACCAGGAAGTCTGACAAGTAGGCCCTCAACGGCCATTATAATGAGAGAAAAGGAGGAGACAGCAATGGAAACAAAATCCCTTGCAGTCTGTTGGGATGCTTTGGATGCTTTTCCCAACCACACTTCTGCATTTCCTACTGCAGCTTACTGTATTTTGCATCCCTGATGTATCAAGTGAGCAATCCGTGTGCCATATGCCTGCTTAGTTTTGATGATGCAAGGGAACTGGTGCCTGTAGCTAATGTCAAGTTGTGACAAAACTTTGAAACTTGATTTTTTTAACACACTTAATACTCAGAAGCAATGAAATATGATTTTCAACATCAGAGACATCTTAACAACATTAAGGGCAAAGCATTGCACTGGGGCCCCTACCTATACAACCATTTAGCAAGTCACAACATACATAAATTAGCATAGGACCCCTATGCTCGTGGAGCCCCTGGGCAACTGTCCAGTGTGCCCATACAATAAGACGGCCCTGGTCAACATCCACTACCTGATAAATCTTCTGGTTTAGGTAAGCTAATGGTGAGCTCCTTCTTCACACAGTCTGGTTGTTGAAATGTGAGCTTAACCTAGTGAGCGTTTGTGGTGTCCAGAGGAGTGAATAATGACCAAATTAGCACTACCTATGTGACAAGTCATCACTGGTGTTTGGTGGCCGAGGAAGACTTCACCACACCCTGTCAAATGTGGCATAAGTCAGTTCTAATCGGTCATGAGCTGACTACTTGGAAAGGGCTGGAAATACACATTAGATCACCCAGAGGCAAAGTGCATGCCCATCTCGCTGGAAGACAGAAAAGAAAATGACGTTGTCAAAATAAATTATATAAATTCTTAAGACATATATTTGGTAGTTGTAGCTTTAAAATTGTGGAAATGAACATAGTCATGATTTGTAAATATACAATAGAATATGAAAAGGAGCACTAAGAAAAAGCAATATGTTCACTTCGCCAAAAAAAATTAATTCTGATCAGGATCAAGGAAAGATACGGTTAAAGTTTACTTAGGTCCCTTGTGGATATAGGAGAGCTGTGCTGAAATAATATAAATGAAGGGCTCAAATATGTGGTATAATTTGATATAACATTTTTTAGTTGCACCAATGGAAAATAAATGTACTTGTCCCTTGTGACTTGAACTGTTCCATTCCTGTGAGCAATTACCTGTCATTCAGCTTAGCCATATGTTCAGGGACTAAAACATATCAAATACACCATAAATACAAATGAGTACAAATAATGTGAAGACTACACTTTAAACATAATGTAAATATTAAATGTAAATAAATTGTACTCTAAAAATAAACTATAAATTGATGGTTCAGTTATCATGCTGTATCTTCTAATGAGACAAGAGACTTTTGACACATCTCTCTAATCTCTTAGGATACTGTGCACTCCCAAACAAAAGGAATGCAGAGAGACAACTATGGACACAGCTTTGAACTGCTGGGAGCCAGACAGCTGATAGTGCTGAAAGCTGGAGAAGGCCAAGACTTTGGAAAATGGTTGAGAGCAGGAAAGTGGATCTTTTAGCATTGACAGTGGCCTCAATGTATGCCACACGGTATCCACTGTACTCTAGAGCATTCTCTAATACCCACTTAAAAGTCTGTTTTCTGCAAATGATTAACTGAATTTTTTTTCCAAGATATTGAGATTGTTATAGGGGTCCTGACTATGACTTAAAGCAGCCATCCTCACAGACTCCGAAAACTTGTCAAATGAGAGAGGGAGGATGTTTTTTTTCCCACTTCTTCCACATTCATCGCTTGTAAAAAATCATACAACTTAATACTTTCACTTGCCTTCTTTCTGTGTATTTCTCAGTGTATTTCCAGTATATCTCAGCATGATAATCCACATATGAGACAATATGTGTCAATTGAAACATCAGCTTTAATTCTTGGTAGATTCTTGGTGGCAAACAAGCCTGTGATATATCTTTCAAATCTTGGAAGTTTCTTGGTCACGTACTGTAATTTAATTGGATGTTGCTTCCAAGAATTACCTTGAGTTATGTCTGCATATTGGATGCTCTATGGAAGGACAGCCCTAGGACATTAATTTTTGATTTAAATGACTGAGAAATGTCAGCCTAAGCGCCAGTTTGATTAACCATGGGTAGAGAAGGGATGGAATGGTAGGTCTTCAAGAAGTGTCAACATAAATGGCAGATTGTCGTTTACAGCCCATTGATTCTCAATGTTGTAGATCATCAGAAGTGGCCAAGGACTGGAACAGCTGAAGTGAAAAGGAAGAGTAGTCACTTAGATGTGCTGATACATAGGGTACAGATGCTGGTAAGGCAGCATGCTTCACAGTCAGGTCAGTTTGAGCATTGCCCAAAGAAACAGTGTCAGATGATTAATAATAGCAACAGCCTTGGACCAGAGTATGGTAAACAAGATTAGAAACAAGCTTACCAAATTTAACAGAAGTCCCAAATGAAGCTGGAAGCCCTAATTCTTTCTAAAGCATGACAAAATCATGAACCACACCAAAAGCATAAAGAGAATCAATGTATATATTTTCACTGTTATGTTTTGGTAATAGGCATGTCAGGTGAGAGCAAAGTTCAACTCCTTCAGCTGAGATGGAAGGAGGAAGGATTTCAGGCTCGATTGTGGAATGACCATCACATATAGCATAACCAGAAACTCTAGTGTTAGTAGGAAGATGATAAGAGGAACCATTAACATATTAGGTACTGAAGAGGACATCAGTTTGGAGGAAAGATCATGGCTGGTTGTGGTAGAAACACTCATAACCTGAACAGTTATGGGGCCCATCATCTTCTGAGTTGAGGAGAATAGTAGAAAGGTCCACAACTAAACAATAAATCAGAGATAAGGAAAGATATAGGGATTGGTGAAGTTCTAGAGTGCCAAGTGTTAAATTGATTCTCTTACCATGCAGTAGTCTTGACATATTTTATTTAAGCTCATATTTATATTAGCTCATAACTGCTTTCAGTCCATGTTTGTTTATTTTTATCTATTGCCATAGCTTATACATTGACTAATGACAAATAATGCAGCAACAATGTTAAGACTGTATCTGTGGTTTGTACTAGAAAAAGCTGCCAATGAAACCTTGCATCAAAATTAGCATTCCCATTATTTTTAAGAGCATTTTGTTCTTTCTGAGGAATGACACTTGATAAGAGATAAATGATGACATAGGTGTGAACTTATAAAAGCAGCCTGCTCAATGCAACAAGCACACACATCTTAGGAGCTGTAGACGTGCAATAGCAAGGTGTACAGTATCTAGCAATAAACCCTTGCTTCAAACTGATCAATGCTTAAAGTGTTTGTTTTATTTTTCATATAGGTGATAATTTTAAATGCGTCTACAGGATCAGAAAGTAAAGACATTTCATACTTAATTAAGCAATTCACAGAGAAGTGCTGTGTGGCAGCTGCAGTTAAGAGAATATGCACAGAGTATGGACAATAGATGGCGCAGGGAGAATTAAGGGTGATAGGTTTTTATGCTTGTATTGCTTTGAAAACAGATGCCACCATTTTCAGGCATCCAGGTAAGGCGGCATCTACAGGATCTAATTACTAAGAGAAATAAGCAACAGGACATTGAATACCACCATGAGACTAAATACTAACAGAGAAAAGTTGTCTTTTAGGAAGACCTAAACCAGGTGCAAAAGAAAGAGCCAGTTTAAGGGCAGAGAAAGAAGAAACAGTGGAGTTGGCCCATTTGATGGGCTTAGGAGCAGAGGGTTTACATAGACCATGCAGTGGATAGGTAAGTCTGTGCATACTTTGGGGCCCATGAACGACAGCATCCAGAGATATCAATAAACTGAAGCATTTGAGTGTGTATTATAGAGCGAGGGTGAAAAAAACTAGGAGCCACATGTGAATGGGTATGATGCCCAGGTTGCCCATTGGCACATTCTCCTTGACATTGATAGTTGTAAACTTAGATATTTTGGGCAACGAGGACACACACACAGCAAGGGGTGGTGTAAAATGTGGTCATTGCTTTACTTTTTAAACAGTGTTAAACAGCAACAGTGCAGTGCAATGTTCTTTAAATAATCAATAAATAATCCATAATAAAAACAGTGTCCATGGTGGAGGTTAAAGTGGCATAAATAAATAATCCATAAATATGTTAAAATCAATGGTTAAAAAAACAGTTAGGACCTATCCATATAAATCAAGCACCCTTATCCTTCAATCTGGCTTGTGTTCCTACCACCATCCTAAGACATTCAGCAGGGACCCCTGCAAGCCCTGCTCCCTTCTCCTTCACCATCAATTGCTGTCACTTCAAGTGGTTAGTCACTCCTGCTGTTTGAGTTCTCAGCAGGATCAACCCTGCTTCATCAAAACACTGGGGCCATCCTTAACCACTTGTCCTCATGCCAAAGCATTGGCTCAGCCATGATCCTGCAATTCATTTCTTTCTTTCTATCTTTCCTTCTTTCTTTGTTTCTTTCCCTTTTTGATTTTATTAAAATCAAATAACATTCCATACAAATAAATCATGTTTTACAAACATAGGTTTGAAACAAATCAACCCCCATCCCTGAGAAAGAGAGCTAGGCCAGCAGAGTAAAAATGTAAGCTAGTAAAAATAAGTAAATAGATACATTAATAAATGAATAAAGATAAATGGAGTAAAAGAGGGGAGGAGAACCTGCTTCCTCAATTTAAATGCTTATTCTAAAATGTTATTGATTAGATCCTGCCAGGTTTTGAAAAGGTTTTGTACAGATCCTCTAAGTGAGAATTTGATTTTTTCCAATTTCAAGTAGTATATAACATCGGTTACCCAATGACTGAAAAGAGGTGAGTTAGGATTCTTCCAGTTGAGCAAGACAAGTCTACGTGCCAATATGTAGTAAAGGCAATTACAGTTTGTTTGTCCTTCTCCATTTTAAGACCATCTGGAAGTACACCAAGCACAGCTGTTAATGGGTTAGGAGGGATTGTGATTCCAAGGCTGTCTGAAAGACATTTTTAAGATTTTGGTCCAGAATGATGTTAATTTGGTTCACACCCAAAACATGTGACCCAGTGAGGCTTGAACTTGATTGCAGCATTTGCAGGTTGGATCTTGCCCTGGAAACATTTTGGACAATTTTAAGCGAGATAGGTATGCTCAATATATAATTTTGAGTTCTATGCTATGGGCATATGGAGCTCAAGTGAATTCTATGCATTGCTACCTTTCTTTCAATTTTTAATCTCCAGACTCTTTCTAATACTTTTGATCCTGCTCAGGGTTCCTTTATACTATAGTGGGCATAGGTGCTTTAATTATGAACCCCAGAGCAGTAATAAGTAAACTGGTGGAGCCACATGCATCTCCACATGTACATGCGTTGGCCAATATCTTAATTAACGCTCTAGGGCTGCTCAGCTATGCTACCACACAATAAATATATTTATTTATTTATTTATTGTATGTTGTTATTTTACATTTTTTATAGTAGTCTTCACTGGACAATGAACAATTCTAAATTAAAATACAACTTTAGATTATGCTAATTATTAAAGACACACTGGTACACATAGAAATGCAGGCTTGTTAAAACAGAGAGAGAACAAGGTAAAAACTGATTAAACATAAATGGAAACCGACATCTGTTGCATTAATTGATGAATTATGGCATAGTTGAAAACTGGTGGAGATTAAAGTTGTGAAAAAAGTCAAAAATTAAGCCATAGTCCTGGAGACCTCTGTCACTATGCGACTCTTCGATAAACGTTAACATTATACAAAGTTATTGTTTGTTTTACCTTGATTTTTAACACTCTTTAATTTAACATTGTTTTTTTATCAGTATACTGCTGCTGGATTATGTGAATTTGTCCTTGGGATTAATAAAGTATCTATCTATCTATCTATCTATCTATCTATCTATCTATCTATCTATCTAAATACCTGTCCTACCCGCTTCTTGGTTTTCTATATATCTATCTAAATACCTGTCCTACCCGCTTCTTGGTTTTCTATAGTGGAGTCTGTGTTGCCATCCAATCTGGTGAGAGAATCTTTACATCTGAGGAATCCAATGCTCTTTTATTAGAGACTAGCAAAATACCCGCGCTTCGCAGTGGCGAAGTACTGCTTTAAATTTTTTATTTTATTAAGAAGAAAAGTAAAACTTTTTAAACTGAGAGAAAATATACCAATAATTATTTGTTAAGGATCTCTTTGTATGCCACGTTGTCAGCTTGGCCCTCCGGTTGTAATATGACCAAGCTGTGCGCTGAGCTTACTTTTGAGCATGCAACGTACAGTTGGCCATGTGAAAAGCAATCTTGCCTCAAATCTCACAGCTTGGATTGCTGCTGTCATAATCGGTGTGAGTTTCATGGTTTGTTTCAATTACGTTAGTATTTGCAGGACTTGTTGTGTTGAAGTGACATTCGGCATCTGTCAAGCGTTGTAAGTATACAACTGGTTTCATCGATAATTCGCATCCAGCTTTTGAGAGTTTAAACATTCATAAACATCAAAGTGTCCACTACTCAAATCGTCACCTGTGAATTTAAGATGTTTAAGAGGCGTTGGTGGTTGTCCAAAGGTGTAAAATATTTGGCCATTTCGGTACAGCGACAACCGAACAATTCAGTGGCAGCCATCATCTCACATGTAGAACAATAGGTGAAGGGCTTAAGCATTTCACTCTTATAGTGCTCCTGTGTAGTATAATTATCTCCTGTACCGTCATTAGTCCACACCTTGAACCTGTCCCAGTCATTCAATACATAAGACACAATGTTCCTCCGGATATCAAGAGTGAGTCTGATATGGTCATGCAATATGTAACACAGAGAATGGAAAAGGCAGGTGCCATCTCCGGGCATGGAAACCACTCGGTAAGTGACAGTTCTTTGATTGATGGTGATCACCTTAATAGACATGTTAATGGGGGTACAGTTAGAACAATAAAGGAAATGGGTACCTGAACAATGTAAACTAAGTCTAAAATACCTATACAATAACTATAATCATAATAAACGAACAATAAAACAGCGGAGAAGCTGTGGATTAAATAAAAAGGCTGCAGTTGTCAGCAGGGAGACGTGAATACTGTGGTGAAGCTTTCTACCTACACGGGAAGTTGGAGAATTAGTGATGAGTGAATGAGTCAGTCAATCAGTCAGTCAGTCAGTGAGGGCTTTGCCTTTTATTAGTATATATATATATATATATATACACACACATATATATATATATTATATATATTATACTTTATATAATATATATATATATATTATATAGCAAAATACCCCGGCGAAGTACTGCCTTAAAATTTTTATTAAGAAGAAAATTAAACCACACCTTGAACCTGTCCCAGTCATTCAATACATAAGACACACTGTTCCTCCGGATATCAAGAGTGTGCCTGAACTGGCCGTGCAATATGTAACAAAGAGAATGGAAAAGGCAGGTGCCATCTCTGTTCATACCTGAACAATGTAAAGTAAGTGTAAAATACCTAAACAATAACTATAATCGTAATAAATGAACAATATAACAGCGGAGAAGCCGTGGATTAAATAAAAAGGCTGTAGTTATCAGCAGGGAGACGTGAATCCCATGGCGAAGCAAGGAAGGGAATGTAGAGACCGGAGCGACGGACGGCCTTATATAGGCAGGCAGCCAACAACATGGGAGGCGTTGGGATGGGGGACCCAACGCCGCCTCACACGGTGACCGAGCTGCAGGCTATGGACGTATATATGTACGTAAGTAGGATTCAGTTAGCGTTGGGAACCCGCGTACCAAATTTCTTGAAGATGGGCCCATAAGTAACAAAGACCATTGAAAAGTTCAATATGGCGGTCGACAATGGCATCATACCACTGAAATCAGCACCAAATTTCAGCCTTCTACCTACACGGGAAGTTGGAGAATTAGTGACGTTGGAAAGTTTAATATGGCGGCTGACAGTGGCGTCATACCACCGAAATAAGTATGTACGTTGGTTTCGGTTAGCACAGGGAAGCCGCCTACCAAATTTCATGAAGATGGGGCCATGAATAAGAAAGTTCAACATGGCGGACGTTGTTGACCGTTATGACCGTTACGTGTAGAATTTCGAAATGAAACCTGCTTAACATTTGTAAGTAAGCTGTAAGGAATGAGCCTGGCAAATTTCAGCCTTCTACCTACACGGGAAGTTGGAGAATTAGTGACATTGGAAACTTCAATATGGCGGCCGACAGTGGCATCATACCACTGAAATAAGTACGTACATCGGTTTTGGTTAGCGCAGGGAAGCCACCTACCAAATTTCGTGAAGATGGGGCCATAAATAAGAAAGTTCAATATGGCGAACGTTGTCAACCATTATGACCGTTATGCGTAGAATTTTGAAATGAAACCTGCTTAACTTTTGTAAGTAAGCTGTAGGGAATGAGCCTGGCAAATTTCAGCTTTCTACCTACACGGGAAGTTGGAGAATTAGTGATGTTGGAAAGTTCAATATGGCGGCTGACAGTGCCGTCATACCACCGAAATAAGTACGTACATTGGTTTCGGTTAGCGCAGGGAAGCCGCCTACCAAATTTTGTGAAGATTGGGCCATAAATAAGAAAGTTCAACATGACGGACGTTGTTGACCGTTATGACCGTTACGCGTAGAATTTCGAAATGAAACCAGCTTAACTTTTGTAAGTAAGCTGTAAGGAATGAGCCTGCCAAATTTCAGCCTTCTACCTACACGGGAAGTTGGAGAATTAGTGACGTTGGAAAGTTCAATATGGCGGCCGACAGTGGCATCATACCACCGAAATAAGTACGTACATCGGTTTTGGTTAGCGCAGGGAAGCTACCTACCAAATTTCGTAAAGATGGGGTTAGCTTTTTACCTACATGGGAAGTTGGAGAATTAGAGACGTTGGAAAGTTCAATATGGCAGCCGACAGTGGCGTCATACCATCGAAATAAGTACGTACATCGGTTTCGGTTGGCGCAGGGAAGCCACCTACCAAATTTCGTGTAGATGGGGCTATAAATAAGAAAGTTCAACATGGCGGACGTTGTCGACCGTTATCGACCGTTATGACCGTTACGTGTAGAATTTCGAAATGAAACCTGCTTAACTTTTGTAAGTAAGCTGTAAGGAATAAGCCTGCCAAATTTCAGCCTTCTACCTACACGGGAAGTTGGAGAATTAGTGATGCGTGAGTGAGTGAGTGAGTCAGTGAGTGAGTGAGTGAGTGAGTGAGGGCTTTGCCTTTTATTAGTATAGATTACTTTTCCATAAGCAGGAGAGCAGTCTGTAAGTACAGCAGTGGCACCAAGTACCAAATAAAGATACTGGGAAGGGAAACAGAATAGAGTAGGGTTAGTAACGATTAATACTGTGATACTTATATTTGTATACAAAATGACTGATAAACAAATTCAGTATGCACAGCTAATTAGCAGCTATGCTCAGGGTATGCTAAACTGAATTAGTAAGTCTTCAGCCTGGATTTTAAAGCTGAAATTGAAGGAGCATCTCTTATATTACTAAGCAGATCATTCCACAGCTTCAAGGCTCAATAGCTAAAAGCTCAACTGTTATTTTATTAATCCTTAGAATCTTAAGTAGGCAGGAACCTTTAGTCCTTAATGTGCATTCTGGTTTGGAAGTAATGATAAATTCAGATAAGTAGGCTGGAAAACATGCATATGGTAAAATTATATAGTTTATACCGATAATAGAGTGCAAAATGTTAAATGTACTAAAATGTTGTGAGAACACTCAGTAAAAACTGTTTTTATTATATGTGCAGTCTGTTATAATGTATATGGCAACAAACTGTGCAGTCTGTTATGATTATAAATTATGATCAACAAACCGTTTCAAACATCGGAGCAAGTGTTCGGAATTCGACTTTTAGCCTAATAAATACAGAGCTGCTGCTATACTGTGACAACATAACAGGTATGCCTCCACTAGGAATAACTAGACCATAACAGTTACAAAAACGAGGACGAAGGGGAATTGTCCAAGTGAGAACTAAACACTGCGGCAATCAACTTCCTTTCCACCAATTTGAAATCACTGGCATTCAGGCAAGACTGGCTACACATGGGGACATCAAGCTGGTTAACATGCTGAGACACCAGATGCTGTGATACAGCCAGATGGTTGTACTGCCTTTTGTGGGGATAAGCTCAAACAAAGGTAAAAGCAAAGGAAATGCAATTTGTTTTATGGTGAAATATGTGTAGTTAACAAATGTTAAAATTGTCTATAAAAATTGTTCACCTGATCTGGAATATTTACTGATCAAGTGTAATCATTTTAATCTTCTAAGGGAGTTCTTTAGTGCTTTTCTGGTCACTGTTTACATTCCTCTGAAAGCCACATAAACAATCTGTACAACATTATTATTAAATATGAATTTTTATATTCTGAAAGAATTTCTAATATTGTTATGGACTTCAACAAAGCAATTTTAAGTAATGTTTACTGTAAATATCACCAGGATGTCACCTGCTTCATGAGGGGTGATAATGTTATGGATCATTGCAACGCCCCAATGATACAATACAATACAATACAATTTTTTTTTGTATAGCCCAAAATCACACAAGAAGTGCCGCAATGGGCTTTAATAGGCCCTGCCTCTTGACAGCCCCCCAGCCTTGACTCTCTAAAAAGACAAGGAATAACTCCCAAAAAAACCCCAGCAGGGAAAAAATGGAAGAAACCTCAGGAAAGACAGTTTAAAGAGAGACCCCTTTCCAGGTAGGTTGGGCGTGCAGTGGATGTCAAAAAGAAGGGGGTCAATACAATACAATACACAGAACAGAACAAATCCTCAATACAGTATAAAAATACAAATTTTAGAAGTACGTAGCAGAATTTAACAATGCATGACATCACATAATATAATTTGGATTGTTTATAGTCCTGGAGACCTAATCCATCAAGCTGCCTCCCCCATTTGGCCATTCCACAACTGAAACAGTGCTGGGCCAGCCAATCCGATGAAAGGACCTCTCTTTTCCATGATTCCAGCGATCCTCCATCAGGGATGACTTTACCATAAGCAGGCACAACAACTTGGCAGGTGGGCCATGGCACCAAGTGCCACATTTGAGTACAGAGAAGAGAAACAGAATAGGTGAGGGTTAGTATCCAATTATAACTATCATGTTACTTGTGTTTCAGTGCTAATGACTGACAACAGAGATGCAGTCTGTACAGTAAATCAGCAGCTCTAATCAGGATATGCTAAACTGAAGTAGTGAGTCTTGAGCCGGGATTTAAAAGCTGAGACCGAAGGGGCATCTCTTATTGTAGCAGGCAGACTATTCCACAGTTTAGGGGCCCTGTAACTAGAAGCTCAAAACTCCCACTGTTATTTTATTAATCCTTGGAATCATAAGCAGACCGGCATCTTGAGATCTTAATGTGCACTCTGGTTTGTAAGTCATTATAAGTTCAGACAAGTAAGCCGGACCTTGGCCATTTAATGCTTTATATGTTAAAAGGTGGATTTTGAAATCTGCCCTAAACTTAACTGGGAGCCAGTGTAAGGATTTAAGAACTGGAGTTATGTGTTTTTATTTTCTTGTTCTTGTAATAATTCTTGCAGCAGCATTTTGGATTAACTGGAGGCTGTATAAAGAACAGTTTGAACATCCAGTGAACACTGCATTGCAGTAGTCAATCCTACTAGAAATAAATGCATGAATTAATTTCTCAGAATCCTGTTTATTTAGAAAGCTCCTTAATTTTCTAACACTTTTAAGATGGAAGAAACATGATTTGGACAAATTTGTAATATGCACTTTAAATGACATGCTAGATTCAAAGATAACTCCTAGATTTCGGGCTGATTCAGTGAAATTAATGGGGATTCCAACTGAGTTAAATGATGACAAAATATTGTTGTGATCAGCGTCATTCCCTCCAACAATTAACATCTCTGTTTTATCTGTATTTAAAGAAAAGTAGTTCTCATTTATTTCCTCCCTGTATTACTGTACTGTTTTAACTGTTATTACTGTAGTAATCTGACAGATGCTTGATTTATAGGAGTAAGAAACAGAAGTAATAAATTTGACAGATGAGAGGACACCAGTTAGCCCATCAAACTCATTTCTTTAGCTATTAGCTAAGCTGTTCCAGTACCTCACACAGATACTTCTTAAATGCTGTCAAGGTTTCTGTCTCGGTAAATGTCTCAGTAATTTGTTCCAGACCCATGCAACCCTAAAGAAGGTTTTCCTGGCTTCAGTTGTAAATGCACTTCCCCCTAATTTCCACTGGTGTCCTAAAGAACGTCATTCACTATTTTGTTGAAATAATTCTGCTGGATCTATTTTATCAATGCCTTTAAGAATTTTGAATACCTGGATTAAGTCCCCACAGGGTATCCTCTGCTGAAGACTATTCAGATTTAATTATATGAGTTTGTCCTTAAGTCCTGGGATGCACTTCGTTGTTCTCCTCTGCAAAGCTTCAGGAGCTATGTCTTTTTGTAGTGTGGTGACCAGAATTGCACACACTTTGCCAGATGCCGTCTCACTAGTGCTTTATATAGTCTGAGCATAACATCCCTCAGGTTATGTTGTTAAAACTATGGCATGTAAATTAACATTTTATTTGCCTTTTCAGTAGTTTCTGCCAAATGCTTACATGATAAAAATGTCAACATTAACCTCTAAATCCTTTTCAGAGGTTGCTTCCTTTAACCTCCTTAGCGTTACATTTTTCGTCAAAAAACATGTAAAAAGCTTTGCATTTTTTTAGCTAGAAAAATTACATTTTTATTACATCTCATCTTTCTACTGTAAAACATGCAAAACACTGAAAGTACAAAGTAAGAAGTGTAGAAAGCATAATAAAGATACAAATAATAATAATATGAACAGCACACTGCACATGTGCAAATGATGCCAGTGTTACTTTCGGATTCCCAGAATCACTTTCGGTTTCACTGTCTGCTTCAATTTTACTGCCTGAAGACAGATTCACTTTTTCATCACGGCCAGTCAGAGGTGTTTTTAATGAGACGCCATTATGAAGCTAGAAGAAGATGTGTCCGCACCGTTACCTGGATAATGTTCAGGCCAGATGCTTATGCAAGACATGCCTATACCATTGTCCAAGTAACACTCAGTACTAACGCTGTTGCCGCTTTTACAGCCCAAGTAAACCTGGGGTCTTATGCAAGATATGTCTTTACCATTGCCGAGTGGGACTAATGCTTTTAGCACTGTTTTTACAGCCCAAGTGACACTCAGGTCTAATGCTAAGGCGGTTAAGACAGTGTTTCTTTTTTTTATTTATAACTAGCAAAATACCCGCGCTTCGCAGTGGAGAAGTAGTGTGTTAAAGAAGTTATGAAAAAGAAAAGGAAACATTTTAAAAATAACGTAACATGATTGTCAATGTAATTGTTTTGTCACTGTTATGAGTGTTGCTATTATATATATATATATATATATATATATATATATATATATATATATATATATACACACACACACATACGCACACAGACACACACACATATAAACATATATACATATATACATATCTACATATACGCATATCTACACATGCACATATCTATATATATATATACACATATACACATCTACATATATATACATATATATACACATACATATACAGACATACACACACACACATATACATATATACATATACACATACATACAGATAAATATATATATATATACACACATACATATATATACACATACATACATACATACACACACATATATATATATATATATACATACACACAGACACATATATATACATATATATATACAGATCTACATATATATACATATCTAAATATATACACACATATATATACATATCCACATATATATATACACATATATATACATATCTACATATATATATATACACATACATACATACATACATACATACATATATATATATATATACATATCTACATATATATATATACTGTACAGTATATAGCAAAATCCCTGCGCTTCGCAGCGACGAAGTACTGCTTTTAAATTTTTATTAAGAAGAAAAGAAAACCTTTTTAAACTGAGGGAAAATATACCAATAACTATCTGTTAAGGATCTCTTTGTATACCACGTTGTCAGTTCAGCACTCCGGTTGTAATATGACCAAGCTGTGCACTGAGCTTACTTTTGAGAATGCAACGTATAGTTGTCCAGGAGAAAAGCAATGTTGCCTCAAATCAATGGCAACCTTTTGTAGGGTCTGTCCCTGAGACTTATTAATTGTCATCACGAAGCAGAGCCTTACTGGAAATTGGAGGCATTTGAATTGAAATGGGAGATCAGAGGGTATAACGGTGATGCGGGGAATACACTCAGAGTGTGGCGCTCTGCTGCTTTTTTGTGTAGCTGCCTTCACACAGCTTCTCCGCTACTTTATAAACGAACGCCATTTAAGGCCGTTGTTTCTCCTTGCTTCGCGGTTCTGTACTGTTTTATTGTTCGTTTATTACGATTGCTATAGTTATTGTGTAGCTATTTGAGACTTACTTTACTGTTCAGGTACCCATTTCCTTTATTTAATCCGCGGCTTGTACGCTATTTTTTGTTCGTTTATTACGATTATAGATATTTATTGATTCCCTTCTTTAGCTGACTGCCTGCTCATACTGTATAAGGCGCTCCGCTGGTTTTTTGTGAAGCAGCCTTTACACAGCTTCTCCGCTGTTTTATAAACGAACGACATATAAGGCCACCCTTTTTCCTTGCTTCGCCAAGGAAGCTGCCTTTTTATTTAATCCACGGGTTCTCCGCTGTATTATTGTTCGTTTATTACGATTGTTATAGTTCTCTTTATATAGCACGTTGTCAGTTCAGCACTCCGGTTGTAATATGACGAAGCTGCGCGAGCTCACTCCTGAGAATGCAACGTACAGTATAGTTGTCCAGGAGAAAAGCAATCTTGCCTGAAATCAATGGCAACCTTTTGTAGGGTCTGTCCCTGAGACTTATTACTTGTCATTGCGAAGCAGAGCCTTACTGGAAATTGGAGGCATCTGAATTGAAATGGGAGATCAGATGGTATAACGGGGATGCGAGGAATACATTGAGTGTGGAGAAATTCTAGAGACAGCGTGTGTATTAACTTGTGGATTTTTCTGTGAGTATTTGGTGGCAGCGTGACGAAGTTGCTTCCGCAAGACCGCGTTAGCTGTGGAGCTCAGCTCGGAGCATATTCTTTTCCTACCTTGTCAATTGTGTAATGTGTTTTTTGAACAGGTTTGATGCATGGAAGTGATCACTCGTACTGCGTTCAGTCAGTTCACGTGAGCTGCTCTCTTGTGTGATGTTGCGATGTCCACGGCTTTATTTAATGTTAGCTAAGACCCGGCACTTAAAAGTTTCTCGCTACAGCAATTTTAACTCCGTTACAAAGTGATCCAAAGTCTCGTTTATACCTCGTGTCTTCTCATTAAACTTGTATCTCGTGAATAAAGTATTCGACGAAGGCATGACAAACGGCAGCGGGAGCGTGACCATAAACTTAATTTAAACTTACGGTTTACACCGTGCTTTGTTTCCGCAGTAGCTGCACTTATGAATAAGCTTGTATGCGTTTTTCTTCAGCGCTCTTTGGGAGCTCTTCCTTCTTTTCTACATACTGCAGTCACAGTCAGTTCACGTGATTACGTGGGAGGCGTGATGATGTGACACGCAGCTCCGCCCCCCACGGCCATCGAGCTAAAGTCCATTACAGTATATGGAGAAAAATAGGTTCCCGTTATGACCATTATGTGTGGATTTTCTAAATAAAACCTGCCCAACTTTTGTAAGTAAGCTGTAAGGAATGAGCCTGCCAAATATCAGCCTTCTACCTACACGGGAAGTTGGAGAATTAGTGATGAGTGAGTGAGTGAGTGAGTGAGTGAGTGAGTGAGTGAGTGAGTGAGTCAGTCAGTGAGGGCTTTGCCTTTTATTAGTATAGATTGATGTTTCTTTTGCCCACATGCAACACTTTGCACTTTTCTAGTCAGTCATTATCCAACCCGCTATATTCTAACATAGGGTCATGGGGGTCTGCTGGAGCCAATCCTAGCCAACACAGAGTGCAAGGCAGGAACAAATCCCGGGCAGGGTGCCAGTCCACTGCAGGACACACACACACACACACACCCACACACCAAGCACACACTAGGGACAATTTAGGATTACCACTTTCTACAGTAAACTGCATTTTCCAAGTGTTTGCCTAGTTTTGAAATTTTTCGAAGTCATTTTTAATTTGTTTTTGCTGCCTCCTTAGTACAAGGAATACAATGATAAGGTCAGGTGGCCAGGGGGACAGAAAAAAAAAACTAAATCTGCAGGGTTTCCAAGACCTAAAGACTGCCTGGCCCCCCACTGGGCATTCTACCTAGCATAAATGTCCTTAAATCATTCATAATTTTTTCCTAGCTTCATCCCAGATGTTTCTGTGCAGTGGGTCTCGTGAACTGCTGGTGAGCTTGCCTTAATTCAAGCATCATCAGATAGAAGTTTATAGTTATTCAGAACTTTTACGTTCCTTTTCTATGCTTTCTAGATGCTTCTTCATCCTCATAAAGTCATCTTTCCTCAAATTTTAAATCTTCGTGTTATAAAACTTTTGTGTTTTCCAAGATGATCTGAAATTCGATCATGTTGTGATCACTGTTGCTTAAAGTGTCAATAATTTCTGTTTTTTATTGCTGTGTCTTTACTGTTTGAAAAATTGCAATCTAGAGAGGTGTTACCACACTTTGGGCTTAAAATAAACTGAACGAGAAAACAAACATTTGCCATTTCAGTTTCATCTTCTGTATTTCCAATAAGAGGTTGCCAATCAAAGTTTGGAAAATTAAAACAAATCATGATCATTATGTCATTTTTATTGCACATATATCTTATTTGATTAATTTATATACTGTTGTCCAAAATATCAGAAGTTTATGACATGTAGAATAGTCCAATAGCAATATCCATGCCTTTCTTTCTTACTAGTTTAACCCATGGTGATTCTGACATGTTCCCTTCTCCCATTTTGAATTTATGAGTCTGAATATTATTTTTCACAAAAAGACAAGGGAGGAAAGGATAAGGTGTGGCACTATCTTTCCTGAAGCATGCATAGCCATTATTCTCAATGAGCCATGGCTCAGTAATTCCTACAGTATTATAGTCCCAAGTCAATACCGTTGCCTGTAGTTCTTTAAGTCGGGCTGGCTGTTTTGTGTATTCCTCTGTTTTCCACCCCAGATAATCTAGATTAAAATCTGTCAGTTTTTTTCCTGGTGCTAGATTTCAGAGAAGACAACTGGTTTGGTTTTGGCCTTTTTTTCTGCAAGGAATATGCAATTTTCTTTCCAATATATTTTTTATCCAGCATGTACTATAACCAAAGGATTCTCACCTGTCCTTGGTTTTAACCGGTTTGCTCTTTGTCTTATGTGAGAAACTCTCACTGACTCACAATATCTGCTGCATATTGAGCTAGTGGTATATCCAACAATTAATACTTCCTTTTTCCACCCCTCATTCACCTTTGAAGCAAAGTATATCTGTTATTAGTTCAGTCTTATTTGGTGATGGGATGCTATGGTGTCTTATTGCCCTCTGACAAAATGATTCCAAGTTTGACCTACAGTATTGTAGTCTGTATCTTGTTGCTGTTCTTTTTAATTTAGACAGGAATATCAGAAACTATTGGTTTGCATGGGTTTTGTTTAGACTGGTTAAACTCTGGAGCTTCTTTTTAAGAGCACAAACATTTGCAGAGTGGTTTGCTATTTTCATACAGTTATTACATATGTATTCCGGCTCAGTGGGATCCTGGATGACAGTTTGGATATTTTATCTGTTGCAGGACATGGTCTTCAGAACCATGTTTTATTAGTAGTTTAAGCTCTTAGTTTATTTTTTTGTAGATGCTATTTCTTTTCAACTCTTTAACTACTCTCCTGGTACTAACTACCCACTATTTACATTCAGCTATTACCTGGTCACTAATGCCGGAACAACAAATCTTTGATGAGCCTCTTAATTGATCTGCAACTGACCATAATTAAGCATCAATACTTACAAAATTGCAAACTAAAGCACTGCTACCAAGAACTGAAAACAAGAATAAACAATCCTAACTGAACTTCAACTGTCTTGTTAATCCTTGATGCACCTTCTTTCAATCTGATTTAATGTTTCACTTAAAAATTATATTTATTTTCAGCAAAACCAATAATACCAAATATAAGCAATTCAAAGAATTATACAACCAGAATGGATGAAGTCTTCATTCAGTCCCAAATGACAATTCCAAGATGGCTTCTTTTCTTTGGTTGCAATGTATATATCCTTAATCAAAAAATGAAAAGGAAACGTTTTCTTGCTGGAAACAGAAGTTTTTTCAAGTGTTCAGCAGCTCTTCAAGCGCTCCACTTAATTTTTTGCAAAGCATCGGTGAAAGAGGCTCCTTGTAAGTTCCCAGTTTTGCATCTGGGCTTAGCTGTTCAAAGAAGTGTCAGAAATGTAACTGAATTGTCAGACCTTTTTTTAAAAAAAATACCTAATAAAAGGCAGGCACTCTTCTCACTTCTCATACGAAACACCCAACTTACTTATTTTCATCTCTATTAGCAGAGCACCATAACATTTTTCAGTTTCTCAAAACAAATATTATTATCACAATCTCAAGGTTATTTTCCCAATGTGAATCAAAAGCTACACAATCTAACTAAGCAAAAGCACTATAAATACCGCTTCACCTTTTAACTTTCCCAGAATGCACTGCACTCCTGTTCAGTTTGTCAAGACTTTCAGGCTAAGGTCTATCACAGTGATGGCAAACCTATGACATGTATGTCAAAGGTAACACACCAGTATTCATCAACACTCAAGATACCAAAGAAACTAAACAAACAAAAATACAACAAATATGAGTCCCTGCACCACCCAGAGCTTAAAATGGATTCTCACCATCTGTATCAGAACATCATTTGTCATCTTGGCATCCAAACAGTTCAGCTGACTTCTAACCGTTGCACTGAACTCATTTGCAAGGAGCAAGCACTATATCTACAACTGCAGCCTCCAAAATGAGCGCAATTTCAGCATTTGTGTGTAATCATCTTTGCATTTGTTGCTAATGTGAAGTGCATTGAATTATTTTGTGGCAAAAGCCAATTCAACATCACTGTTGCTAACGTAAACAAGTTATTAACCTCAAAGGCTATTTCAGTATAACATCTTGATAGAATCTGAAAAGGGCAGTGCAGACATTTTGTTCTCTTTGTGGTTACATTTCTGGAAAAGGGCAAGTAGTCTGTATTTCTAAGTGTGTGCTGTTTTACATTTCTCTTAATGGCTCCTCTTAATCCCTCCTAAAACTGGCTTATTTTCCGTGTTATTCACCACTGTGAACTGGCATGAAAACTGTGTTTGAACAATAGAGATAAAAAAGCGAAAAAAGGCACATCTTTGCCAGCCTTCCATCTTCTGGATCTGATTCATTTCCTTCCATACCTTCAACCTCTTAGCAAAAGGGGGACAAATGCCCAAAATATGCATATAAATATAACATTGCTCTTATAAACTTAGAAAGTTGCTAGACTAACAGGACTTTTACTTTTATAATACATAGCACTACACATTATTGGACTGCATTTTTTAAATAAACAAATATCTTAAGAATTGATTCTCTTTTGTTTGGAGGGGCAACACACCAACAGAGTCAATTTAGGCATTTTCAGAATTTTTGATATGTTGAGCCCAAAAGGTTTCCTATCACTTGTCTATCACCTGAAATCTGTCAGCTGAAAGTGTTAAGGTATCCGCTGCATACTAACCAACCAACCTTGATATGTATGTATTGGCCTCATTACATCCTCCACACTGAGCCTCAGTATGCATAATTCACAGTTTGTTGAGCCCCTTTGTTTACCTCTGACTGTGCGGCCAAACAGAGCTCCAACTCCATTGTTAAATTTTCTGATGACACTACAGTCATAGGTCTGATCACCAACAATGATGACACTGCATACAGAGAAGAAGACTACTTGCCAGGACAACTATCTCATCCTTTAAATCTGTAAAACCATGGCACTGGTTATAGACTTCAGAAAGTACAAGTTAGAACACACTAACATCTATATCAGAGGGGGGCTGTTTCTGAAAGTGTAAGCAGCTTTAAATTTCTTGGAGTTCCAATTACTGATGAACTGAAGTAATCACAATATATTTTGGGTCCTGTCAAAAATACTCACCAGTACCTTTACATTCTCAGATATCCGAGGACAAACTTCATTTGTTCTTATTAACTTCTATAGGTGCACAGTAGAGTTCATCTCTGGATTTTCCTACTTGGCCTCACTCATTCTCTCTTTTGCTAGATAGCAGGCATACCTGCCAACTGTTAAGTCACCTGCCCTTTAGCATCTAAGTACAAGAATTTATTTCCGGCCAACCTGCAAACATTTCTTTTCATGCATCTATGCAATGTTTTTCTGTGGACCACTCCTGCTACTATCATTCTCTTTCTGTCCTGGAAGCCTGCTGTATAATTTAACCCTGTTCTGTTACATGTTTAGATGCATTTTTCCTGACATCCACTTGCTATCCAGGCACCATCACGTGGCAAATAAAAGCATTGTGTTTTAGAAGTGTACTGGATTCTTGAGTAAATGTAAAATATAACAAAATGGTTCAACCAGTTTCAGGAAGTTGCACTTTAGATCTTGAATCTTCGATATACATGTGTAATCTAACTTGTGTCAAAAAGTCAGTGGTGACCTTGAATTATTGACCAAATATAACTAACCTTTAGATCGGAATGACCTGGGTGTATTCAGATAACACTTTGCTTTTCTACATTTTCTTTGTTTTACATACAGTAGCAGTGCACTCTGTGAATATATTGATCTGTGTTATTAATTTAGTAAGACTATGGTGTTATTGAGTTATTTATGCATTTGGGGAAGCCAGAAAAAGCATGCATCTCTTTTTCCTTGCTTTGAGTTAAAAGTGATATTTGACCATGTAGCAACGTAAGAGACATTAATTAAAGAATGGGAAAAGATGTAAAATATTATGAAGGAAAACAATATTTTGCTCCCCTGCTTAAAATGCCTGATGAAAATGTGTAAATACTCTTCCTTCAACCACACATTCTAGTACAATGCAAATAAATACAGTGCTTGATTATCTTTCAATTTTTTACTGGACATCTCCCAAAATATATAGCCCATCATGATTTATGTTGTGTAATAAGAATCATAGGAATCTGAAAAATTCATTGTTGCTTTTAATTAGGGCTAGAGTAAAATTATTTAATTGGACCATTCACATTGTAAAAGGCCTATCTAAGAAAAAAAACTCACTGATTTTAGTAGCTTGAAATATCATCTGAAGAGATTCATCACAAAATGTTATATATTCATTCTGGCCAAAATGAATAAAATAACAATTTTATATTGGTACCAAATGCAATGGAGAATACTTATAATGTAAAGTTTTATGAGTTTATTGAATCTATATTGAAACATTCCATTTTTAAAATGAATTCAGTTAATTTACTTAAACTTACAAGTTTTTGGCCTAATCCAATCCAAATAAATGTAAAAAACTAAGAAGGTCATTCATAACACAACAGCATGGGGATAATTTTGACATGCAAGACACACAAATAAGAGCAAAAATACTCTGATGCACATGTCAAAACACATCATAAACCTGCCATTGAGCAGTTTCTCAGAAAGATTAGTTAAAAAACTGATAACTCCCTTATTGAAACTCACCTTTTTCAAACTGCTCCTTCTGTCTACTCACAGAATTAACAGCAAGTACAGTGGATTAGCTTTGAGTGTAAAACGTGAAAATTGATCACTCACAAGAAAAGATTAATAACTGCAGACATGTGCTTCTTTAATGTTATTTAATGTATTCAAAATAGCAATATTTCTTTTTATAAAAAATATTTTTGGAAACTTTGTAAAAGCTACTTTTTCAGTTAAATTTCCTGTTAGTTAAACAGCAGTGATGAATTTATATTATAAAAGACTACCCTTAAATTTCCATCTTTACCACTCATTGCTTCAGGAGTAACTGAAATGTTATTTTTGTATGCTTTTAACATATTGCTTTTTTCAAAACCTCATATTCCATCTTAAGGGGATTCAGACTTTTCCACTAACATAACTAAAAGGTTTGCAGCTTGCACCAGGTGTGAAGCTAGAAAAGTACAAAGATATTTAATTTAAGCCGATTGGTTATGCTCATTTGCAAGTTTAAGCTTTTAAACCTCCCAATTGCCTTGTGTCACATTTTACCACATACTGGCACAACTTGAACAGGAAGTAGACAGTTGCCAGTAATGATGGAAAACCTCCAATTCAGTATAAACATTTAATATTGATATCTTATCCTACGCAGCAATATTTTAGGGTAAATCTATCAAAAAAGGGATTAGCATCTTTTGCCAAAATAACAGCACATCTTTTCATTAAATGACGGACAGAATGTTGATCTAGAAAACAGATTATCTGCGTCACTTACTAAACACACAGGTGTAAGCAAGTCAATCTACTTATCTCAAGATACCTCCAAACGCCTGATTTCCATTTTTAGCCTCGCTTACATTCCCTTTAGGATTAAAATAACTTCTGTAATATGCATGCAAATGAGCAGCTCAGCTTTAAAATGCAGATTAGAGAGATTTAGCAGTATTGCTAAGGCATATACAGAGACTTTACCTTGAAAAGCATAGGAATTTTGTTTTGTAATCTATGAATATTTGCTTAAAACCAAGCTTTAGCAAATGCAATTTAGGCATTTTTTCTTTAATAAAAGAGTTTAATTGTAGTAATAAGGAAGTGTTAGACAAAGACAGGGGAAAATCAGCAAATACCGCATTAGACAGACTTAACCTTTCAATTTATACTAGAAAGGAATGGAAATATTTCTATGGTTGCACATGTTTCTGAACAGTTTAATGAATATTCTTGAGAGTTTTTACTTAAGTGAGCAGTACAAAAACAAACTGTCACAAATCCAGTGCTTTTAATCCCTCACATCCTGAATACATAGCAGCCATCACTAACGCAGAGACATAATGCACTACTGTTTATACATTGTTGTCATTTTTTACTTTAGTTTACCATATACGCTTTGCCACCGGTAAGCAGCTATATTTACTGCTGGTAATGATGAATAGACTTCTAGACAGAGATCATTATTTGCTTGCAAATAGAAAGTTACAAAGTGGCATACACTTTTCTGACTGTATGCAGGCCTGGTTCTGCCTGTAGTGCAAAGGGTGCATGGACGAAGGCGGCCGAACATAGCCGCCCTCAACAAAATGCAGACTCAGCGCAGGGCTCGTCTTTTCCCGTCGAATGTTGGTAACTTGCTTCAAAGAAAAACTGGCAACTCACAACACATGAATTGTGGCAGCTCAAGTATGCAGCACATCAATCAAAAGTTTTTGTACTGTCAATGAGAATTTTACTGATGAATTAATTAAACTTGTCGGCGATTCGTTAAATGCGTAAGTCAAGTTTTCTTCTACCAACAAAGAAATTTTCTTTCTTTTTTTTTGACATTAAGGAAATTGCAAAAATTTTTAATTTTAAATACACTGGTTTAGAAATACTGAAGGTATTATAGGGTGAGGGGGCGGCTAAAATTAAATGGCACGATGGCGGCTTCGCCTCTAGAACTGGGCCTGACTGTATCTATATATATACTCAGCAAAAAAAGAAACGCCCCTTTTTCAGGACTGTGTATTTCAACAATAATGTTTTAAAAATCCA
>JANRMT010062806.1:26614085-26655807 GCA_026402145.1 Polypterus bichir lapradei
CCCCCCGGCAACTCATACTCCAGCCGTGACAGATGGATGGTAAAACCTACCGACACAAGAGAGTCCATTCCCAGTAACAAGGGCATTGACAGGTGGTAATCTTCCAGGATGTAAACTTCTGTTTCCCAGTGTGTCTCATGTAAGCAGAACCTCATAGGAACCCTGCCCTTTGCCCCGTGCGCCCTTCCATCCGCAAGAAAGAATTTTACTTTTGCACTTTCCCTTAACTGCTCATGAGGCACTTTAAGCTTTTCCCACAAGCTGTATTTCATAAGGGTATAAGTGCTCCCTGTATCTACGACCGCCTCTCCAGTGACACCCCGCACTTGTACAGGCACCACTAAGAGAGGCAAGGTGGCTTACACCAGGGCGAGATCGGCCCGGGGATCCACTAGGGCTTTCCCTCGTGGTTTCGGACAAGGAACATCTCGAGACGCGGGACCCTTTCGAGACCCACTAAGCCCGATAGCCGCCCAATCCTTTTCCACTCGGGACCCCACCTTCACCAACTCATCGACCGATTTCACGACCCCCCTCAAAGTAGCGGCCACCCGAGGGTCACATGCATCAAGGACACGCCGCAATATCTCTTCCTCACGCATGTCAGATCACCACTTCAGACACAATGCACGGAATTCAAAGACAAAGTCCCGGAGGCACTGCGATGGTTTTTGTACAAAGGTCCGGGGCTTTTCTTCCAACAGCGCCTGGTATTCGTCAGAGAGGAACGCATTCAGGAAAGCAGCGCGAAACTCCGCCCAGGTGTTGTACTTGTGCCGCTCAGCAAACCACCAAGAGCGCGCCGGCCCGCTGAGTGCCGTGTTCAGGAATCCCCGCAGCTCGGCTCCACTCAGAGGATGCAGCTCCACGAACATGTCGACCTCCTCTACAAAGTCGACAATGCCCGTGGGTGCACACTGAGGGGCCAGCTTTGGAAACTCCATTCGCGGCACCGCAACGGACAAGGACGACTGTCCCCAGTCGTTCCTCACTCCCGTTACAGGAGTCGACTGCCCCAGTGGCTGCGTGACGGCACGCCAGCTCTCTTGCACCTGCCTCCTAATCTCTTCTCTCATATTGGCTTCCAGGCGCTGTACACACTTCGCGAAGGACTGCTCCAGACGCTGCACCCTCACAACCGCCTCTCCGGAAACTCGGGCGGCCGTGGCATCAATAAGGTCATGGACAGTTTCATCACGATTCATGAAACTGCGGGCGATGTTATCAACCCGCGTCTCTAGCTGTTCTAGGCGCAGCATCAGGTCTTGCAGAAGCTGTCCCTCGCCGATCTCGGGCTGCTCCGGACTGGAGACACACAGGGTGTCCAGCAGGCTCAACTCCTCCTCGAGAGGGGCTCTGACCATAACGTGACGCGGCCTAGGCAGCAGACGCACATCAACCAGCGGTACACTCAGTTCAAGTTCCTCACCCTGCACTGCGCTTACAACAGACATGCTTCTGAAAGGGTGTTAGTGAAGTCGCACCAGAAGGTGTCGTAAATAACCCTGGCTCCTACCCGGCTCGCCAAAATCTGTAGCGGTCAGAAGCCGCTAAGATTCACACCGTCGAGCGTGACGGTGATTTATTTATTTTAATCGAGGATTACCAGGGACAACCCCAGCCTTGGCACGACACACACACACACTACAGAGACAACAAAGAAAACACGATGGGAACTTAAACGATAAAAAAAGTATAATGAAATTAAATTAACTAAATGGAAACAATAATACCACCCCTGATCCCTTCGGCGATATTACATTTAACAGATAAACTCGACAAACACGCAGTAAAGTCCATGGATGAAATGATCAGCGGTGAAGTTATGTCCAGCGATTAGTATGGAGCGAGGGAAATGGAAAAACACAGTCCTACCGGTAATTGCTGAAGTATGACGACAGATGAATGGTTCAGGGGCGCTCCTTCTTCCGTGAAAGTCAATGAATCCAGACACCGTCCTCAGTAAACAGGTAGACAGGTAGACAAATGATTCCAGACCCCAACAAACAATATAATCCAGGACACGAAGATGTATGGCAGAAAAACGGCAGGCAGTTCAACAGATAAATACACGCACCAAACAAACAAAACAAACTTTTCTCTCCCCCTTTTTCTTCGACACCTGCCCTCCTTTTAAACCCCTCTGGCCACCTTTGACCCCAACAGCCCCTGCAGGGACTGCTGGGAGATGCAGTTCTAACTAATGGTAGCACCGCTACAATCGTGCCTCGTTCTGATATAGGTGAAAACGTGTCAGTGTATCACAAAAACATCTGATCTGAGCACATATCTTTTCTGATTCAAAATGAGTGCTGGCACTAGCTGCACATGCATTCTTAAATCCTAGAACTTTCTTATGCCATGTATAATCATATTTTCATATCATATCATTTTTATAGGAAATGTTAGCACACATACTGAATCACATACACAGTTATTTAATGACAGACATGTATTTAAAACATCTAAACGGTGCTTTTCACATGTCGTCTAGTTTAAGAGTTAATAATCGCATTTCCTCAAAAGAGATTAAAGTCAGAGGAAAACAAATACTTTCCTGGTGTTTTCCAAAGTGTCTCCTCTCAATTAAGAATAGAGTTTTAACTGTGAAGCCAATTACAAAAGATGAACTTTCTTAGACATTTTAAAGAGATAAGTGCTGAGAGACTTGAAATGCGTGTCATATTGCACTTTTACAGATGCTGGAAGGACATACATAACACAGAGGATGACCAGATTGGTTTAATTTGGAATCCAGTCATGCCTGCATTAAAGGGAACCTTAATATACGTGTCTGGCTGTGTTGTTGCACCAGCAGGAGTAGAGTATATAGGGCTTGTGTAGATTTTGACTCCCATCACTTGCGGGATCGCGTTTCCTTAGAAGAGATTAAAGTCAGAGAAAAACAAATACTTTCCTGGTGTTTACTAATGTGTCTCCTCTCAATTAAGAGTGGAGTTTTAACTGTAAAGCAGATTATAGAAGCTGAGCGTTCCTAGACATTTTAAAGAGATGAGTGCTGTGTGACTTGAAACGAGCATCTCCATTGCCCTTTTACGGATGCTGGAAGAACCTACGAAACACCTGGGATGACCAGTTTGGTTTTGTTTTGATGCCAGTCATGCCTGCATTAAATACAGTCTGTATTGTTAGTTTACATAGCATAGCCTACAGAGCCAGATTTACGTTGATTGGCTGTGTTGTATTTGATGAAGAGTGCACATAAGAATTTTATCATACTTTGTACAAATAAATCTGAACTAAACTGATCAGACTACATTGATTTCTTTATAAAAACCTTACATTTTTGAAAAGTCAAGCCCACCTGCACATCAATATTAAATTCATACTCTTAACACTCAGTATTGTATAGTTTCTCCAGTGTATTGTGTGCATGCACAGGAAAAAAAAATGTGGACGTGAGGGTCAGTAGGCTTTGAGCCCTAGGAACCAAATTATCCAAACTATTCTATTACATTTCAATAATTATTTACCGCTCTGATGCTGATCTTTCTGATTATAAAATAGGTCATTACAATAGTAATTGACGAGAAGAATTCATAATAACGGTATTTGAGGGCTGATCTAGAGTGCCTTTTTCTTTTGCACAATTTGGCTCAAAAACTAATCTCCAAGTACTGAGGCTTAAGTTTCAAGTTTGGCAATTTTCTGTTCAGCAGTTTTAGCTCTAGACTGTCCTCAAGAAACTGTAACACACAGACAGACACACATCCATCGTCGAGTTATCAATGTTTTTGGTATTAGGGGACCCTAAATGTCGAAATCCATTGAAAACTGGAGATCGAAATTTTTCACATAGCTAAAGCTTTTGCTCCCCCCAATATATAATAGGTTATGGTGGGGGAAGGCGTAAAGCAAAAAAGTCCAGAGAAAATGAAAAAAGCAATGCGATAGAGCTAAGCCACAATGAAACAGACTGAAACACCACAAACCAAAAGTCTAATTTTATAGCTTGCAGAGGATATGGTGATAAATTAACTGAGGACAATGTTTTTGAGTTAGTAAATGTAATTAAATGTAGTTACACTGTTTTAGGCAAACATTTACTCAAGCCCATAATATGATGAGGTAGTTCTAAGTTGTGATTCATGGCAATTTTAAATTATTATTAGCATATGTATGCTTGCCAACAGAGTAGTCAATGAATCAGCACCTGAGTATATGGAGACACTGATGATGTATTATACTCTTTCTCGCCAACTCAGGTTTGCCAGGGAGCAGTGTCTGGTGATGCCATCTCTACGTGACATCAAGTCTCAATCCAGACTCCTTTCCTATGCATTTGGTGGAATGGGCTGCCCACCTTCATTCATACTGCTAACTCCTACAATGTATTTAAGAAGCGATTGAAGACCCATCTGTTCTGTGAATATCTGTTGAATTGAAGAAGAAAAAAAAACTTTGCTCTGCAATATTTTACACTCTTGGTTAATTTGCTTTAAGTTTAACTGCTTTAGTGATTGTAATCGATGAATCTAAATGAATGACTTATTACATATTTTCTTTTGCGGCAATCCACTTTTGTTACCCGCCCTATCACACCTGCTGAACAAACACGCCCTAGCTTAATGTTACTCAATTGTTTACCTCTTTTGTAAGTCGCTTTGGACAAAAGCATCCATAATAAAATAAATAATAAATAAATAATAAAATAAATGAATGTAAATGTACAGTAAATGTAAAGACTGTGAGTAATTATAAGTTGACATTTTTTCTGAAATTGTCTGATTGTCTACGGAACAGAGACAGGAGGTCACAACTAGACATTGACATTCAATAACGTCAGTAAGAGCACATGGACAAAACTTTTTGAAGTGAAACCATGGCCCCGGCAATAAACTTTTTCCATGGAGCCAGAAAATTGGTGAGATGAAGCACAAAGCAGACAACTTTTAAAATGGCTGAACTTCACAACAATGTTTTAGTTTTGGCTTTTACCCCCTAAAATGATATTGATACCCCGTTTTGCAATATGTGTGCAATCTCTGTTATGCTTCAGCCAGAATTCCTATCTTTGTTTTATGCCTTCTTTGATTCTTTTGATTGTATTATTTTTATTTACGATTATTGCATAATGATTTTTTTCTTTGCATCTGACTTTCTCTATGTATCAATGCCTCTGTTTTTTGCTTGTGCTGTGTGCACCGCTAGGGATTACCCCGAGCCTTGTAAAGATGAGGGTTTCTCATGGTTCCTTAAAGCAGTTCATTCAAATGCATTAGGGAGTGGGTTATTTATTTATTTTTTTGTCTTATGCTTATTGTATATTCTGGATTTTTGACCTGCTGCTCTGTATTTTGATCTTGCTTTGGATTACTATATTGAAAGTTGTATTTGATTTTCTTTTTATCTTTTTTTCTCCCCAGAGCTTCATGTTATTTCAGAACATTTTCATTAATAATAAATAAATTATTTCATTAATTCTACATGTTCTACATTTATTTATAAATTTTTAGTCTGAAAATTTATATATTCTATAAGTTTTAAAGCTTTTATTTTCATGTTTGGAAGCCTGAATAGGCTAGGTATTTAATAAACAAAAATATTAAAAAATGCTTTTCTTTAGAACACAATTTTATGTACTGAATACTGAACTTATGCTTTCATTAAACAAATTACATCATACATAGATACGCATTGTACCAAACAAAGGCCACACCAGCTTGTATTTTTGACCACAGTCACTGAGAGCAACCACTTTTCATGACATATACTCACTTAGGCTCTATGTGTGAAAGACTGATGCAGTTCTGCTGTAATCCATTCCCAGTAAAAACTGATTCCCTTTCAAGTGTGTGCCTGAAAAAAGCAGCACATGCACACTCCTGCAGACTGCTGGGAAATAAAGTCCTCTTGGTTACAATGTCACAGGTTTGTCTTGCTTTTATAGCAATAATAAAACAGCAACTCTTTACAATGAGATTCACAAGATTCATGACTTCACTTTCCCAACAAAAACTGCAAATACAAACTAGAAACAAGGCATTGCTAGCCTCACACTGTTCACTGCATGAACACTGTCAGTGTCACAATATCAAAACACTTTTCCTTGTCATTTAATATCCCAGAGTTTGCATGCTTGGGGCTCTGATTTATACATTTTCAGAATCTCCAGTTCTCTTTATTCATCTCTGAAGCATTTAGATCCATCCAGGCTGTGAACAACATCCAAAATGAATATATTTTTTTTTATCTATGAGAAGATATCACTGTAGAGTTTTGAATTGAGGATCAATCTAAAATTGATATTTTTTCTGAAGTTCTAGTTTTTCACTCATTATCTCAAATCATGGAAAAATTAAAATAAACTTACTTTTGTTGTTTACTTTTTAGTCAAATCAGTTCTAACAGCTTTTGAGAAATGGGGAACGTTTATCTTAATATTAGTCAAGCTTAAGATACCTGACCTGGTGTCTATAAAGATATTGGACACTATATTCTTGAGATTCTAATTCTCTTCTGTTTTTGGTTCTGGATTTGCTATTTTAATGTCCTAAACAGACATTTCAGTCCTCAATGGACAGACAAGTTTGCCTTCATTTAACCACCCATGTCAAAGCAAGTCGACTCTGTTTAATTTGTCAAACCATGATTTCAGTTAACAAGGTTCCTAAAAACAGACATCACTATGAAACTAAGCACACCAGCTTCCACAGTGCTTTCCTGCCTGGTAGCTCAGCCAGACCAAACAGAGTTGCTTTCCTGAAATGTTCCTACGAAAGCTCTGTGACAGCAGCTTCATTTCATATTACTTGGGAATTAACTAAAATGGCAAGCCATTTTTGGATGCTGAACTCATAAAACAATGTGCTTTGGGCATGCTTGAGTAGCTCTTTGATAGAGATAAAAAGAAAGACTAGATTAATAAAAGAGTGAAACAGGTACACATGTCTGACTCACATGTAGCATACAGGGTTCTAGTAGAAGTGAAGTCAACTGATCACATATCAATCACTGTTAATGACTCAATACAGATACAGCCCAACTGTTGGTATTTGTAAGATACTTCAATTGTGAAGTTTTCAAGGAAGAATTTTTGTGCCTTTTGCCTTCGAAGGTTCACACAATGGGTGAGGCTATTTATGTTGCAGTGAAAGGTTTTATTGAAGAGAAATCGTTGGAACTCAGTAAAATAAACCTCCTTGGTACAGATGGGAGTCAGTCAGTGGTTGGTAAAGAGAAAGGTTTATCCTTGCATTTAGCAGCAGAGCATCCTGCTATTAATTTGCTGCATTGCATGATTCATCAAACTGTTTTGTGTGCGAAGTTGTCTGGAATAATGAAAGAAACAATGAATACAATCACCAAAACTGTCAACCACAAGCTTGCAGCATCGACGTTTTAAAACATTGCTGAGAGATAGTGGAACAGAGCACTCGGACTTCCTTCTGCATAATGATGTATGTCGACTGAGCAAGGGACAGGTTCTGAAGCATTTCTTTTCACTGCAAAACGAAGTAATGGAATTTCTTTTAAATCAAATATCTACCAGAGCAAGAATTTTCTTTGTTCATGCACGACATAGAGTTCATGGCCTACGTGTCATTTCTGTGTGATATAACCAACCACATATACAAGTTCAGTGTGCAACTGCAAGGATGTTGTTCAATTGTCGAGGAACTGTTTGAAAAAGTAACAGCATTTCATGTAACCCTGGACTTATTTCTAAACAATAGCAAGGAAAAAATGTTACATTTTCCCACCCTGCATAATGTCGCAAGCTCTGTAAATCTGACTGCTCATTCTATGATGTAGGCATTGCTTATAAGTCTCATAGAGAATTTAAAAACACCTTTAGAAAATTTCAAAATAAAGAATGAATTGCTTTTATTTGTAAGAAACCCTTTCGTTGTCACAACAGACAGCTCATGTGCAGGTGAAGCCAAGACTTTATTGCTGAATATAGATGAGGCGTCACTCCAGCTAGAGATGATTCAGTTACAGAGTAACAGTAAGGTTAGAGCTAAATTCAACAAGGAAGAGCTATGCATATTTTGGACACAGTCTGTGCAGCAGTATTCTAATTGCAAAAGACTTGAAAGACACATTTTGATAATATTTGGATCTACCGACATCTGTGTGTTGGGATTTTCAATAACCTTGTTAAGAATAAGAGGCACAACAGACTCACTGATGACAATATTAACCAACGTATGCAATTTGCCTTGATCTCCCACAAGCCTTTCTTTAGCAAACTTACAATGGATGGAGAGTGTTACCCACTAACAAAAACATAACCATTTTCCATAACCATTAACTTGCAGTTAATATGAAAGAAAGTCATTCATTGTTAAAGCTGTTTGAGCATAATTACAACTAACACATGGTGTACTTTCCCCTGGCTCCCCACTATTTTCTGAAAATGACCCTCAGGCCCAAAAGTCTGAATATCAGTGATCTGTTGTAAAGCGTGTAGTAACACTGTCACAATAAAACAAAGTTGAAAACTCAGCAAGGACTACCTGAGCATAACAGCCTGCTCCTTCGCTCTCGCAGGTTATCAAAACTGATAAGTACATTTCTGGGAACAATTTTTAACATAGAGCCTGTGAGTGGAGTCTGGCTTATCTTAACAGCTTCTGTTTTGCACTGAACCCATTAAAACCATGTTGTATTTGAGGAAATAGAAAATTGCTATTTTTAGAGATGTGGTAACCATTTGCTACAATGCATGGGTGTCCACATCCATTTTTCAGTACAATGGGTGCTGTGGTCCAATAAAAAAATGTATAGAACCAATGACATTAAATTTAAGACAAATATCTCCTCAATTATCTGTATCTTAATTTAGAATGTCATGTCATTTTATACCCGCATAATCCAGACCAGGGGCTTGGGTTTAGGGGATATGGAGCCCATTCTAACATGCATAGGGTGCAAGGCAGGAAAACCCTGGACAGGGTACCCATCCGGGCAAACACACACTCACATACCCACACACTAGGGCCAATTAAGTGTCGCCAGTTCACTTAACCTGTATGTCTTTTGGACAGTAAGAGGAAACCAGAGCAGCTGGAGCAATCCCTTGAGAACATGCAAACTTCACACAGGGAGGACTGGGGTGTGAACTCTGGTCTCCTTACTGTGAGGCAGCAGCACTACCACTACGCCACCCTGATTTTGAATGTATTTTGTTATATTACAATGCTTACTGGGACTGTATTCATTGAGTACTACAGAAAGAGTACAGTTAAAATTGTTGAAACACTAATGATACTCTCAAATCAATTGTGAAATTATTTTATGGATCCCATGGCAGATGCTGCTTCATCTGTGATAGCACCTCTGCCTCATTCAAAATGGAAATTTTCCATCTCAATTAATATAAAACAAATTCACCTTTATTTTTTTTAAATACATTTTATTCTATCTAGGCAGTATGTTTATTAGTGTGAAGTGCTTTGCTTCTCTATGAGGCTTTTATTTTTGAACGTTTTCCTTAAGTGTCAGGTTGAAAAGAGCTTTATTACCAACCTCCGCAAACAAAGAGGGGAGGGGGCCAATCAAACTTCATGAATAGCAACGCAGATATAAAGGACAAACTTAATGAGAACCAAGCTATCTTCAACAAAGGATTTTGATCATTTAAATGTTTTGATAAGCTTAATCGGCTAAGTCTAGAAAATTATAAAAGACTGCAGATTAAAATATTTATTTGCCAGTGTAGGCATCATAAACCAAGTGGTCACTAAAGAAGAACAGCAGGGTGTCTTCTGACTTGTTTATTTTTTCTATAGACTTGTTTCTAAAGTCAATGTGACTTTAGAAACAAAATAAGGAGCTTTTTCTGAAATGCATTCAGAGCAATTAGTTTTGACTGCATAGGAACTTTGAGAAAACATCATTCTATTGAACATTTGCTGTGGGTGACTTTGGGGTTAAGGTACAGACAAAAGTAAATTTCAGAAGTAGAACAGATACACCAAAGAGAATAACACTTACATCGTCTACTACAAAATGAACAGAATAAATGAAAGTGCTATTTCCAATCTTCAAGTAAATGATTATTTATTCCTAGTTCTCTCAAGTGAATAGATTTACTTGAAGTGTGTGTTACATATTAGTGTCTTGACAATCAATGCTTTTCTGAAATGTAAGCGAGCAGTAAGAGATTTAAAGGAAATTGCATTGTGCACTTCCATGTCTCTTTTGTTGAAAGACTGAGCTTCTTTGAAACTTAAATGAACAACCAGTAATAGCAGCAATATAACAAAAAAGTCAAATGCTGAATTTTTCCAAAGAGCTTCATTGATGAAATTTATATTATTATTTATTATATAGCCACCTACTGATATTTATGTCTTGTTATTAATATTTTAAGTTATCCTTCAATCAGTTTTATTAATAGTCAATAAAAAAGAGGGCACAGATACTGTAAACCTGTGTCTTCAAATAGGCTTGTTGGTTATGAGTAAAATTTTTAAAAGAATTCTAACCGGTGTTCTTTATTTTATGTTGTTTCTTTTCATATGGAAAACCATATTAACATCTTCTGTAAGCACAGAGCTGAAGTTATTGTAAATATTTTGTTACTAGTATTGTGTTAGGATCTTGCAAACTTTGAGTCAATTTTGTAGCAAAATGGCATGACTAATGGCAGACCATTGGAAGTCCTGCGACACCCCATGTAGTGGCAAAGTTGGCACCAGACTACACAGTGAGCATCTAGTAGTTTAGGACCGACTGACATAAGACTTGAGGGAAGCCAGACATGGAGGCACAGATGCAAATAGGTGGTAATTTCCAAAACAAAAGTGGGTTTTATTTACAGGTGCACAAAAAACACAAAAATATTGTCCCAGTCAAAAACAGTAAGCAATATATACAGTGAATTTTCCAGTCCCAAAATGAAAAATAAAGATATATACACAAAATTGTGGTCTTCCTAAAGAAAAATGTGCTTAGGAAGAAGCTACACATCATACAGTCCACTGAATCTACAAAAATACTTACAAGGAAAAAAAGCAGCGTATATACAGGAAAAACAAAGTGCACCACAAACCCAAAATCTATATAAATACCTCCACCAAAACAATACTTCTATACAACAAGAACATACAGTGTATATATAAATAAAGCATAAGCCACTACATGTATTTGGTATACTAAAGAATGAGCCACAACACCAAGTCAAAAGACAACCCCTTTGAGGCAGGAAGTGCCTCTTATAGTCGGGGAACAAAACTTCAGCCAATCCTGCGACACGTTGCTCCATTACACCAATCACGACTGACTCAGGTGCCTTCTGCACAGGTGCTCCCCTCAATCCTTGCAAGGGATGCATTAAATAAGGCTAGCGAACGAATGCGGACTTGAGCGCATTCTGACGCGCTCCTGTCGGAAGAGCGATTTTGAACAATAAAAGTAAATGGCTTTTTCTTGGGGATCCCCTTTTCACATTAATGCTTGCACTAACTAAACGCTCCGCACTTTTCCTATTGCTAACGGACAACGGGGCTAAACAGACGCTCGCTTTTATGACGGGATACGCGCAACAACAACATTTATTTATATAGCACATTTTCATACAAAAAGTAGCTCAAAGTGCTTTACATAATGAAGAATAGAAAAATAAAAGACAGTAAGAAAATAAAATAAGTCAACATTAATTAACATAGAATAAGAGTAAGGTCCAGGGTGGACAGAAAAAACAAAAAAACAAACTCCAGACGGCTGGAGAAAAAAATAAAATCGGTAGGGATTCCAGACCATTAGACTGCCCAGTCCCCTCTGGGCATTCTACCTAACATAAATGAAACAGTCCTCTTTGTATTTAGGGTTCTCACGGAAGGACTTGATGATGGTCACGTAGACTTCTGGCTTTTAATCCATCCATCATTGTTGGAGCAAACACAATCTACTAATCACAATCCAACAAAAGAAACAAGAAAATCGGCAAAACTAGAAAATCCAATAAAATAGGAATATTCACACAAGAATATATGATTTAAAAAAACTTTTTTAACTACACTAAGAAACTAATACTTAGGTTAAATAGGAGTTCAATGTATAGAAATGTTTGTTTCTGCTGTGTGTTTTAGCACTTAAGTGAAGCAACAGTTTGTAACTAGGACATACAGTAGAAGCTAATTCACTCCCAAAAGATATCAGAAGGCATCCACAAACGTGGACAGTAAGATACTGTACATCTAGTGCAGACTTAAATAACATCATGGGTAAAACCTCCAGAACTGTGACTCCTAGCAAGAAAATGATACTTTATTTATATTTTCTGTACTTGAAAATGAAAGAAAAAAAGTTATTGGGTCTACCAAAATTTTTTTTACAAAGTCCAGGAAAAAGGATCAGCAATCGTAAGGCTAAGCTCCTTGCTTTTTATCTGTTTAGCATCTATTTACTGAGGAGCTGGTTACTACAACTAACCACTTGCTCATTCTCTTCTGCTTGAAGGCACAGTCTGTTAACCCTCAGCCAACATGTAGCTAACATATCCTGTTTGTATGAGAAGCCAGGTAATACAAGTTTTTGGTGGCTGCAGTTTCTTTTTCTATTCCTTTTTCGCAGTACTGATGGCTGGCATCCACCAACCACAATGGCCTTATCCTGTCTGTGCAACTGGTCTACCCCATTAGGCATTAGAACTCATTGCGTCTGTCTATTGAATTGACATCGCAGGACATGGAGGTTTATGTGTGGCCCAGTTTGGGTCCTGCTTTCAAACACTGGCTCTCATTTTTTGGTTAAAAAAAAAAAAATCAAACTTTTCAGCCTGACAAGTTCTTCAATAACACTTAGCGATTCCTATCTGTTTGGGACAATTATCCTTGTTCATTACTCTTGGTGGCAACCATTGCTTGCCTTCATTCCAATAAACTAAAAGAGCCTGGTTACCCAACTATATTTCAATCATTATTTTTCACAGTATTGTTTATAGTTGGCATAGTCAAAAGTGAAAGCACACTAGAAGATGTGCTTTGGACTAGTATCTTAGATATGGCTGCTTTCTTTTTTGTGACTTTTACAACATAGAGTGGCTACAGCTGAACAAAAAAAAGATCTTACAAGATATAATAATTAATATGTCAGATGTCTGTAACAGTACAACCTTCAAGTAGGGGACAAAATGAAATATTACAGATGAAAAATGTTATAGAAAGACTGTTCAAAGAATAGTGCAGTCATGTTTTGGACTTACTTTTTGCCAAGCCTGATTAGTATGTTGGTAGTCATAATAAAAAACTAAAGTTTTTTCAGAAATACAGAACAGAACAATTTAATATTATCACTGCTGTGGAGCCGACCCAGACACAGACAGGCGGACATGTTCTTAATCACCACCACACGTTTATTTACAAACTATCTACAAATATGGTCACTAAAACCCAGTCCATTTAGTGCACAATTACCCCAACAATCACAGTCCTGGCCACAAATGCCTTCTTCTCGGGCCGCCTCCACTCTCCTTTCTTGCCTTGTCCTTCTTCCACCCGACTCTAGTCTCAAATGAATGGAGACGGCCACTTTTATCCTGTCCCCGGATGAGCACCAGGTGTTCCCGGCATTCCTCGCTTGGCCACGCCCCAGCGTGGCGGAAGTGCCGGCTGTCCTCCCGGCAGCTCCCCGGGTGTCTCCCAAAGTCTTCCCCCCAGCACTTCCTGGTGTGGCGGAAGTGCTGGGGCAACAGGTCCCCAAGGCACTGGGGTGCCTCCTGGCGGTGACCACAGGCCCCTACAGGGTGGGGCTTTCATGCCCTGTACCCGTGGCCCCCAAAGCAACCAGGAAGGCAGCCCCCACGTGGTCCCAGATGGGCGCACGCCCACTTCTGGTCTTCCAAGGCATCCCGGCCGGGTCATCGCCCCTGGCATCCACGACACTGCATATTATGTTATTATTAATCTGCTTCACTTAACTGATAGAACATACTGAAATTTAGCTTTACCTGATGTCTCTACAGGTTTGAAGTGAAATGTTTCTTATTTCTGATCACTGATCAATCATGACAAAAAAATGAAATTGTAAGTGAAAGCTTCTTTTTTTATGCTATCCAAGCACATATTCACATTTCTGGCCTATTTACTGCTAAGACATGACTAAAATGAAGTTATCAACAAGAAGAAAAACCTTTCATATAAAAATATGGCTTAAAATGAACTGAAATCATGCTCTTAGCCTTGTAACTTCCATGAATAATATACTACTTCCATTTGAAATTTTAAGGTTAGGTGTTGTGTACATTGATCATACCCAACTTACTACTTACCTCATGTTCAGTAAAACAGTGTTCCACCATTTCTGGAGAACATAAGAATAAATGTAGTACATATGCTATTAACAATAGCCACTAATTTTCCTAACCCATTTATTCAGTTACAGGATTACAGTTAGAGCTTATCTCCATATCATCAAGTGCAAGACAAGAAACAACCCAGGATATTGTACCAGTTATGTTGTTACTTGACTCATCCACACCTGCCAATTAATCTAACGTACATGTCATTGGTATTATGTAGACATAACAAATGAATTAATGGATCACTTAATTTTTTTCTTTTTGCTATCTGGACCATAGTCACAAAAAAAGCAAAAAATATCCTTCTAAAATCAAGCTCTATTACTAAGAGGAGAAAGAAAGACTCAAATACTCAAAGCAAGGGTCAGGTCATCTTAGCAAAAGACCAAAAACTGAGGTCCAAATTATGAGAAACATAATAAGAGCAGTTTTGACAAAAGCAGGGAATTAACACTATAGCAGCTGCACATTTTTCAGTAGTATAACCACTGAGGCAATGCTAAGTGGCATCTCAGTATTTTTTTTTCACTAATGGTTCATCAATTCAGCAAGTGAAAAAAGTGAATTTCACCGGACATACCCCCAGAACACCATATACTGTATAGCTATAAACAAGCTTGACTGAATGTAAAAATAATTAGTTCTTTGGGAATGGCTGCTCATCATCAGTTACAGTCCAGCCTTCCTTATAACACATTATGCAGTATGCTATGATACACCGTATAGGAAAAAAAATCTTAGGATTGGAGTACGCATCTGCCATCAAATCATTGTGTATGGGATTCACTATGTGGCAGCATTTCAATATAGCCATACTCAAATTTGATTTTCTCATGTGTGTCAGCACCTTTATGTATCATAAGCATAGAAAGCTGATTGTTTATTCTTTCATTTGCATACATTGTTGGATCTACTGTGTCTGTCAAAATGTTGTAAGTGAGCCATCTTGCTGTGCTCTATGCTGTGCTCTACACTTGTGGCTTGCTCCATCTGCAATGTGCCTTCCATCTTGAAGTGTTCACCTTTCATGGTTCTTCAAGCTCTTATTCTAAGTTGTGTGAAAACATTTTGATGCAATTTCAGGTGAGCTTATAATTGTTTTTACCTAACTGAAACAACTGGACTGCTGCCAGTATTTCAGATTTGTCTGGTATTTTCTTTATCATGCACAGTAAAACAATGTGAGTGAGTATCAATGTACTGTAACATTTTCTTAGTGACTTCTAGTTGACTGCAGAATAGAGACAACAATTCACACCTGGGTATAAATGTTAAATAATGTTAATAACAGAAACAGGAGAGGGCTTATCAAAGTAAAAAGGATATGCAGATGCAGCAAAGTGCGGGCCATCGGAGAGAGCGCAATCCACATCCAGGTACAAATATTCAATGACATTGCTTGTAGTAATAATAGGTGACTTTCTTTTAAAATAATCAAAGAAAATATCATCAATCATATTTGCTAAATAGAATTTTAGAGTTACAGCAACATGGGCATTTGCAGTGCCACTAATTATAAAATACTGTACCAATGAAGGACAATGCTTTTGCTTTTTTTGTCCTTCTGCAAAGCTTATAGCACACAATCCAGGAATAAGTCAAATAGGTCTATACTCTTGGGTACTGTTTCACCCAACTTGTACTTTACGGACCTAAAATGTCATAGCAGCACTCTGAGCTGCTGTCCGCACACAGTCCACAGAAGCCTGGGAAATGGTGTGTCTAAGTGTGCCAAAAAGTCACAACCAAGACTGCTGCTGTCTGCATGGAGGCTGAAATGGCTACTAACACAAGATAGAATAAGCCAGCTATTGTAGGTACCCACTGTAAATCTTAGTATCCAACCTGAACCTATGCTCCATTAGTGTTCCCTCTTGTGGAGTGGTGGCTCTGAGGCTAGGGATCTGCACTGGCAATCAGAAGGTTGCCAGTTCGAATCCCGTAAATGCCAAAAGGGACTCTGCTCTGTTGGGCCCTTGAGCAAGGCCCTTGACCTACAATTGCTGAGCGCTCTGAGTAGTGAGAAAAGCGCTATATAAATACAAAGAATTATTATTATTATATTTCTGATTACTTAGGTTCTAACATGCTGAAGTTTAGGGTTAACATTAGCCTGACATGATTTTAGGTGTAAATGATTCTGTTTCATTTCAAGAGCTAAAATACTTCTCTATTCAAACAGTATACTATTATGCTGATGTGTATTAAAAAGCCTCGAGGTCCTGGTTTCAGTTTCTATGACACTTTAGCAGTCTTATTAACATTCTTAAATCTAATAATTTGTTTTTAATCAATGACAGATTACCTCTTGTTAAAGAGCTTTTACTTGATATAACATTAGTAACAGCCTACATCATTACAAGAAAGTTCAACTAGAAAACAAGAATATAAGCATACAAACAGAGGTGTGTTGTCTTTCATTTCAATAAATACAGTATGACATATTAAAATCAAACCAGGTTTTAAATCAAAAGAAACAAACCTAACTTCCTGACATTGCTGCTTTGACAATCTGTTCTATGATTCTGGAGGAAAGAACTAAAGACAATTAGAATAGATACTCACAACCTGGGGTGTCCGCACCCCCAGAGGGTATGAGATGGCATTTCAGGGGGTGCGACAAAGAGGAAGTCTGTGTTGTGATTCGCCAAAATTAAGTAGGTTGCAATGTCTGACTTTATCATGGTGCAACTTGTGACTTGCAGTCTGCCTTCATTTGTAGGTCATTTATTAGTTAGTGCTCCTGTCTTATGATATGAAAAGAATCAAGCATTGCACACACAATTGTTAACTTTGAATAAGCCGCAGAAATGTGTGTTCTCGCAGGTTCCTTGCTGCTGGTGGAGAAAGAATGGAGAATGGAATTTGGACCTTGCAATGATCCGAAGAGAAAGGTGAGATCTAGTAATGATTTCTGTGCAAGTCCTTATTGTGAAACATCACCGATTTTAAAGTTTGATTAACATTTTTGCCAGTGGGGAACAAGGGGACTGAATTGGACGCAAAGCCTGCTGCTTGCACTTAGCCCATCTCTCCTGCTGGCGGTCCTTACAGTAGTGCAGCAATTTTAACTATGTGACTGTTTGTTTTTTTTTTAACTCATTCTGTCTTTTTTATTTCAACTGCAGTGCATGTGTTGCCAGGGGACAATGCTCATCAACTGTGCTTCATTACTTTGTGTCATGCTGGCACCTGTTGCTTCACGGGGTTCTCCAATCCCCCAAACCCCCCAATCATTAATCTATGTCATTTATTCATTATTCTTGATGCTTCACGGGATTCCCAAACCCCCAAAGAGTTTAAGCTTCATGGGGGTGGCACATTTACAAGATAATTAAGATTTATAAAAGTAATTTACTAAATATTAAAATTTTATGCACTGACTTAAAAGCTTATTTTTTTAGTTCAATTTGTTCACCCATAGTGCTGCATGTGGTTCAGTTTGTGGTTAAAAAATTAGAAGTTTGACTTTTCGTCTTCAAATCTGATATTACTAGGGGGTGTGAACATAAATCAAACATTTTCTTCAGGTGTGGGACATAGAAAAGATTGTAAAAGTAACATTTATAAGGAAAAAAAACAAAGTCCCTACTTAGTCCATTAAATTAGTTTGGGTAACGAAGAGCTTCACTAATACTTTAGCCTACCTTTTTTAAAATACTGCCAAGGCAACCCATAACTCTTTCTGTATTTTGAATCCTACACTATTGACTTCTTTGTATTCTGGTTAGTAGCAAAAAAGACATAGCTGATGTCAAAAAATGACTGATATATCTATCTTAATATCAAAAATGGCTGACACATTGATGTGGCATACAAAATGCCCCTTCCTGCTTCCTGTCTGGTACCACGTGTTATTGACCTCACTTCCTTTATATCTCTTACTGTTTCATGGTTTGCTACCACCCGATGTCATCCATGTTAAAAAGTAAAGAGTAAAATGTAAAAAAAACTGTCTTTTTTTAAAAAAAAAACATTTGTTTGTAAAAACAGTGTGTGAATTAAACAGGAATATGCATCTAAAGCATGACTACTCAAGCTGACCTGAGGGGTAGGCTCCTCAAAGCATACATCTACATAGTTTAGGCCACAAAAAAGAAAGATTGCAGCTTTAATATGTTTAAATATTAAATATGTATATTTTAAAATAATGTTTAATATTATTGTAAATAATAATTATTATAACATAGTTAATTCTTACTGGTATCATTGATATTAGTACTATTTTAAATACATTTTATAGTAAATATATATATATATATACTGTACATATACAGTAGACCACCGCAAAGTCACGGTTCAGAGTTTACGGCCTTAGTCATTTGCGGATTTTTCCTTAGAACCTATATAATAATTGTTAGCAGAAACCGCAAATATTCTCTGCAATTTTTATGCCTTTTTTTGTGGCAATACTGTACTGTAGAGAGAACAGGAAGCAACTGTAGAGGAAAATGCGGCTTGGGATGGTGAAAGTAGCCAATAGAATTTGAAACTGGAAGTCCCTGCAGTGGCTCTTATTGGTCTTCTGCTAAGGGTGCAGCGGTTGTTGGGGTCAAAGGATGTCAGCGCGGCTTTTACAAAAGGGGCCGATGACCAAAAACAAAAAAAAAGTTTTTGCAATTTGTGTTTCAAGTTCTTGTCTGTCTGCCTTCTGTTTGGTTACCTGTTCTTATTTGTTTTGTCCTGGATCGTTTTGTGGTTGCCGTCTGGATTGACTGAAGTCTGCCTGTGTACATGAGGACTGTAAGTGGATTCACGGCCATCCTGCAAAGAAAGGAGCGCTCCTGAACCCATCCACCCATCTTCACCATTTCAGGAACTAGCGGTAGGACTATCTTTACTTTACCATTCAATGTGCGGATCTCTGGACTATCTATTTTCATCATTACATTTCATCTGTTGCCATTTTTCATTAACTTTTTTATTATTTACTGTGTGTTTTGTTTGTGCTTTGTTGTATTTAATGTGTAATCGCCGTAAGGGGAACAGGGGTGGTATCATTTTAATTTATTTCATTTGTTTCCATTACATTCTTTGTTGGCTATTTGATTACCGGTTTGCTTTGTTTTTGTCTCTGTTTGTGAGTGCATGCGGGTCGGGTCAAGGCTGGGTGCTTCCTTGAGATCTCCTCCATAAAAATAAATAAATCACTGTCTTCTCGACGGTGTGAATCTTAGTGCTACAGCGTTATTCATTTCTCCTTGCTACTAATTGGCTGTGATGCATCTCCAGCTGAGTGTTCTTGTGTTTTCCGTTTTGTTCCTCTTAACCCTTAAACCACCACAACTGGCTATAGTTGTTTCCCAGTGCCATTTGTGAGCACGCAGGAGCTGATCAGTCAGTGCCGTACATTTGATGAGCAGCCAGCTCATGACCACTGCCGGCCCCTGCAGCCCTACTGTCTCTGGGATTGAGCTGCTGCACTAGACTAGCGTGCAAGCATCAGCGCTTACCTCTGTGTGCTTGCGTGCAGCCAGTTCAAGTGCAGTTGGCTCGGTGATTTACTGAATTTCATCCATGGCGTCAGTTGCATCTTGTACATATTGTTCCAGTAGTTTTTTTTAATAGTTTTTACAGTTCATTAGTAGTGTGTAAAATGATCAGTGTTGCAGTAATTGCGATGCTCTTTGCATGAAAAAAAATGTGTTCCATTAAAATTTCACTTTTTCTTTGTGAATTGTGACGTTTACTTAAAAAGTGCAGCAGTATTTGGTGTCCGGTGATGCATTAACCCCCAAGTATGTGGCAGTTTAAGGGTTAAAGCCCCAAGATGCCGCTGAAATGGCCTGCACCCTCTAAGGCTTCTGGCAATGAAAACGCACTTGCATGAATTACAGTACATATAGCGGTAGCATCAGTATTTTACATTCTAGCACTGCGGGAGACATAGCAGTACAGTACTGTACAATATATGGGTTTACCTTTGCATTCTGTTTTTTTTTAGGTAATATAGTAATTAAGCTGAGTTTGAAATTAAATTAAAGTGTTTTGGGGGCATATTTAGGGTTTAAACTATAAAAATAGGCATTTTTTAAGCACATCCAAAATTCGTGGTTTTACACAGTTCACGGGTGCTCTAGGAACGTAACCCCCCGTGAATTTTGGGGGTGTACTGTATATATATATATATATATATATATATATATATACAGTGCATCCGGAAAGTATTCACAGCGCAACACTTTTTCCACATTTTGTTACAGCCTTATTCCAAAATGGATTAAATTCATTTTTTTCCTCAGAATTCTACACACAACACCCCATAATAACAAAGTGAAAAAAGTTTACTTGAGGTTTTTGCAAATTTATTAAAAATAAAAAAACTGAGAAATCACATGTACATAAGTATTCACAGCCTTTGCTCAATACTTCGTCGATGCACCTTTGGCAGCAATTACAGCCTCAAGTCTTTTTGAATATGATGCCACAAGCTTGGCACACCTATCCTTGGCCAGTTTCGCCCATTCCTCTTTGCAGCACCTCTCAAGCTCCATCAGGTTGGACGGGAAGTGTCGATGCACAGCCATTTTAAGATCTCTCCAGACATGTTCAATCGGATTGAAGTCTGGGCTGTGGCTGGGCCACTCAAGGACATTCACAGAGTTGTCCTGAAGCCACTCCTTTGATATCTTGGCTGTGTGCTTAGGGTCGTTGTCCTGCTGAAAGATGAACCGTTGCCCCAGTCTGAGGTCAAGAGCGCTTTGGAGCAGGTTTTCATCCAGGATGTCTCTGTACATTGCTGCAGTCATCTTTCCATTTATCCTGACGAGTCTCCCAGTTCCTGCCGCTGAAAAAAATCTCCACAGCATGATGCTGCCACCACCATGCTTCACTGTGGGGATGGTATTGGCCTGATGATGAGCGGTGCCTGGTTTCCTCCAAATGTGACGCCTGGTATTCACACCAAAGAGTTCAATCTTTGTCTCATCAGACCAGAGAATTTTGTTTCTCATGGTCTGAGAGTCCTTCAGATGCCTTTTGGTAAACTCCAGGCGGGCTGCCATGTGCCTTTTACTAAGGAGTGGCTTCCGTCTGGCCACTCTACCATACAGGCCTGATTGGTGGATTGCTGCAGAGATGGTTGTCATTCTGGAAGGTTCTCCTCTCTCCACAGAGACCTCTGGAGCTCTGACAGAGTGACCATCGGGTTCTTGGTCACCTCCCTGACTAAGGCCCTTCTCCCCCGATCACTTAGTTTAGATGGCCGGCCAGCTCTTGGAAGAGTTCTGGTGGTTTCGAACTTCTTCCAATTACAGATGATGGAGGCCACTGTGCTCATTGGGACCTTCAAAGCAGCAGAAATTTTTCTGTAACCTTCCCCAGATTTATGCCTCTAGACAATCCTGTCTCGGAGGTCTACAGACAATTCCTTTGACTTCATGCTTGGTTTGTGCTCTGACATGAATTGTCAACTGTGGGACGTTATATAGACAGGTGTGCGCCTTTCCAAATCATGTCCAATCAACTGAATTTACCACAGGTGGACTCCAATTAAGCTGCAGAAACATCTCAAGGGTGATCAGGGGAAACAGGATGCACCTGAGCTCAATTTTGAGCTTCATGGCAAAGGCTGTGACTACTTATGTACATGTGCAGTTTTTTTATTTTTAATAAATTTGCAAAAATCTCAAGTAAACTTTTTTCACGTTGTCATTATGGGGTGTTGTGTGTAGAATTCTGAGGAAAAAAATGAATTTAATCCATTTTGGAATAAGGCTGTAACATAACAAAATGTGGAAAAAGTGATGCACTGTGAATACTTTCTGGATGCACTGTATACAGTAATCCCTCGCTATATCACGCTTCGACTTTCGCGGCTTCACTCTATCGCGGATTTTATATGTTGTCATAAAAATAAGTCCAAGACATTATAAAGGTTTGGGGCAGCCACCCGTATTTTGGTTTTTCCCAGCTGCAAATGGGTTTTCTTGAATCAAGTACACGTGCATATCACAGAGTCCAAAACAGAACTGGCTATAGTAGCCTAAGATGGAGATTTTAAAGGTCTTGAGAGGAACTGATGTCATCAAAGGGGCTGGAACCAGAAGTGATGTCATCAAAGGGGCCGGCTTCGGACGTGACGTCATCAAAGGGGCCGGCTTCGGAAGTGACATCTTCAGAGGCGCCGGAACCTTGCAGGATTTCTCGGGAAAGGTCTGTAGGGAAGTGAGAAAGACAGTCAGCACACTCCGCTGCCCCCGGTCGGATGTTTTTTTACAATTACTCGAGCCCTTTAGCTACCTCCTACTCTCACGTGTGTGACAATGTAAGCATATCTAAATATATAACGCAGATTTTTTCCTGCTTCGCTGGTTTCTGTGGACAATGGGTCTTTTTACTTCTGGTACATGCTTCCTCAGTTAGTTTGTCCAGTTGATTTCATACAAGGGACGCTATTAGTGGATGGCTGAGAAGCTACCCAATCAGTGCATGCAGTTAAGTTAATGTGTGCTGATTGGCTCAGCGACAGAGCGGCAAATTTGATTCCGCTGCGTTAAACAGGAAGTCTCGTCTCGTTCATTCAGCATCAACGTGTTCCGCTGTGTAAAGAGTTAACTTTTGTGCTCTTTTGTGTTTATCTTTGTGCATAGTCAAGCCCTTCGTTATAGCTCCAAAACGATCTGCTCCTGCTACTGCTTCAGGGACCGTGCCCAAGTGCCAACAGAAGATGCTAACGATTGTTGAAAAGGTAAAAGTTTTGGATATGTTGAAGGAAGGGAACAGCTACACCGCTGTAGGATGCCATTACGGCATCAATGAGTCCACAATTCTTTTTATTTAAAAAGAAGGAAAAGAATATAAGACCTACGGCCGCAGTGTCCTTTAACCAGGGCGCAAATCGAGTTGTAAGTGGACGTAATAAGGTGGTAGTCCAGATGGAATCTGCTTTAGGGATTTGGATTGAAGACTGCTGGATGAAGAACAATGGCGTTGCTACGCAGTTGCGTGAAGAGGCTCCTTTAGAAGAGCTGTAACGCTCTCCTTTGTTGTGCAGTAAAATTAAACTCATTGTTATCGGACAAGTTGTCGTGTCATTGTTGGTGAGTAACCATAATTAATTTTCTACGTACAGTACTTAGTACATGTACGTACATTTAGTGTCACTGCGCACACATTTTACTGTATACAATTTTTCTTGCATTGTATGTATTTATTGCTGGTGGCTTGTCTATCGTAATGGCTGTAACATATGTGATATCGGAGACACTCGATATCTTAAAAATAATATTTAGGTTTTGCTGTATATAAACAGTGTGTTTACATACATAATTTCAACAAATCTTACCTAATATCTAAGAGAATATAATGGGTTGATGCTGTATAACTGTGCGGGAAATGTTTATAAAAGTGTGGGAGAGTTTATAAGGGCTTAAAATATATAAAAATAACCATATGAACATATGGTTTTCACCTTTTGCGGGGGGTTCTGGAATGCAACTCCCATAATCGAGGAGAGATCACTGTATATTTTTTTTTTTTTTGCAGCACTTGGCTCCTCACTATGAATATAATATACAAATAAACATTTTAATTTTTTTTATTTTTCTGCCCGTTTACTAATCTCCACATTAAATGAAAATCAAAATACCGTAATTCACCTCAATCAAATCAGATTAAACCATTACAGGTGTCACACACATGTGCATGAGGGACAGTTTACAGGCTCAAATAGTGTTATTTGTCAGTCAGACTAGTGGTTGGTGCTCTCACCTGATCATTTCTTCATTTATTCCTCTACAGCCCAACCGAATACCCTGACTCTTAATTACATCACCATTGATCCACCCACTGTTGACATCACTTCCGGCCAACATAACTTTCACTACCCAGAATTCCCCTTCCTGCCGCACCAGTTCCTGTTCCAGCTGTCCTCACTCCACCTCTTCCTCCTACCCACCATATTTATAGAGGAGTCTTAGTCTGTTAGTAGTGTAATGAAAAAGCACAGACAAGTATAAAGGTTTGGGGTTTTTAGGCCCCATATACTGTAAAGCAAATAAAGAACGTCAGTGTTTTCTACTAGAGTACAAAAGACAAAAAAATGAAGGCAGGTCGGACAATTTATAACGGTGCAGTAAGAAAGTCATGAAATGATGGGGAAAGTCGTGATGGTTAATGGGAGAGTGATGTCATCTTTGGGGGACCAGAGGTTAGAAAGGACCCCGGAAGTGGGTAGTAGCAGAAGACTTCCGGGTTTGTTTATGGTGGCGGCGCTTCAGTGTTTCTGTAGGAACAAGAAAAGAGAGGTTAGTACCCCACCATTATCGCCCAGCAAGGCTTTTTGCGGTGCCCGTTGGGTCCTTAAGCCGATCCCCATGCGCTCGTACGTGGCAGTAGGTTCAGTTATGAATTTCACTCCTGTAAATATGTGTTTATTTTCATTTGTTGCTTTTTCAGTATATGGGGTGGCCATCCCCAAACCTTTTTCTGTTTGCTTCCTAATTTTTATCACACAGGCAATTCCAAAACAGGAATCAATTTGAACTTAATCATAATACAAATAACGTTTCTTTCACATTGCTTCGCAATGCATTGTTTTGGTCATCTTTGTAACTCTCTTGGGACTAGCAGAGAGTTAATAATGTGGACTAAAATTTAAAAAAATAGAAAATGCGGTTTGCAGTTAAAACAGTTGAACATTAAACATGCATGTATAACAAAGAACTGGACTAATGAAAAAATTGGCCTTTGCAATTTGTTGCCAACTTGCAGAAAACAAGAGTATGCAATGTCAAGGCAACATGCAAAAACTGCATGAGATGAACATCTGTGAAGTGGCTACAAAGGTTGCTCTTAATCAGGTTGGTTGTAGAAAAATGTAACATAAGTTACTGTATATTGACTCGAACATTAACAATACAAAAAGGACATGTTTGTGGCTGTTTTTAAACTGATACATGAGTGCCTAAAATGCATCAAGTGAACTTTTGCCAAATTTATCTTTTATCAGAAATTTGGATTTGTGTCATTTCTACTCCAAAACAAAACTCCATTTTGTTAAGCCCAGGGAACACTTTCTTGGATATAAATGTGATTGAAGTATTAAGGTGAACGGTAAGGGTAAGTTTTTTAAGGCAGTTCAAAGAACATCATTGATATATGCTGAGACATGGGCAGTAAAGGGAGTGCAGGAAAAGAAGTTGGATGTGGTAGAAATGAGACTGTTAAGGTGGACGTGTGGAGTTACAAAAAAGAACAGAATAAGAAATGAGACAATCAGAGGTACAACAAATGTGGGAGAGATATCTAAGAAAGTATAGGAAAGTAGGTTTAAGTGGTACGGACATGTGATGAGGAGAGTTAATGAATATGTGGGCAAAAGGTATGGGGACGAGAAAGTGAGGGAGGCCAAAGCCGAGATGAATGGATAAATAAAAGAAGATCTGGGGCATGACTGGTGAGGGAGTGCAGGACTGAGCTGCTTGGAGAAGGCTGATCGAGCACATCGACCCCCCGTCGAAGTGGGAAAAGAAAATGAAAAAGGCATGTTAAGATAAAAAAAAATTAAAATTACAAAGCTAAAAGCTTTACCTCTGTCCATGGTCCTGTAGCCCAGCCATGACCTGTGGTCCTACTGCTGCTTTTCAAACGACTCTATGCTCGCATGTGAAAGGAGTCTATCAATAATGAGAGAATAAGCATATTGTTAAAAACAGCTACAGGGTGAACCACTTATAAGTTGACGAAACACAGATCAAAAGATCAAAAAAAAAATTGATCCATACATTCAATAAATAAAGCAAAAGACCTTAGATAGACAGACAGACAGATAGATAGATATACAGTACAGTACTTTAAGCCTTTTAAACATAACGCTAGAATACAAGCATAACTTTTAAACATAACGCACAGCTTCAAAAAATTAAAAACAATGTCGGAACAAGAGGTATGAGCTCTAAAAAAAAAAAACAGACCACCAAGTCTTTCCAAAATGTAAAAGTGCAAGTCAAGTTAGCTCATATAAAAATTCCCAGATAGTGAACGCTTATGAAAAAACACAATCTTTAGCAACTACTATTTACCAAGCCAATGTCACTATAATAGGCATAAAAATAATATATACAGAGTATCTTAAAAGTAAAAATACCAGCCAAAGCAAAAGGTAGCTTTTCAAGTGTCAAATAATAATATTCAAGCTAAGTAAACAAAAACACCACTTTTGGAAACTAGTTTTTTCTGAGCCTTTGAAACTTGTAAAAGTGCAAACTGAGGAACAAACTACCTTTTTACAGTGGAAACTTGTAGGAACATGAAACTGTCACATAAAAAGTACAAGCCAAGGCACAACTTAAGATGACAACTTTTTTAAAAAGTGTAAAAAACCCAGATACTAAACCGTTATGAAAAATTACTGAAGAGGCTTATAAGCATAACCTTTAGTCAGTCACTGTGCGACATGGTCTTGTTTAAACACAATGGAAAATACTTAACTTTTTGGAGAACAACTTGCCACATCTGGCTTGCATCTTGACTAAGTCTGAAAGGCGTTCATGAGTGACAAGGCTCTTCATGACCAAGCCAAATTGACTGCTCTGAGAGGATGAAATGTTTTTTGTCTCTTTCTGTGCCCAGGTAGGTCAACATTGCGGCATTTTACTTCCCCAGGGTATTAACTTAAACAAATAGATGTATCATGCATAGCTATAAATATGTTTCAGACAAAAAGAAAAAGTCTGAAATAAGCAAAATAGAGAATATTAAAAAGACTACAGAAGTCTATCAGAATGAGAAGGAATGAAGAGTGGAGAAATCTTTTCATGACATTGTGTTCCAGCACAGCCAGATCCTTTTAAAAGATTGCATTAATAAGTAACATTTTTTTCAGGATGTAAATGTTTTGACTTCAAGTAGCAAATGTATACTTAATGAAAACATCTTGGATGAGAATGAAGAAGAACCTGACAGGGACAGGGATTGGCTAGACAGTAAATTTTCACTGCATTGGCTTTCTGATACTAGCAGAGGTCTCTACAATCAGATGCTTTGTGCCACTATTATGGACCCCAAGGATTTCTCAGGTACTGCCTGTCCTAAATAGGCTTATAGGACTAAGATAAGACTATTATGTCCAACTCAGCAATAGGCCTGAAAGTGTCTGAAACATGCAGCAAACATGAAGAAACATGCAGTAAACTGAAGAAATGGACAAACTAACTCTGCCTTTTCTAATCTGAAAATCTGTAAGGACGTCATACAAACAGTACTGCCAATGAACAATTTAGACAGAGTTTTGCCTGACATGTGGAAAAGGGCTCTAAAAGTCATTTAATAATTGCTGGCTGTGCTGCTGGATTAAATTTTACATCAAGATTTAAGAAATAAGTGCCTTGAATGTTTTGTGAATCATCCAAGTCAGAGCAGACACATGTGTCTATGAGAGCCCGATTCAAATTATCATTCTGAAATGTTTTCCAAAGTACTGACGGCTCTTTGCAAGCCATGTTTAAAAGAAACAGCCATCAAGACTTTGGGTTGCTGTAATATACTTCTAGTTTTTCATCGCACATAAGTGGTTGTGTAAAATATTCTGAAAACCTTTGAAAACAAACATTCAGTCAAAGAAGCTTTATAAAACCATTTTATGACATGGACACTTACTCAGTGAACTTAGGGAAAAAATTATGCTGTCTCAAAAAGACATTTTCTGAAATAGAAAATTATAGGCTCCCACTCAGACATTTTGGAGACTATGGCATGGCTTGATGTAGCTGAACTGAACAATAATGCATAAAAAACATTGCATTCGATAAATGTTTTTAAACAGTTTGTACTAAATAGTTTTTTATATACCTGTACCAAAATTATTTTTACTCAAGTTCTGAGTAAAAGTTTTTATATGCTTGAACTAATATAAGCATTATATTTTAAATAAAATATTTTAACTGTACTAAATAAAATTGCTTTTTTATATGCATTTACTGAATTAAAGTATTATGTTTTCAAATAAATCTTTTTTTGTTTGAACTAATAAAATGTTTATATGGTTGTACTGAATAAAAACTTTCTTTCATTTAATGGTTATTATGTTATTATCTAACGATGAAGAGTCTTTTGGAAAAAGTGTATTAAAATCCAAAGGCTCTGGATGCATCATGTGCAAAGTCAGTGACCATCAAATCTTTGACTGGCTGTCAAGTCAATATGCTTATACTATTCACAAGCTTGCTAGAATACATTTTAGAAGAAACAGAGTATATGCCTCACAGCTAACATTTTTACTAAAAACACAATTTCTAATTTTACTGTAAAACATGCAGAATCTGTTGAATTTGAAGTGTCTTGGGAATTAAGATTGGCTGAAATACAGTCAACCCAAACGTGTTGTCAGCCATCAGACGATGAATTCTGTGTTGTAGTTCCAGGAACTAAGAAACATTGCTCTATTCGTAGTGGTTATTATTAAAGAACTCATGATCTGCTACTGTCTTTCATTAGCTCATTTACTTTGTATTACCCTTCTCAAATGGATATAATTAATGGTTCAAATCCTTCCAAGGAACCTGTGAAATTCAGTTATATGCTGTGGAGCAAAGAGTTTATCTCATGTCTAGAGGAAAAAAAAATGAAGCTGTACAAATTAATAGGCAGCTCAGAAAAATATTAGGAGCATTCCATAATCAGAGCTGAGTTATATTTCATAAAGCTCCACTGCCTACAGATACAAAAGGGTGGGTTGTACACCGATCAGCTACAGTGATAAAACTAGTGACAGTGAATTGAATACCATTCAGTATATTGTTACTTTGGCAATTGTTAAAGGGTGGGATAAATTAGACAGCAAGTGAACAGTTAGTTATTGAAGGTGATGTGTTGGAAGCAGGAAAATTGGAAAAACAATGATCTGAGTGACTTTGGCAAGGACAAAATTGTGATGACTAGATGAATGGGACAGAGCATCTCCAAAATGGCAGATGTTTAGCAGTGCTTCCAGAATGCATGGTTAATAACTTCTAAATGTGGTCCATGGAAGGACAACCGGTGGGCTAACAACAACAACAACAACATTTATTTATATAGCACATTTTCATACAAACAGTAGCTCAAAGTGCTTTACATAATAAAGAATAGAAAAATAAGACACAATAAGAAAACAAAATAAATCAGCATTAATTAACATCGAATAAGAGTAAGGTCCAATGGCCAGGGGGGACAGAAAAAACAAAAAAAAACTCCAGACGGCTGGAGAAAATAAAAATAAAATCTGTAGGGATTCCAGACCACGAGACCGCCCAGTCCCCTCTAACAACAAGGTCGTGGGCACCCAAAGTTTATTGATGCACATGGGAAACGAAAGCTACCTTATCTGGTCCAGTCCCATAGAAGAGCTGCTGTAGCACAAATTTCTGAAAAGCTTATTGTTGGACATGAGAGAAAAGTGTCAGAACACAGAGTGCTTTGCAACATGCTGCATATGCAGCTACAGTATATTGGCACTTACCGGTCAGAGCACCCATGATGAAAACAGTCCACTGCTAAAAGTGCCTACAGTGGGCAAGTGAGTGTCAAAACTGGACATGAAGTAATGGAAGAAGGTGACCTGGTCTGGTGAATCATGTTTTTATTTAGATCATGTGGACGGTTGGGTGTGTGTACATTATTTAACTGCTGAACAGATGGCAGCAGGATGCACTATGGAAGGAAGGCAAGCCAGCAGAGATAGTGTGATGCATTGGGAAATATTCTGCTGGGAATTCTTGGGTCTTGATATTTATGCTGATGCTACTTTGACATGTACCTTCTACCTAAAGATTTTGCAGACCATGTACACCCCTCTGCGGTGGGTTGGCACCCTGCCCGGGATTAGTTCCTGCCTTGTGTCCTGTGTTGGCTGGGATTGGCTCCAGCAGACCCCCGTGACCCTGTGTTCGGATTCAGTGGGTTGGATAATGGATGGATGGATGGACGTACACCCCTTTTTGACAACGGTACTCCCTGATGACAGTGGCCTCTTACAGCAGGATAATGCACCTGCTCCAGTGCAAAAATTGCTCAGGAATGGTTTTAGGAACATGACAGAGTTCAAAGTGTTGGTTTGATCTCCTAATTCCCTAGATTTCAATCTGATTAAGCATTTTTGTGATGTGCTGAAAAAAGTCTGATCCATGGAGGCTGCACCTTGCAATTTACAGGACTTAAAGGATCTGCAACTAACATCTGTGTACCAGATACTACAGAGTGCCTTTAGAGGTCTTGTGGAGTCTATGCCTCATTGGTCCAGAGCTGTTTTGGTGGCAGAAGGGAAACCTACACAATATTATGCAGTTGGTTTTAATGTTGTGATTGATGGGTGTATATAGCAACATGGTTTCTCATGAAAGAGATGGTGACAGCTATGTTCCTCTCAATGATCAACCCAATAATATTACCACCATAACCTATAACAAGCGTCAATACACCACAGTAAGCAAGACTTATTTTGACACTATCACCATTGAAATAAATTTAGATCAGAACAAAAATGTGTCACTTCAGTTAGGTCGTAGTGAAGTTGCATTTCAGACCTGTTAAGCCTTGTGTGCACAAATAAAATAATGAGAGCTTACTCGGATCCCACCTCATATAGTCAGTATTACAAATCTCAAGGGTTTAACAGGGTTTGCTAGGTCCTTTATAACATACGTGAGTGCCATCAGTGGGATTATTCCAGGGACTGTATAGAAGATCCCTACCTCTCCTAAAAAAAACTACTTTGAAATTACAAACCTCACATCAAATCAGTTGTCAGAAATACTGCAAAAGACGTTTTAGCAGAAATGATATCAAGCGCAATAAGATGAGTTGAGCATGAAAAAACAAGAAAGGTCTGAACAAATGGTTTTTAGAAAAACAATAATAAAAGACCCCCCTGTTTTAACAGGACTAGTGCTCAATAATTCTCACCGTGCAATCTTTATAGCATTCACCACAGCTCAGAAGAAGTACTCTAGCACAAAAGAAATCCAAAAACATATTCTAAAATGGCTTTGTACATAGAATGCCTGGGGAATGTGTGAAATCAAAGTTGGATCTGTTTTTGTTACCTCTGACTCACACCATTATGGGAAAATGTAGTTTTGTGGAAACACCTCCTCTGTTGGCAATTTCAGAAGTTTTTATGTTGACTTAAACAATTATAATTATTATGCCTGAGATACAAAATTGACAAAGCTAAAGGAAGTGATTTGAATGCTCTTGCAAAGGATGGCTTTATTGACTTGCCCATCGTCAGCCTATGTTCACAGGTAGATGTCACTTTGGGTGATCATTTAATTTTCCAGAGTTCAAATTGTTATCCCTATAGAGATAATTTAGGTCAGAGACAAAAAAGTACTTATACTTCTGAAAGTAAAACAGTAGAGCTGTTGGGACATATACATGCTGACCTATTCTTTCAGGAAAAATTAATGTTGAGTGTCACAGATATAAAAATTAAAATGATCAGAAACAAAGGCAAAATGTGCTTAAAGGAATACTCCACCAAAAAATTATATTATTTTTAAAAGTTACTTACTCAGTTTAATCTGTAGTGATGGCTGAGAAAAATTTGTAATCTCATTTTTTCATGACGAAATTAAATATTGACTATTCAAACTCAACATAGTCAATAGGTGACCAGTCCTGAACATCACCAAAAAATGTTAAAAACATCCCTGAGAAAAAGAAACAAATTCTCACGTAACTCGTGTTGCATAATTCCCATGTTCGATGTCCATTTGTAGAGTATGGTCAAAACATGCAAAATGTGTACAATTTTTGCTCAGATATTTTAAACAGTTACTTCCAGAAACCCTGCATTTAATGTAAACAGGAAAGACATCATTCCCACAAAGCTGTGCATTTGAATTATAAAATGGTATTTCACCAGTGAGAGAGGGGAGAGGTAGATTTTTAAACTACAGACTACATGGGGTAAGCAACTTTAAAAAATAATATAATTTTTGGGTGCAGTATTCTTTAAATGCCTAGGATGCCAAATGCTACAAAATATGGATTCTTTGAGCATCACTTATTGTGAAAAAAGTAAAAGTTTTATTGGTTGTGCAACTTGGACACACATTTGCTCATTCGGCAGTCAAAGCAAAATACTCCATAAAAAAAGATGAATATGTAAGTCTTCAGCATGCCTAATGAAGTCCATGTATGCAATCAAGAGAGCTTATTTTTGAGACAGCTGCCAAAATGCGTAGTTTTTTTGCATTGTGGACATTATTAATTCTCAAAAGCCTAAAACAGGAATCCCTTTTCATATTAAACATAACAATTAAGAGTTCCTGGCTTTATACTTGAACGGTGAACACATTTTGGCTAAATCTTTTCAGTCCCACTTTGTTATCAATATTTAGGATAAAGAATATTTTAATTTAGTTCTAGCCTTAGGAAAATACCTGAAAAATCAACCCTTTACTAAACATCAATCAGAATTCACTTCAGGATATATACTCTATGCATTTGATTTGGCACTGGACTGAGAATGTGGAGATCATTTTTCCCTGGTAAAAACTGGAAGTATGACATTTAAAACACCTTTCAGGGTCCCCCTCCCTCATACAGTTAAACTAATGGTCTCTGCTGTATTTGAAAATGTTATTGAAATAAATCAAAGCCATAAAAAGGAGTAAAATCAATTAAAATTGTAGATGTCCCAGGATCGTATACCGAAATGTTATTTTACGTATTGGTGGAGTATTGGTAGCTGACCAGTTACCTAATAAATACAGACACTATGACTATGTTCATAAATAACAGAAACATAACTTTCCTGGACAACAGTGGCTGGCCATATTTCTTACCAAAGATGAGAATGGAGAATTCTTTGATTCCCTTGGCAATCCCCTGGACTATATCTTCTTTCCTAGAGAAATATTAACTTTCCTTTGTGAAAATTGCAAACAGAAGAAGCTATAAAGCTGGGAATCCAGGACCTACGGCCAGCACTGCCTCTTCTTTTTTCATCAACATGATAAAGGACATTCTTTTAATACCATCATGGAGATGTATGGTAAATACCAAAACAGAAATGATGTAATGGTGGCTAATTTTACTCAATTCTGGCTACATACCCCAATTCACAATAACACAATTCTTTTATATGTATAACTGCATGCAAACTGGATATACCTGCAAAATTTTTAAATAAACCATAATGAAAATGACTTGTGCAGTCTTTATTAAAACAAAAATTTAAAAAAATCAATAACGTGTCCAAAGGAGTCTTTTCCTTTATTTTCTTTGATAAAGTCCTAGTCATCATGACCTAGAACTGAAATCAGACATCAGTTCTCTGGTTTCACCACTTAGCACTGTGTAATAATGTATGTTTAGAGCAACCATGACTTTTACAAATTCTGACAGGACAAAACTACTGTATCGTGAAAATCACAAAGAATAGCAATAACATGTTTAATGAAAGTCATTCCACAAAATAGTGTAAGCAGATTTTTTTATATTGAACAATTAAAAATTATAAAGCAATCAATCATTAATTATAATATAACTGAAAACACTAAAAAAAAGAAACAACTGAAAGATTACAGATGCCTATAAAATATACCGAAGGATACAAAATAATTACCTTCAGATAATGTATTACAAAGAGGCAAAATGAAAAATAACAAAGTGTGCAAAGCTGGATACAAAATAAATACAACAATTGAAAAACAGTGTGAATAAACTGATGAGCTAAATGAACTGATTAGTCCTAGGTTTATACAAAAAATATCAAGATTTCATGAAGGCCTAGACAAGCATATAGCATTAAGTGAAACTGGGAGTAGTTTTGCTGGATTCCTGACCCATTCACTTGATGCAAAAGTTGGCTTGGCCAACATGTTTTGAGGAACATCCTCTTCTTTTGGGCACAGCATACCAATTTTTAACTTAAAAAGAATAATAAACTAAATATGTGTTGTTTGCAGTTACATGGTTATTTGAAAGAATAATGTATGAATCAACATATTCCCAGTGGGGAATGTATTCAGAAAGGGCACACTCTGTTTAAAGATAATACTGAATTTGTATCAAGGTGGTGCTCTGTGCTTAATAAGTGTCTTCTTGATTTAATGTTATCATTAATTGAAACTACAAACGGTAAGATGACCAAGTTACAGAGTCAACTATTTTTTTATATAAACCTAGGACCGACTGACTCATTTAGTGGGCTCATGCTGCTTTTTAATTGTTATAATTATGTTGTATTCTGGTTTTTAACACTTTTTTTCATTTCATTCTCTGAAGGCAATTATTCTATATCCTTTGGTATGTTTTATGGGCATCTGTAATCTTTCGGTTGTTTCATTTTTTTTAATGTTTGTAATTTTTATGGAAAATTAAAAGTGGGTGTCATTTTATCAATTTACTATGGATTGATTGTAGGTTGACTTCACTATTACATGTTTCTCATTGTAATTCAATTTGAGTTATTAACCTTGGTTCTAATATGTGTTTTTTACCTTATGTACCGGGGCACCCCTCCCACCTCCAGAATCTTTCCAGGCAGGGGTGCCCAAAATATAAATAATAGAAAATATTTATATAAAATTTAAATAATTTCTAACATATACACACATATATATTTATATATACTTATATGCCACCCAAAAAAAAAAAAATTACACATTTTTGTTTATTTTTCTTACCTTTGGCACAGTCCTTTTTTCAAATGTGGGCGTTCGAGTAACTATACAGTGGTGATTGTACTTTGAATGATTCTAACTTTGAACATTCCAGGGTTTGAATGCTAAATTCTAGAGAAATTTGATCTGGAGTTTGAATAATGCTTCTAAGTTCAAATTGCGTGCGCAATGAAAAAGTGCAGTAACAGATGGCACTTGCGCATCACTTGTTGTGCACCCAAGTCGGCTCTCACTCTTTCTGTGACAGCATATCTTGCACTACGCTCATTTGTTTTCAGTGTTTAATTCAGTTTATTTTTGGTGTATTTGGTTATATATTGTGGTCCCCGGCCGGGGCTGTGCAGACGGCTAGCGAAGCTAGGAGGTCAAAAACGTAGGGGCTGGTAGGATCGGGGCTGCTGAGTGCCCTGGGTCCTAGTGCCCTGCTCTCCAAACCCGCTGCTGTCTCCTGTCGCTCTGCCTGGACGCAGACGGGGCTGGATTTGAGCTTTTGCTGTGCTCAGACCCAGACCGTCAGGTTGTCCAAGAGAAGAAGGAGGAACCGAAGGGAGAATGCCGGTACCTCCGATAGGAGAGGACGCGGCGCTGGGTGCGCGCGTCCGGAGAAGGGCCGTCCTCTGCGCGGGCAGAGGAAATCCCCTGGGCGGCTGGGCGAGCTGCCTGCGAGAGCGGTGCCGCGGACATCGAGCGGAGGGGCATGGAACCTGCGGCGGAGGACTTCAGCAGGCAAGTTAGGGGCTTTCGGAGGGGGGCAGGAGCACTGTCGGTACGGAGACCGACGGGGCGCTCGGGGTGAGTGTCCTGGCAGTGCTTCTGGCCCTCTTTTTCCTTTGTTTACAGGCCCGAAGCCCCGATGAGCGCTGAGGCCGACGTCGTCAGGGACCTGCCCTCCTGGAACGGCCCGCTCCGCGAGAGAGCTCCACGCCGGGAGGCCTACACTGACCCCGCGGCGGGGAACTGCGGGGGCGAGAGCGGCGCAGACCAGAGGGGCACGTTTGCGCTGGAGGGGGTGCCGAAGACGGATGTCCCAGGGTGCGGTGTTGGACCCTGGGGACATAGTAGGACCCTCACCGGGAACGTGCTGCCCTTTCGGGTTGTGCCGTTCGGACCCACGTGTCCTCGCTAGCGGCGGGGCAGTGTGGTCCCCGGCCGGGGCTGGAGCCCGGCCGGGACGCCCAGGAGGACGTGAGGAGGGCTTGTGCCTCCTCCAGACCGTGAGGGGGCGTCCGTCCTGGTTCTGTTGGGGACCACGGGTCGAGGGCATGGAAGCCCTACCCTGTAGGGGCCCGTGGTCACCGCCAGGCGGCGCCCCGATGCCGGTTTATCCCGTCTGGTCCTCGGCCGGGGCTGGAGCCCGGTCGGGACACCTTGGAGGACCGGAGGAGGGCGTGTGCCTCCTCCAGACCGAGTGGCGGCGTCCGTCCTGGTTATGCAGGGGGCCTCGGGTACAGGGCTTGGAAGCCCAGCCCTGTAGGGACCAGTGGCCACCGCCAGGCGGCGCCCCAGTGCCTAATTATCCCGGGAGCCCGGCACTTCCACCACACCAGGAAGTGCCGGGGGGAAGACGACAGGGGATACACGGACGGCTTCCGGGTGCGCAGCCGACACTTCCGCCACACAGGGGTGTGGCCAACGCTAAGTGTCGGGAAGCAGCTGGAGCCCATCCGGGTTCCCATAAAAGGGGCCGCCTCCCTCCAGTCAGCAGTGGAAGTCGGGTAGAAGTGGACGGAGCTGGAGTAAGGACTGGAGGCGGCCAGGAGAAAGAGAGGCACAGGACTGTGTGGCCTGGACATTGGGGGAATCGGTGCTGGAGGCACTGGGGTTTGTGAGTGCACGTAATTTGTAAATATAACTGTAAATAAACAATGTGTGGTGAAACCATGATGTCCGTCTGCCTGTGTCCGGGGCCAAGTTCACAATATATATATATAAACCCCCTTTCTATTAATCATGACTTTTTATTTAGGGAATTTAATTGTGTTATTTTAACCTTAAATTATGTGTATTTGCTGTTTAAGTTTATTGAAATGGGAATTGTTTAGGGTCTGGGAATGGATTCATTCACGTTGCATTACTTCTAATGAGGAAAATTGATTCAGAATTCAAACAGTTCAGAGTTCAAATGGCCTCCTGAAACTAGTTAAGTTCGAACTACAAGGCACAACTGTATGTATTTTATAATGCATTGTGAAGAGTGAGAAGAAACGGATACAAAGGGGAGTACACTGGCAGTTATTTCGTTTTTCTAGTACTGATTATACAAACCCATACAGACGACATAGCACAGCTTATGAACGACCACAAAATTCTTGACCAGTCAGCCAGTTCATTGTCAAATACCTTATGGTTTTTAAACCCTTTAATGGAACAGTGATCAAGAGATTTCTTCAATGATGGTATCTGTAATATAAGCTCCAATTCAGCACACAACTCCAACAGGGCAGCTCTGGGAAGTATAAATCAGCGTATATAGTTTTTAGCCAACCAGTTAAAAATAAACAAAGAGAAAACTGCCATATCTGCTGTTAAAGACTCAACTGGGAATATAGTATATGATCCTGAAAGAATAAACAACACTTTCAGAGATTTTTACAAAACCTTGTACTCACCACAGATTAACCCATCAGATAATGAGATCAATGAGTTTCTAGACAGGATAATACTTCCTAAATTATCAGATAGTCAAGCTACAGTCCTGGACTCGCCATTAACATCAGATGAGCTTCAGGAAGCTCTTAACTCCATGCCTAATAGAAAAGCTCCAGGTCCAGATGGGTTTCCAGCAGAGTTCTACAAAGAATTCTGGATCATTCTAGCTCCAACATTTTTCAGAATGATGAGTGAAATAGAAGAAAATGGTAGACTACAGCCAAATATGAATTCAGCCAACATTAGTCTCCTGTTAAAACCAGGCAAAGATCCTATATTTCCTACCAGCTATCGCCCCATTTCTCTTATTAATGTTGACCTCAAAATAATTTGTAAAGCCCTTGCAAAAAGATTAGAGAAGGTAACCCCTTTCATAATACACCCAGACCAAACTGGTTTCATTAAGGGGAGACATTCATCCACAAATTCACGTACATTACTTAACTTAATAGACTTTTCTTACAGCAGAAACATGGAAACCAGTATATTATCTCTCGATGCAGAAAAGGCTTTTGACAGAGTTAACTGGAAGTTCTTATTTGCAACTTTACATAAATTTGGTTTTGGAAACTTCATAAACTGGTTAAAAATATTATACAGTTCACCAACAGCATGCGTCAGGACAAATGACCAAATATCAGCTAGCTTCTGTCTTCAGAGGGGAACTAGGCAGGGATGCCCACTCTCCCCCTCGCTATTTGCTATTTTTATTGAACCACTAGCAGCAGCAATCAGGCAAACTACAGTTATTAAAGGCATAAAGTGTAAGAACATAAAATCAGTCTTTATGCAGATGACGTGTTACTTTTTCTCCAGAATTCTCAATCCTCTCTCTCCCAAGCAATTGAACTAATAAACTCCTTTTCAAGAGTTTCAGATTACTCAATAAACTGGTTAAAATCCATAGTTCTCCCAATTAATTTTTCTTTTGTCAATTCCCTTAATACACAATTGGAATCAGGGAATATTACATATCTGGGCATTCATGTCTCTCCCAGGCTGGCAGATCTAACTAAACTAAACTACATCCCACTATTAAAGAAAGTGGAAGATGATCTTGCTAGATGGAAATCCTTACCGATATCACTTATGGGGAGGGTTGCAACAATTAAAATGATGGTTTTACCAAGAATCAATTACTTATTTTCAATGATCCCAAATAAGCCATCATCTTATTGGTTTAGATCCCTGGACTCCTCTATCACTAAATTCCTTTGGAAGGATAAACCTCCACGAATTAGCTTAAAAACACTACAGAAGACCAAAGATAGAGGAGGGCTGGATCTACCCAACTTCTATCATTATTTCTTAGCCAACAGGCTCCAATATATACCAAGATGGTTGCAACATAACCCGCTGGATGAGTCCTGGTTAGATGTAGAACAGACACTTTGCAATACTATAGAGCTTTCGGACCTACTGTTTATTAGCTCAAAAATAAGAAAGCATGAAAGCTTTAAAAGTCTTAATATTAGCACCTCACTGACAGCATGGTGGGAATATCTAAAAATGACAGAGTCTTCACTAATTCCATGCAGACGCACACCCATCTGGAATAATCCTGACATATTGCAAAACAATAAAATGATGAACTTCCCATACTGGAAAAGTAAAGGAATTCTATACATGGAACACATATTTGAAGGATTGGATTTCACTCCATTTAACAGAATAGTCTCCCAATTTGGGATAGACAAGAATAGATTTTTAGAATATCTCCAAATTAAATCAGTAGTTAAAGAAACATTTAAGCTTAATAAAGTAGAATTACAAACACCATCAAGGGTATTAGACTTCTGTAATCTCAAACATCCCAAATTACTGTCTAAAGTATATAAAACATTGACCAAAATAGATGATACAATAGCAATTCCTATAGGAAAATGGGAGGCGGATCTATTAGTTAGCTTTGACCAGACTTTCTGGTCCCAAACTTGTTTAAAAACTTTTAAAACGATCAGAAACCCCAATTTACAATTAATTCAATACAAAATTCTACACAGAGTACACTATACAGGTCATCGGATGTTCAGGATGGGATTTGTGCCATCTGACACCTGCACACACTGCACAGACAACATTCCTGACAGTTATATCCACGCACTGTGGTCATGTCCACCTGTTCAGGGATTCTGGTATGGAGTATGTGAAGACCTGTCAAAGTGTTTGAAATGTGATATCCCAACTTCCCCCTCATTTTGCCTGCTGGGGAACCTAGAGGATGTCCCGATTGAAACAAATTTGGTTCACGTAGTTCTCACTGCCATATGCATCGCTAAGAAAACTATCCTCATAAACTGGAAAAACAAAGATAATCTTTGCATTAACCAGTATAGAAATCTTTTATTGGATCATATTACACTTGAGACAGCCTCTGCCTCCACTTCAAATCAATCTCTCTGGGCTCCTTTGATCGGTTCCATCACATAGCGACGATGGAGGGTCATTGATATTGTCCTGCGGGATGCTGTGGTTGATGTGGTGGAGAGTCTGAGCTTAGAGTGTCTGGAGGATCCCTGGGGGTGGGTTCACTAGGGGTGTCTTGGGCTGGGGGGCTGCTGCCCCACTCTGGTGGTGCTTGGGTTGCCTCGGGGGGTGGACTTCTGGTAGTTGTGTGTGGGGCCTTGGGGGGTCTTGACGGTGGCTGCGGGTCACTGCCTGGTGGCTGCATCACCCCTGGGTGGGTCTGGGTGGGGGCCTGGTGGCTTGGGGTTTGGGGGCGGCCGTCCCCGGATGGGGGTCTGGGTGGGGCCTTGGGGATTGGGTCCTGGCATGTACGCTGCCGGGAAGAGGGCCGGAACATGCGGCGGTGCCGGGTCCTGGCTCCGCCATGGGGGTGGGGGATGTCCGGGAGGGGGGGGATCCAACTTTACCTGGGTGTCTTATGTCTTACTTAGTCTGAATGTTGAGTAAATGTGGGGATGGGAGTAAATACTCTGCTGGGGTGGTGTGGGTTGGTGGCCTCAGACTCCGTGGGGCTCTGTGATGCTGCTGCTTTGGGCCGTCGCTAGATGGGCTGGGGCCTCCACGCCCTGGGTGGATTTTGGGAACGGAGGTGCCTATTGGGGCCAGTAGGGGAGCTGGCTCCCTGGAGGGCTCAGGCCCCTCAGCCATTCCTCCCCATCCTCAGACATTTCCCTCCTCCTGCTCCCTCACATCATCACACAAATATGCACATAGGGCCTTGGGGTGTGGGTAAGTCAGGGGGTGCGGGTATGGATCCCATTTCCGCAGTCCTGTGGCAGCCTACCCCCCAATTTTATTTGCACATTAAACACTTCCACAAACAACATTTCACACAAATGCACACTCAGGGTCTTGGGAGTGAGCACACTCAACGGCATCCGGTGGGGGGAAATTCCAGCCTCACTACAAGTGCCAGTGCCCACTTCCAATTTTAAACTGCACCTAGTCACGGAGGGTTTTGGGGGGAAGTGGGGCTGTGTGTTGGCATCAGCTGGTGTTGGCCCCCCCAACCACAAAATGCACCTTATCAACACACATTAACATTACATTGGAGCCGGCGGAGGGAGACTAGAGGTCTTATTACACCTCTGTTCTCGGTTAGCTGCCCGGGGCTGGAGGCTAGGAGTGGGAGCTGGCCGTCTGCCTGTGGTCTGGAGTGGTGGGTTGATTTGCTCTGCGTTGGACGGGGGTGCCTGCTCATTATTACCCCAGCGGAACGGGGCTAACTCTGGCGTTCGGGAATGGTTGTGCCCTCGGTACGGCAGCACCGGGACCAGAGTTAGTAGGGTGTGTATGGGGAGTGTGAATGGGTGTCTGGCGTACATCCTTGTAAGTCTTGGGTTTTATGTGTATGTGAGAGCATGAAGGAGGGAGTGTATGACTGTGTTTGTGTGTGACTGTATATGTCAGGTGGGGTTTTGGACTCCTCCCCTCTCCTGGGACATCTGGCAATGCTACAACATCTTCGCCTACCCTCCCCCTGCCACATTTTTTTTTTTTTAAAACATCTGTCTGGTCGCTCCCGGTGGCTGCCTGGTGGGATCTGGGTCCCTGGGCTCTGTTGGGTCCTCGGCGGGGTGGGTCGCCCTTGTGTCCCGGGCTGCTGGGTTCCGGCCCCGGCTGACTCCGGGGTGAGCGGCTACGGGCGGGCCTGGGGGCTAGCCGTTGATGTCTCCCGGGACTCTGCAGGCTGCTGGTTGTGGCCCCCCGGGGTGATCCTCTG